>JAAGEH010000389.1:4723369-4909319 GCA_011751065.1 Lasiurus cinereus
TCTCTCTCTCTCTCTCTCTCTCTCTCTCTCTCTCTCTCTCTCTCTCTCTTCTCCCTCTCCGCCTCCCCTCTTCCCTCCCTCCCTCTTCTAGAAGCAGGTGGATTAGTATAAAGCCAGCCTTAAGTAGAAGCTTATTTATAGCCTTAGCAGAATGAGATAAGAGCTGGTACAATCAAGAGAGTCTGCATATTTTAAGGAAGTCTTTGCTTTTAATATGCAAAATAGCCATTAGCCAACAACAAAAATGCAAATTTACTTTCTACTAAATTGGTTAACTATATTAATTCCAATGAAGTTCAAAAGATATCTTTCCATATTGAAAATGGGTCACAGTAAAAAAAATTGTGCCTATTCTACAAAGGCAAAAGTAAAAAAAGCAGAAATGTTGTTGCCATGTTAACTTTCTTCATTTTGTTGCACACCTCCTATTCTAAATTGCTTTAATATCATTACTCTCCACTAAAAGATAATAATCAATATAACCTACAATACCACATAAATAACAAATAATGATTAAACAAGAGATTAATTCAGATTTGAAAAAAAAAGTTCTCTCAATCTCTATAGCAACATGTGTCCAGCTACACCTGGATTCATATACATATCTATGTGATAGCAAGAGACAGGAACTGAGTCATGGATAGACCTTGTTTAGAGAATATTTGTATGAAAATACGTTCTTTTCCTCTCCAGTTATAAAATCAGGTATAGCACACACATAGGCACTGTCTTTTTCTATTTTCCACTTGGTGTGGAATGCCACAAATCATAATTAATTGAAAAGTTATTGTTTATATATACATATATAAATATGTGTGGGGGTATTTTTATGTGTTTAAAATGTAACTGTTTTAAAAGTTGATAAGCTTGAGCAAGATGAGGGAAAACAGAATGTGTGTCTATGTTTTTCTTTAATGTCTTATCAAAATCTATTCTGGGAACATCCCATGATTGAAAGTACTAAACCAACAAGCTACAAAACTTTTTTTTAAATGCCTGTTATCTTGTTTTTATTTGCAAAATGTTAGTGCTAATGACAAAAGTATAATGATTTAGGTTTGCATCTCTTTGACTAGTATCATTGATTACTTATTGTGGGCATGTTTTTAATATGTAAAAATAAGTTCTTATAAATATGTGAAATAAGTTAAAAAAAAACAACAAAGGGCTTAAGCATCTGACATCTCAGTTAAATCCATTGGAGTATAATTAGGAAATGAAACATAATAAAAGACAATTGGAGTCACATGTTAGAAGGTAACTCCTTATTGAGAAAAGTATGTTATATATGAACCTTTTCAGAAACATTAGCTTATTTAGAACTGTTATTAAATCAAATAAGCTCTAGTCAAAGAAGTAGGTCCAGGGAATGGGAATCTAATGTGTGTTGGTGGATGCCACTCAGAGCGGGATACAAGGCCAGGCTATCTGGTTCCAGGCAACATTTCCAAGGCCATGGTTGACCTGCTGGATATCCAAGTCTAGGTAATATCAACCATATTATAAAGACATTCTACTTTAATAAAGATAAATCCTGTATCACTTGCAAAATTATCTCATATACATCTGACTTGGTTACATAAACCAATAATGACTATAGACATGACTTTAGGTATGAAATATATTTAAGCAAGAACTGAAGAGTTCAGGAAGCCATACATACAACATCATCACATAGTTTTTCTCTGAGTTAGCTCTTACTCAGCCAACTATCAATAATTCAAGACACTGTGCAAAATAGAAAGGTACACAAACAAAAGAGAAATATTTTATATCATTCTCAGGCAAATTGGTAACAAGGGAAAGAGAGGGTTTGTTAAGTGTTAAAGAAGGAAAAACCTGAACATGTAAAAACTACATTTGTTCAATCTTTTTGTTAAGAATGAAGGTGCTCTCTCCTTATCTTTGGTACTTAAAGGATAGGCTTTAGGGAGATGAGCTGAGTTAGTGGTCATCTTATGGTACCATCTACACACACACACCATATCTTGCTAGATGCCTTCCAGTGAAAAGGGAATAGTGGAGGAGGAGGAAGTGAAAAGCTGGCAGGAATGGTATCTGGAAGCCCTATTGGTAAATGATCAGAAAGCCTGGATTCACCTCCAGGCAGCAGCATATACTCAAATTCTGAGACCCTTAGCAAGACATTCACAAAATTTCCCCTTAGCTATTCTTTAACTGCAAAATGAAGAACTTGCTGCCAGAAGGGAATTCCTTCCTGAAGACTTTCTGTTAATGTCAGAGCTTCTGGGGGAAGAGTCATGTTTGACAGTTTCTCTACTGAACTAGCATGGCTAAAGCCAAGAGTATTCTCATGACACAATTTGAATGTATTGAGTATATCCCTTTGCCAATAGATGCATTACAATTTACAAAAATCACTGATCAGGGAGATGGTTATAGCACTCCAGGACTTGTTTTAAAACAATGAGAAAAAGAATATACAAAGAAGTCACGTTTTTAAATGAAACTAAATTTGCATTTGACTCAGCAGCCTCACTCTGGCTCTGCACTCATAGACACACACTGGCCATGTGCTGCTTCCTACCTTTGGGAGCCCATCATGGGATTTGTGTTTTGTGTTTCTGGGGTTTTTGTTTGGTTTTATTTTGATTTTTGTTTTTTTCCTCTCATTTTCATTGGTCACAAATATACTGTTCCAACTAGCTACCTGTTAATATTCCTGTGTCATTTGATGTAGTCAAAATAAAAGTTATGAATTTCTATTTATCCCCTTTAAGGCAGATACGTTTATTATGGAACCCAATGGTCTTTTCCTCATTACCTCATTGTCAGACTTAAAACTCAGGACATGAAGATTAATGTGGACTAAGGCCAAGTGAAGGAGGAAACAGAGAGATCTTAATGGGATTCCTGAGGAGAAATTTCCCTAGGAATTCTACCACTGACTGATGGAAAACCTGAAAACATTGGCTTTGAAGGCTTGTCACTCAGGTGCCTTTCATCAACTCTTACAAATAACCAAATGCAGAAATTATGATCCTCTATCAAAAAATATATATATTGAGAAAAAAAATCCTTTAGGATAGCTATGCAGACATACTTTCATTTCATAATATGTACTCTAAACTGGGTAAATTGGAACGTTGGGACACATCAAAAAATCTCTCTAAATAGTACATCTATTTTAATGCCACACACACATAATTACTAAGAACCATTTGAAGAAAGAAAAGGGAAAAGAAAAGGCAGGTGGAAAATATGTGGCTTACCTGTAGATGTTTACTATTCTGTTTGTCCTCTAGTAAGAATACCAGAACTCAATCACAAGAAGTCAGAATCTGAAAGATAAAAACCCAAGGAGAATCTTCACAAAAACAACATAATACTAAATAGGTTACCTCTTTGCTGGAAAGACCTAAATCTTACATGTGATTGCAGAAGTTAAGTCTATATTGAACATATTGAATAATTTTGTTCACTGTCACATTGGGAGATAAATCTACTTACCAGACCCCACAGGGGTAACATTTATATGAGCCACTTCTAACTGCAGCATCAATAGTCATATTTTTAATCACAATTGATCAAGCATGCTGGTACTATAGCACAGAAGCAACTTACCACATTTAATCTCACCATGGAGCTATTAGTTGGATGTACAAAAGAATAATAGGTTACATCTCCTATATACATTCACGGCTGGCACAGAATTAAACACTTTTTTAAATGCACACACAAATACATACCATGGCATCCAGAGTTTTGTTAAGCCTATCAGTTGAAACATCCTATTAGGATTAAATTCGCTAAGTACAGAAAAAGTGTGCAATGCAGAGAGATTACAAGTCAGCTCCACCATCTTGACTTCTACAAGCTCTTCTATTTGGCAACACCCAAAGAATTTGGCCACCTCTGTTTTAGTGGTCTCAAGAGCCTTCCATGGCCCTGAATAAGAAATTTTCTGGTATGGACAAGGGACTGGTTTCAATACATAGCAGCTGTTTTCTGTTGTGAGTCTTCAGGCAGAAAAAAAAAATGGGTTTACTGAAATGAAAATTACTTCAAAGTAGGTGAGTCAACAGAAGAGTGATTCATTATTTTAGTTCAATGTATTTTGTTTTTTAAATATATTTTTATCGATTTTGGAGAGGAAGAGAAAGGGAGAGATAAAAAGATCAATTATGAGAGAATCATTGATCAGTTGCCTTCTACATGGGGATCGAGCCCACCACCCAAGCATGTGCCCTGATTGGAAATCGAACCGTGATCTCCTGGTTCATAGGTCAATGCTTTACCACTAAGCTACACAAGAATTTCTTTTCAATGTATTTTCAAATTAGCATTTGGTAAGAACTGGAGAGCACATACTTTTCAATTGAATGACAATGAGGATATAGGTATACACGAGAGAATTTCATTTTGAAGGAAAAGGAATATAGTCCTATCTCTAATATTAATCTTCATAGTTTGGGTTCTAAACCAACAAGTATACAAACTCTATATTAAAAATTATTTTAAATAGCTGTGTATTTACAGTGGTACCTCGAGATACGAGTGCCCTAACATACGAGATTTTTGAGATACGAGCCGTTGAGCGAGCGATTTTTACTTTGAAATACGAGCAACAGTTGAGATACGAGTAATTGCGCGGATCGGCCAGCTGCACATAAACCCACCAGTTTACCGCGACTCGAGCATATCATAGTTTCCCACGCCTCAAGGTTATGGAACGAATTAAACTCGTATCTCAAGGTACCACTGTATATCCTTTTAATGCCACAAGTATTAGCTTAAATACATACCCACAGATAACTCAGAAATCTCAACTCCTTATCCTTGATTAAAAATGGAAATTGGATTTCTCCAGCTTTTGTTTTAAAATACAGAGAAAATTTAATTTTCCACTTATCCAAGCACAATCTTTATTCATTCATTCTTTCATTCATCTATTTAATCATACAACATCTGAGTCTCTATTATCATAACTGAGCAGCACTTCAATAGTCATTATCAAAATGTGATCCAACCTTTAATTCTGCATTGTTCCACATTAACTTCTTTGGCTTCCGTGTTGACCACAACCTGTTTCTCATCCTATCATCCAAAACAGGTGGTTTAGAGATAGGCCTTAGTGTCCAACTGGCCAGGTACTAATTTGGCTTTCAGACCTACTGCTTTAATGATCCACTCTCAGGGAGTCAGAATAGTTACCTACTAATAGGATCTGGAGTTAAAATCCCCAAGACTCTCACTGGATTCTTGTTTCTTTATGGACAAGCTACTTAACAGCTCTGTCTCCCCATCTGTCAAAATGACCATAACACTATCTACCTCACCAGGGTGCTGTGAGGCTTACAGGGAAAGCATGAGAGAATGGTGAGTAGAATTTGGGGCCTACTACAAAGGTAGTACAGGATGAAGCTGGACAAAGTCACTGAGTATGCACCCCCACTTCCCCTGGGAGTTCCAGGTCTGCCAGGATATGTCTACTCCCTTTACAACTAGCATCTAAAATAGCATTGACCATCAATTGGCTTGGTTTATCATTCATATGACCTCTACATGAAATCTACAAGATTCACCATAACCCTTGCCCCTTCTCTCTTTGAGAGGTACTGACTTAGAAAAATTACTAAACTAATTTTAACAAAGGATAATAAAATATTTCACTTTCAGGTGCTTGGGGTGAGGGAACAGTTATTTATTTTAATATAAAACAAGAGTTTGAATGGATATCTCCAAGGGTATGGATTTTATTGGAGAAATTTATTGCCTGGGGCTTTCTGTTGTTTTCAGTCTGACTTTCCAGCTCTCTATAGCATTGTTTTAAAGTACATCTCCTTCCCTTTTATTGTAAGGAAAACTACAATTCTCGATTCCAGATGATTCTTTTCATGCAGTCTGTTTTGCTCAAAGGACAAATTCTTTTCACAACTGTTGTAATTATTTTTCTAGAGGGCCATTTTAATTGCCACATTGTTTAGCTAAGCCTATTGTCTTGGTGTCCTTCAACATTGTCAGTTGCTTTAAAATACAGGGGTGGGAGGGGGAGCTAATAAGCACATTGTTGTAATTGATTTATATGTTTGAACTGTCTTATCAGAAAACAAGGTTATGAATTCATCTATTGAGACACAAAAATAAAATACTTTCCTAAAGAATTATATTTAGTTTTGAATGTTCTAAAATACCATTTTTTTACCTTTTTAATGTTTCATTAATAGTGTTGCATTATTAATCATATAAGAAAAGTTTAGCCTTCTCCTGTACTCACTGGTATAGCTCAGTTCTTTATTACATATCCTTAGAAAACAATAAAATAAAACTATTCCAGGTTTAGAATTGAAAGAAATCAAGAAGAACCCATTCTGAGGGATCTGCATTCAAGCAGATGGCTATAAAGAAATAGGCCATCCAAGGTATATTTCGCCTTATTTTCTTCAGCAAAAAATGTCATTGCAATTGATGGGAAATAATCAGGAGATACTATTTTTCGCAGGAAATTTAAGATATGGAATAAAGATAATTGAATTTTACTAAAAACAAATTTTTGGCCAAGGTCTTGCCATAGTAATTTAGAGAAACTGATGGTTTTAAATCCAAACATCATTTGCATCTTACATTGGGCTGCCATAACAAAATACTATAGGTGGGATGGCTTCAACGTCAGAAATATGTCATATTCCTGGAAGCTGGAAATCCAAACTCAAGAAGTGAACAGGTTCAGTTTCTGGGAGGGCTCTGCCCTGGGCTGCAGACAGCTCCTTGCTCATTGTGTCCTCACAGAGCCTTTCTTTGGTGCACTGCATGGAGGAAAAAGAAGATACTGCTTTCTTCTCTCTCTCTCTCTCTCTCCTATTTTTTAAAAATGTATTTTTATTTATTTCAGAGAGAAAGAAAGTGGGAGAGAGAGATAGAAACATCAATGATGAATGAGAATCATTGATTGGCTGCCTCCTGAACACCCTCTACTGGGGATCAAGCCCACAACCCAGGCATGTGCCCTGCCCGGGAATCCAACTGTGACCTCCTGATTCATAGGTTGATGCTCAACTACTAAACCACATTAGCCAGGCTCTTTCTCTTTCTTTATAAAGCCACCAATCCTATCAGATTAAGACCCTATCCCCATGACCTCATTTCCTCCTAAAAGCCCTATCTCCAAATACAACACATTGGGAGATAGAGCTTCAACCTATGAATTTGGGGGAAGGGGACACAGAAGAGTCCACAGCAGTTGATTTTCGCTTATTTGTCGAAGTGCTACATCATCTTTATTTATCAATAGCATGTTGAATAACTTCTTACTAAATAACATTAATTAACTTCTTTCTAGAACACTCATCCCTCATCTGATGCTCCTCTCAAACTCAAAGTTCTTGTTTGACTATGTCCTCTCTCCCCACTATCCCCCACTAAAGAAAACATTACATAGATTCTATTTTCAAGGAAAAAGATACAGCACTATTCTTCTCAAGGTGAAATAGAGTCACCTTACAGGTCAGCTGGACCATTTTCAGTAGGCAGACTGGTTCACCCATTCTTATGTTAAGACCATTTGCTTGAGCTGAAGTGTCCTAGTGAATATGCTAAAGAGACTCAAACTGTTTGAAGAAGATAGCTGCCTAAATGAAAATTTGCTCAAGATGCCCACACACTTCCCTGTCCCTATTGCTACTGGTTTTGCAGATAATGCAGAACCTGGTGCCAGGTGCAGTGTGATAATCCAGCATTTGGCTGATTTACTCATGAGGTTCCCATTGAACCAAAATGTTGTGTGGGAGGATGCATAGAATACAGAGTTCCCAAAACTGGGAGAAGTCAGGGAGAAAGAGAACAAATTTTTCCAAGATTGTTCCAAGATGAAACACTCTGTTATGAATAGTGAATGGGTCTAGAGTCCTGGCCTATCTTGGCTGTGGCAATTTTTGAGGCTGCCACATTTTTGAATTTCTAGACCTTTCACACCTGACCATTTTGCCAGAAACCAATTCCAACATGTAATAATTACAAGAGTTTCATCAAAAGGTTGGTGAAGCTGAGACCGGTTTGGCTCAGTGGATAGAGCTTCGGCTTGCGGACTGAAAGGTCCCAGGTTCGATTCTGGTCAGGGGCATGTACCTTGCTTGTGGGCACATCTCCACTTGGGGTGTGCAGGAGGCGGCTGATTGATGGCTCTCTCTCATCGATGTTTCTGACTTTCTATCTCTCTCCCTTCCTCTCTAAAAAATCAATAAAAATAAAAAAATAAAAATAAAAAGGTTGGTGAAGCTTGGTGGACTCAACAATGGCTGAGCCACATATGTAGTTTACCTGTTGGAAATGGCTAAATGGCACTTCCCTCAAACCTGAATAGGATTGTTAACTGTCAGACAGCTCAGGGCATTTTATTGCCTCTTGTTGGCCAAACACCTGAACAGCTAGCTATAGGCTATTCCCCAATCTGACAATGCTTCTGTATTGAAGCCTTACCCTTTGAAGTGTATTATCTCCACCTTACCTTAGGACAAATTGTGTTAATAAAAGCATAGGTCCTTAGTCCTTAGATGAAGGTCCTTTAGATGAAGGTCCTCTGATCCCAATGTCTTTCAAAATTATCTTTTGTCTTTGGACTCCTTCTTGAATCTATACATCAGCCCCTTTCTCCAGAATGCTGAACTCTTTGTAAAGCTGGGACAAGAACCCCAGTACCATTTGGCTATGCTTCTTACACATTCCTCCTCTAAAGGCTCAGGACAAGATACATGTCACTGAAGTAGTTAACAGGAGGTCATTTTATTTTATTTCTCCTAATTATAATATATGCTGGTTCATTGTAAGAAATCTGGGATATATAAGGAGGTTGAGAAAAATAATTCTGTACCCACCTGTCAGAGGAAAATAGTTATTATTACAGTATAATCCCTTTTGATATTTTCAGAATAATAACCTAGCTTATAAAATAGAGAGTTAAAATGTTCCACTGCCACCATGACTCCCTCTTCAACTCTTTCTTTTCCTCCTGAACTTCCTTCTCTTTTCCCTACTTCCCTCCACTAAACGTTAGAAATAACCTGCCTACTTCCTTACCACTCTACTCAAGATCTTGCAGAAGATTTACAGGAAAGTCCTTTGTAGTGACCATGATGAAGTGGGAATTGTATCCTTAAACATTCCTCTTCTTTAAAAAAAAAAGTCTCACTCAGACCCTGGTCCTTTTTGAAATTTACATAAAGAAACTAGAGGCAATAATGGCTACCAATTAGTAGGCACTGAAATTTTATAAGAACAAGCTCATTAATCTTTGAGCATTATCTTTATCATTTTATAGAATCCATCCTCCTTCTACTTTGCCATGCTGTTTCTCATTGCTAAATCTTTTCTAAGTAGAGAAAAACCTTAAGATAAATCATAAGGAGACTTATGACTACTATACACGTGCCATCCAGCTTCCAACGCTTCCTTTGCTATTTCTTGACATTCTATTATTTTCTGTGCTCCCCTCTCCCATACCCCAGCACTCCTACACACACCATCCCTACACATACTGTATCCCTTATTCATTCCCCCAATGTTCTTTGCAAAAACTTCCATCCGGTGAACACTTATTGCTAATGTGAATCTAACAAGAGATGCTCTGAAAATGTGATTGTAATTTGGTATTAATTAAAAACTAAATGATAGTTCAGTGTATGCTTTGATTGCATGCTTGTAAAAGCTTATTGACTTCTTAACATGCAAAGGGACATTTCTCTTCCTCTGAAGTTATCATCTAGTAACTGATAACAGCCACCATAGGGGAAAGGGTTGTTGCTCCTCATCACCTTCAAAAATCTCCTGCCCTCATAATTAATGAAGTCCTCTTTTTATTGGCTCATTTGGGAAGTTGGTTATGTAACCCAAATACAACCAAGGCTAATTGTTTTGTTGTGTTTGTTTGTTTTTTTCCTGACATATTTTTCTGGATGAGAATAGGATTTTTCTGGAATTGAAATAAAATAGAAGATAAAACTAGACTGTGCCACCCATAGGGAGAGAAAACCCCATCTGCCCTTCCCTGGAAATCATCTGTCTGTTCTGCAAAACTCCTGTTCTCTTATAGAGAAGAGCCAGTCTTGGAGTCAGTGAAATACAGACACATATTTGCCTAATTTGAGAACATTGGGTATTGAATCTGGCTGAAAACTTCTGCTCATTGGAAAAGGAGAGATGTGGAGACAACCGTCTCCAACTAGAGGTTAATGACACAGAAGAACACTATGGACCAACTCTGACCCAACAGACCTCACAACCACCTCCCCCAGAGGATGAAAGCTCCTTTCAGACCACCAACGGTTGCAGGCCAAAGGTTCAATTTTACTACCAAAGAGCAGTTCTATGGACAAAATATATTAATTAAATTAAATCAAATAAATAAAAATAATAATAAATTAAAGTCTTGTTACAGTGGACTGTCCAAAACGAAACACCTTGGGATGGGGTTAATAGAGACACTTTGTATTTTAGAAATGTCATCAAGAGAAAGGAGATGAAGTGCTATGGGAAAGTCTCTCCTCTGTACTTGGAAATGCTTACAATGGTGGAGAAGGGTATTGTCAATACCCCTGTGGTGGAGGGACAGCCTAATACAGAGTTTGGCATACCGTAAGTGTTCCCTAAATGTATGCCAGATAAATGGGTATACAGCCTAAAATAAGAACACACCATGAAGAAGCATATTTATAAATAAGGAGTAGTAGCTTATCTTCATGAAGCTCTGGAACTAATCATTCACTTTTCTATTTGTGTTTATTTTTATGTAATGTAATAACATAGATAATAAATATTCATTATAAAACCATTAAAAACAGATAAGAAATAGAAAACTTAAAATTTCTAATAACCTGAAGAGGTAACTATTGTTAACTTTTAGGTAGTACTTTTAATAGGTACAGACTGTTTGATCAACTTTTTCACTTAGCATTTTATTAGGAATCTCCATCTGAAGTGGCTGCACAGAATTCCATTGTTTAATTGTACTGTAATTATCTGATGCAATATTTTTGGATATCTAATTTGTTCCTATCTATTTCTTACTATAAATGACTGTAGTGGATAGCTTCAAAGATAAATTGTTACTCGTGTTCTTAATTATCTCCATAGGCTAAATTATCTGAAGTGGAATTGAGTCAAAATTAATGCAACATTTTGAGGTTTTTGATAAATAGTATTCCCAGTTCATAGTTTGAGCCATAGGGTAGACAAGGGTTATTTCCCCTGAATTCTTATGAACCACTCTAGCTTTCGATAAAAGCAAATATAATAAAGACTGTCACCTGTCTTTAGGTGACACTCAGATCCCACCTGACCTCACATCATTGTCCTGCAATAACACCAAATTCTTTACCTGTAATATTTTTCATCGCCCTGTGCAATTTCCTCTCAAGTTCTTGTATTAAGAGTCATGTGCTTAACAGGGCCTTCTGAGTTTGATAACTTGTATTCACTTGACTGCAGGTAAGAGCATGAGCTCATTCATTCATCTAAGAAATACATAGTGAATACTTGTAATGCACCAGACACTCTTTAGACCATGCTATAAGAACTGAACCAGATAATAAACCCCAAATTACAAGAGAACATATTTTGATAGATAAGAGAGAAAACATTCGAATATATATACAATATAATATCAAGTAGCCATACATGCTATCTGATGTTCTATAAAGGTAGTCAGGAAAGTCCTTTCTGTGGAGACATCTGTATAAAATGACTCATCAAACCATGCTTACATCTGGGGTAAGAGATGGTTAGGAAAACAAAAGAAGAGTATATGCAAAAGTCCTGTAAAAGAAGTAAATTTGGCACAAACAGGAAGGCCAGTGTAACTACAGCAAAGTAGGAAAGACAAATGGTGGTAAGGAAGCAGGCTGAAGAAGGGACAAAATCAAGAAGGCCTAGTAGACCCCTCAGAGGACTTAGAATTTTCTCCTAAATGATGGGAAGCATTTGAGAGTTTTATGCAGGGGTGGAATGAGATCTGATTTACATTTTCTAAATCTCATTTGGATGGTTGAGTGGAGAATAAACTATGGGTACAGAGTGAAAGTAGAAAGATGAGCTGAAATGATCTTGTAATAGTGTACGTAACTAAGCATTTCAAGCTCCTGAATCCTGTTTTGGAAGGAGGCAAAAAATTTAAAGGTGATATGAATACTCACGGTTAAAAGCAGAATCCAATCATTACATTACCTGGCTCAGTAACTAAAGGATGCTTAGTTATCTCCACATTATCATTTCTACTACTTGTCAGATTGATTTCCATGTGAAGGTGTCTATAGAGCATGTAATGAGAATAGTTAGTGCACGAAAGAACTTTTTCAGCCTTATCTGGTACATACTAGTACCTAGACCACACTGTCACAAAAAGCCTCAACCAACATGTCCTCTTAAGGTAGATGTCAAATTACTAGATGGGACTCGAGGAAATTCTGAGGTGCCCTTTCCCTCTGACTCTTGGCCAGCCTTGTCATTGGCCATGCCACACTTTGAATTAAGAACTGAGTTGAAAGCAACAGCATTGCAAATATGAGAGTTTAGTTACTGATCTATTTATAATTCAATGTCTATTCATAAATATTATGGGAGGCTTAAATTGAAAGTTTGTTTCTAATATTTCACTGAATATTATTTAAGCTTTTGAGAGGGTAAAAGCACAAATAATTTTATCATTTTAAGGGACACTATATTTTTTAAGAATATAAAAGCAAGTTATAGTATTTTTCTTTTAAAATGACACACACAAATACAAAGACTTGCAAACCCACAAGGACATACACTCAGCAAAAGTCTGGGGAAAACCAAAATGTCTGGTTCTCTGTAAGTATGTCTTTTTATTTTGAAGCTTTTCCTTTTAATTTCCTCTGACATGAATGTGTAATGCTGAGAATCCATGCTAATGAAGAATGTGTCCACAAGATGTATAATGCATGCCTTTTAATTAGTTCTGCTGCTACAGTTGATTAACATTTTGCCTGTGCAGTACTATTACAAAAATGAGCAGTGAAACACTGTGCGTGTCTAGTCCCTGTAGGGGGAAAAGCACTGAACATTGCCATTGTGTACCATCTGCACCGTCAAAGCCAGCATGCTCTTTCTATTGAAGGTCTGTGGGGAGGTGCTTTAAGCAGCCTGGAAAAAAGCAGCAGAAATAAAAGACAAAATTAAAGGGCAAAAGGCTCAGAGGAGTGAATATGGGAAGTGTTATAAGAGGAGGGAAAGAGATCAAGACAAATAGAGTGTGAAAACCCCCATAACTCTATTGGAATCTGGGGCAGATGGCATAGGTAGAAATAAAAACACAGGAAAGAGATTGTGAATGTAAATTGTATGCATATATGCGTGTATCACCATATGTATATGCTCAGGGAAACATGTGTGGGTACATACACATATTTTATTGTATGTGAAATGACAGATATTAAAAATATAATAATAAAAGCATAATATGCTAATTAGAGAAGACATCCTTCTGGACAACCTTCCAGATGAAGCTGGGGCTGCAAAGGAAGCCTGGGTCCCGGATGCCAGAGGGAAGCCAGTGCCAGCAGCCGGGGGAAGGAAGGCCTACTCTTGCATGAATTGTATACATCGGACCTCTAGTAGAAACATAAGGCTCCAGAACAGCACAGAACCTGCTGATTCAGTGACTTCCCTCAGGGCCAGACCCACCTGATGCAGCATTCCATCAATCACACATCCCTCATCACCTGCCCCATGTGACAGGAAGGACCATTCATCATTGGCCCCCAAGCATGTTCAGGATGTCCTCTGTATGAATTCTGTGCTGGGTGCTGCGGAGACAGTGCTAGATAAAGAAAAATTCCTTGCTTCAAGTTGATTACAGTCAGCAGGGAGAGAACAAGGCTACTGGAATTTAGGGTGCTATGGCCTCACAATGCGAGAGCATATACATGCAGACTGCTGGCACAAAGCTTGGGCAATTTGTGGAAGGATTTCTGACACAAGTGATTTCTATCCTGAGACAATCACATGAAAAGCAGGTGGGAAAAGGATGCTCCAGGTAAGGGAACATTCTATGCAAAGGACTTGAGAAAAGAAACCCAAATGATCCAAGACTAATGACCTTGCCACTTGTCAGTCTCCCAATGGGTGGCAAGGACATTAGGCAGAGGCCAGGTCATGAGGCCCTCTCTTGGTAGAACTGATTTCAAACAAAGTTTAGCAAATTTACTCATTTTAAGACTTCTCACAGACCATGCAGTACAATGAAGTGCATTGTGAATTTCCAAGTGAGTGAGACAGCAGGCAGAATTCCTTAGTCTTCTCCCACTTAGCTATTCTTTTCTAGCAAAATACCTGCTCATATCTTAGGTACTTAACAAAAGACCTGTTAGGCACTGTCTGAGCATCACTCCTAGATAAACACATTCGAATTTCACTTTGAATCTTCCATAATCTACTCCTCAGCCTACCCATTCAGATACTGTAAATTCATATTCACAGCAGTCCTGCTATATTCCTTTTTCCCTTTTATGATCATCTCTTCTTTATTATCCCTTACAGCAATTTCCAAACTCCTTTCAAATCTCCAGCTTTTCCCCATCACTTCTCTCTCTCAGCACTTTACAGAAATTAGAAGCCATCAAATGGAAACTACTTCATTTTCTGCTACCAAACTCTTAATACTCCTACAGCAACACCTACCTTCCTCTTATCACAATACAGTAACTTTCCATCGCCCTCTTCATTTAATCTTAACCCTCCATTAGTTCAGTAAACTAACACTATGAAGTGTCCTTTCTCACAAAAGTCTCCCATTAAAACAACACTATCCATTAACCCACATTCCTCTCCAGCAAGGGATCTCTTGCTCCTCACAGAGTTCCTTCATTTGTTACTGTCCCTTTGTTTCTATTTCCTCACTCCTCACTCATTTATCCACTAGCATTTATCCATGAAAACAGCGCTTGCCAAGGGTTGTCAATGTCTCTCTGAGACTAAGGGACCTTTCACCGTGCTCAGTTTCCCTTGCCTCTCACTAGAACATTACCTTGTTGACAACACCTGTCACTTAAAACACCTCTCCCTAGGCTTCTACCACAGTTTCTCCTGGTTTCCTCTTACCTGATTTCCTCTGTGATCTCCTCATCAGCCTCCCACACAGATGTGTCCTCCCCCATCACACTGTTAAATGTTTCAGTTTCTCAAACTTTGTTCTTCAATCCTCAGTCTAGTCTCCTCCTTGGATAAAGTCATCTGGTTCTGTCTTCAATTACATTTTAAAAATCTCTTGAATTCCATAGACTCATCTCAAGCTTCATTGCCACCAATCTACCACCATTTTTTCTCATATGACTGTTGTGCCCACCCCTTTCCTTTAACCAGTCTCCCTATATGCTTTTTGGCACTCTTACAACATGTTCTCCATGCCATAGCAAGAGTAGAAGTTTTATGAAATAAATCTAAATTATGTCTAACCTTTTTCCTTCTGTACATGTGCATGCACACACACACACCCACACTTAGAACATTTTTATAACTTCCTATCATTCTTAGGATAAATACCAATTATACTTAACATGGTCTGTGCTCTATGTGCTCTGGGCTCTCCCTATATCGTCATCCTCATTTCACACTTCAGTTTCATTCAGTCTCTGTGCTTTACAATACTATTGTTCACTGTTAGGTTTCTCAAACACACGATCCTTTCTCCCAATCCAAGCTCTGTTCATGTTTTATTCTCTCTGCCTGAAACACTCATGTCCCCTTACCTTTTATCTATTAAATGTCTTCTCATGACTTAACTCTCAATTAATTGTAAATTATTTAGAGAAACCTTTTGTGAGAACCAGGCTCTCCATCCTAAACCCTGTTGGAAGCCAAAGGTCTTATTCTGTTCCTCATCATTGAAAAAACAAATATAGTCCCAGCTGGAATAAAATATCTTGTAGAGTTGGAGTGATGTCTTGTAACACACATATATGTCTGAACCAATGGCCAATGTATCATTTTGTCTTTTCACCCACCATCACAATAAAACATATGGGAACCACGCTACAAAAATATGGATGGTACTTCTTTTTTTTGGTGGAGGGGAGGGAGATGATGGGACTTCTTAATGATACATCTACTGGTCTTGAACCCATACTCAGGATTCCAATAGTCCTTGGGTTTAATTCCTATGGGAGGAACATTCCTACCAAGGCAAAGATATTTACACTAAATGAAAACTGAGTTTCAATATGCACATTTGGTTACTGTGTGCAAATAAGAGGTCATAAGATTGACACTAACAATAACAAGAAGTGTTGTTGCTACACAAGAGTTTTTGAAGCCAGAAGATACCTTAAACCACCTCCTGTATCACTCTGATAATGTGAAGGGCAGACTGTCTCATAGCTAGGACCACTAAAGCTTTGCCTTTTCAGGAAAAGAATTCTGGTTACCACACTCTATGAATACTGTATAGAGGAAAGGAAACCGTGGAAGAGCCAATAATGAAAATAACAAAGCAGCTGTGACCTCATGACTCTCTATAGAAGTAAGCTGGGGTATCTACTGATGTGTCCTTGTTTGCTTTTCTTCACTCTTCCTGTCCCTTAGTACTTATATGGGGCATGTTGTGGTGGTTTTCTTTCCCATTTAGTCCAGAAGTTGCAGAATATTGAGGTGGATTCATGACTGAACAAAGGAGGAAGAGATATTACCCAGAAATTCTAGATGTGAAGAACAGATACCCTACTATCTCCACCTGAGTTTTGGAGATGGACACTCTGGAACTTACCCATATATTCACTGATTCAATAATACACCTGAAATAAATACAACCCTATTATGACAGTCCACAAAGGGCTATGTCAGGAAAGGTGGTTTGTAAACTGGATCCTTGAGGACTCTATGCAAATTATAGCAACACTCTGCACTGTCCAGGTTCTGGACACTGTGTATTTACTGTGTCTGCACATAAGCAAGGATGACATTTCAGCAGTACATCATTACACTTCCGGTCTCTTAAATCACACTGTCTTTATATGAGTGTTATACACTTTATTTCAATCCTTAAATATTTTATAGTTTGCAATTATTCCTGTAAAGGAGGGTAGACTGGGAAGCCCATGATAAATTCCAACAAAATTTCCTGCATTTTCAATAAACAGTAGAATCTGCATTGCAGATAAAGATGTGAGTGGGACCAATACATGTGTCTTTGGGCACACTGCCATGTTCACCATGTGTCTAAAGACAATGCCATGTAGGTGTCAGGGTTTCCTGCAGGGAAGTTTTGTCTCACAAGCCAAACGTGGCTGGACTCGTTGCTGTTGCACATGGTGTTCTGAGGTTCCAAAGGAAAAAGCATACTCCCTGGCAGACTTGGATGCCAGTGCCTCCACATTTCCCAAAGAAGTTCAACAGGGGAACTGAGGAGAAAATGCCTTCACTGGCATGAATATTCTTTGTAGACCTTGTCAACCAAAGGAAAATGAGGAACTTTTATAGTGACTAAGTCCATAAAGTTACTAAAAAATGTCTGGGGACAAAAATCAATGGCATTCATTTATTGAGCTCCTATTAAGAATCTTACAACACCCTAATGATTTATCTTCAAATATAACAAAACCAAAGACCTACATATTTGAAAATGTTAACTGTACTTTGTTGTAAGAAACTGAAAATAATTTTCATGCCCAAAAATAAGGGGATGGCACCATTACCTATAATGTATCTACAAGCTAGAAAAGTATGTAACTGATAAAAAGGAAAATTTGAAGATTATATAGATGCATGAGTTGATTCATGATGATGTGATGCAAAAGGGAAATGCAGAATTCAAAATGCTACATGCAATGAGAACCTACAATGAAATCAACAAAGAAAGAAAGAAAGAAAGAAAGAAAGAAAGAAAGAAAGAAAGAAAGAAAGAAAGAAAGAAAGGAGGGGGGAGGGAGGGAGGGAGGGAGGGAGGGGGAAAGGGAGGAGGGAAGGAAGGAAAAGGAGGGAAGGAAGGAAAAGGAAGAAATAAAGAGATAATATAGTTAAGGAACATAGAAATAGTTTTTGGTGAGGTTTAGGAATTTTAAAGCTTTCTTTTTACTTTTCAAATAATACTAAAATACCATTGATTCAAATCCATTCAATTATAAAAGTATAAACTACCTAATAATTATATAGTACTTTAACAGCTGCTGAACACTGTGATTATTGTCAGGGGGACAGGAGGGTAAGAACTGCAAGTAAAATCTTGCTCCACCTGCTGAGGGGGGGGGGGTTGTTCTATAAATTAAACCAAATACATTTGAAACATTAGTGAACAATACAAGATCTTTTATTATGAAGTTCTAAGCTCACAGAAGAAAGATGATGAACGGAAACAATGAAGAACAGCTTCAAGAAAGAGGTAGCACATTTCAGGGCCCTTGAGATACAGCGGAGGTGGGGGAGGACAGTTTAACCAGGGCCATCACACACAACAGAGGCACTGGCACAAGAATGATGCAGCTTCATCTGAGCTTTGTTTGCTCTGACAAAGCCCGGGCATAGGTAATGGAGGAAGAAGGAGTACCCTGATCAGAGGAGATGATGAGGGATGCTGGAGATTAGGCTTTATTTTTACCTTCATCTCAGGTACATAAATAACTGAATAAACTAGGGTTTCGTTGTGTGTTAATTTATTATCTGCTTAGCAGCCACAACCATTATATTCTTATCCTACAGCCCCTTCAAAGTCACTAACATCCAAGTAGGTACTCAATTGGTGTTGGCTGTAAGAGAGTCAAGGTTTATGGCAAAGATGATCCTTCATATGCAAAACTGGTCCTGGAGGACTGTGGGGGACTGTGTATGCTTGCCATTTGCTGGCGCCCCAATCCTCCCTGATGACTGTGAGTACATACTTGCATAAGGTTGAAGTGGTCCAAAAAATAAACATTCACCAGTGCACAGAAATGCCACAAGCTGTTCATCTTAAGTAAAAAAACACCATATAAAATAAGTCTTAAAATATATAGATTCCAATTGAGGAAGTTAAAAACACAGCAGCCCATTACCCAGCAGGGTAAGTCACCATTAATCTACCAAAAACATTTATACTTTCTCTTGCATCTGAAACTTCATCCTTTTTATCAAGGCATATCTTTTTGTCAAGGCATATCTTTTTGTCTCTCTCCAGTTCTCAACCAAATAAGAGAAAGGCAAGAAAAACTAAGGCATAGAGTGGCCAAAATACTACTTCCATATTATAATGTGGTTTAAAACTGCCTGCAATGAAACTTCCTAATAATAATTCAACGCAGAATTCAAAGATTCAAAGATTTACCCACCCATATACTCCCCTCTCGCCCCCCCCCCTCTCTCTCTCTCTCTCTCTCTCTCTCTCTCTCTCTCTCACACACACACACACACACACACACACACACACACACACACACACACCTCTAGACTACAGCATGGAGGGTCGAATAGAAAGTGTGCTCCCTACAGGCAGGCAGCTTCCAGAAGGGAGTCAGGTTGGGACAGTACTACTACATGTGTCCATTTCTCCTTCCAAATTCACAAACCACATCTGTCATTCCCTTCAACGTGGGAGAAAGCCTCAGGACTATGAAGAAAGGATACCCACTCTCCCCCAAGAGATTTGTCTTGGCAAATCTTTGCAAGCATATTCACAAAGTCCCCAGCAAAGAGAATTGTAGGTCATTGTTATCATCATAAATATTGCTGACTGTCCTTCTAGGAAGTTTGTAACTGTTCATTACTCTCAGCAATTAAGTGTAAGGATTCCTACTAACCACCCTCTCATCACTAGTTCTAGATGCCTTAAACATCTAGAATGGTATCTCATGGTTGTTTTGATTTGCATTTTCTTAATTATGAACAAACTTAAGTTTCATTTTTTTTATGATTTGTACTTAATTTTTTATAATTGTATTTTATACCATAGGCTTAGTGCACAAAATTCATGCATGGGGGAGAGGGGTCCCTCAACCCAGCCTGCACCCTCTCCAATCTGGGACCCCTTGGGGGATGTCCAACTGCTGGACATCCATCTCACAATCCAGGACCACTGGCTCCTAACCACTCACCTTCCTGCCTGCCTGATGCCCCTAACTGCTCCCCTGCCTGCCTGATGCCCCTAACTGCTCCCCTGCCTGCCGATTGTCCCTAATTGCCTCTGCCTCAGCCCTCGCCACCATGGCTTTGTCTGGAAAGATGTCCAGGTGGATGTTCAGAAGATGTCTGGTCTAATTAGCATATTAGTATAGATGTTTCCGCCCTTTTTCAAGTTTACCCATCCTTTTATTACTGATTTATATGAGCATATAGGGAACTAAGGGAGTCACTCTTTTTGTCTTAGGTGGTAAATATCTGTTTTCCTAGATTGCTATTCTCTTCTGAATTTTGTTGCCCTTACCCAGTTTTTAATTATTATGTATATAAATTGAACAATCTTTTTTGTTCTATTTTTATTGATAAAATGCTCATTTTATAGTGGCTTGTTCAGCTCAATGAACATAACAAGTGTAGATTTAACTGGATTTATTTCCCAACCTTGATAATAAATACTATGTGCTCTCCTTTAAACCATGTTCAAGCTTCCAAGAGGGTGAGAAGCAGGCTCTAAGCTGTTTACCTGCTTGTACAGAGCAGGTCAGATTCTATCTGTTCTATTTATCATCTTCTATATGAATTTTTATTTTAAAAAGAAGTTGAATGCTGCTAAAGTCAGTAGGATGGGAAGAGTGTTGGAACTCACTTCAATGTTAAATTGTGATTTGTGATGCAGAAAACCAGAGATTGACACTGCCAGTCCACTCTGAGGCCAAACTGACTTTTGGCGCTGCACACTGAAGGCTGTCCTCTATACACCCTTGCCCTATCCCACTCCAACCTCCCACATCTGGGTCCAGCTGAACTTCACTGCTCTAGTGGAGGAGGGCACACTAGCCTGAGCCTGTGCCTTGCTCATTTATATACCTACGATGTTTTACCATTTGTCTGATGAGATGGCAGAGACTGGGAACAGGACTGGAGAGAGCCAATCATCTTTTCGCATCTACCATTGGAGACTCTCTTCTGGCAGCAACAATGACCACATGCACTATAGCCAGACACTGGAAATCTCCCATGGCACGAATATCCATGCTGAGGGCATAACTCCTACCTTCTGGTGGCCATTAGCTGAAGGTACCTCTTGAAATGGCTATGTGTCAGGGATCCCCAATCATCTGTATGGTGCTTGGCAGTGAATACAACACTCAAGTATGCAGACTCTCACCACAGTATAACAAAGATATCATCGGGCTTATATAACCAGAAAATGTGGTTTCTGCTTGAATACTGTAAGTCACCTGGATGTAGGCAAATGTTTCTTTGATAGGACACAGTAAACGATATCCACAAAAAATATACATGTTAGGTTAATTAATTTAGAAACTTCCAGTCAAAAGAAATGAATTTTCTCCTTTCTTTAAAATACCTGTGACTGTTTAAAGTAAAAATTACAGCATAGGATCATGAGGGTGAAGTGGGTTTCTGTGCAACAAATATGGTTGAGTCTCTACTGAATCTGACAATTTCTATATATTAATTAGAATGTTGGGACTACATATTTAATATAATTACAAATATCATTATGCTAATATCTACTATCTTGTTTCTTTTTTTAACTTTTTAAAAATTGATTTTTAGAGCCAGAGGAAGGGAGACAGAATATCAATGGGAGAGGGAAACATTGATACGCTGCCTGCTCCACTCCCCCTCCTGGAGATCAAGCCCACAGCCCAGGCATGTGTCCTGACCAGGAATCACACTGACAACCTTTCAGTGCATGAGATGACACCCAACAATGAACCATACCAGCCAGGATTGTTTGCTATTTTACACTCGAGTTTTCAATTTCTTTTTTCTACCTTACTGCTTCCTTTTGGGTTGAGTCTTTATTCTGTTTTTCTCTACTGCCGGCTAGTTTGATTTACTTCTTTGTTTTATGTTTCAATGGTTATGCTGTGCTTTACAATATGCAACTTTAACATATTTCAATTTTACTTCAAATAAATATTATGTCATATAAAATGTATTCAATCTACACTGAATCCTTTGAACTATTGTTGCCAACATATATTGTAAACCTCATGCTACTCTTATTTTTGTTGAACCATTCAGTTATTTTAAATGAGTTTTAAAAAGAGAATTTTTTAGATTTACAGACACAAAGACCTTTAATAAAATATTTTCAAATCAACTCTAGAAATATGTAAAGATGGTATTGCATCATTACCAAGGATGATTTACCCCACAAATGCCTACTGTTTTAACATTCAAAATATAATCATTGTAATTTACCATCTTAATGGGAAGGAGGTAAAAATTCATATAATCATCTCAAAAACCATAGGGGGATCATTTGACCAAATACAATATCCACTCATAATAGAATATCTCAGCAATCAGAAATATAGGAAAACTTTCTAAATTTCATAAAGTAAATCTCTGAAAAACCTTGAGCTGAAATCATTTTTTTCTTTTTTCCCATCACCATTTATCCTCCTATACCCTCTTTCACCTTCCCCACCATCCTCACTCCCTCAACACCATTGTTGTCCTTATCTATGAATTCTCTTTTTCTTTTTGCTCAATCCCTCTACCACCATCCCAATACTCCCCACCTCACCAGTGCTGTCTGCCTGCTATCTATGAGTCTGTCTCTATTTTGCTGGTTAGTTCAGTTTGTTCATTAAATTCCACATATGAGTGAAATCATATGTTACTTGTCCTCCTCTGACTGTTCTCCAGGCTGTTGCAAAGGGTAAAATTTTCTTCATTTTTATGGCTGAGTAGAATTGCATTGTGTATAACTGTTTTATCTACTTATGGACACTGCTTCCAAATCTTAGATGGGAGAACATATTCAATGATACATCTGATAAGGGGTTAATATTTAAAATTTATAAAGAACTTACAAAAATCAACACACAAAAAACAAACACTCCAATTAAAAAATGGGCAAAAGACCTGAATAGACTCTTCTCCAAAGAGGACATACAGATGGCCAATCCTATCTAATAAAGAGGGAATATGCTAATTGACCATCACTCCATCACAAAGATGGCCGAACCCACAGCTGAGGCCAAGTTCCCATAAGGAGCCTTAAAGAGCAATCAGCAGGGACCTGAGACTCTGCCCTCCCCCATCCTCCTGGGGCTTGACAGGGGACCTCTGGCCATGTCCCCAACCCTGGGCATCAGGCTGGGGGACTTCCGGCCGTACCCCCCACCCCCAGGGCTAGGTCAGGGGACCTGAGGCCATGTCCCCACCCAGGGGGGTTGATGGGGGACCTCAAGGTGCACTTCCTGTCCTGGTGTTGGGCTAGGGGACCTCAGGCTGCTCCCCCAACCCTAGCACCAGGCCAGGGGACTTCAGGCCACAGTCCCCATCAGGTGGGACTTGACAGGGGTCTTCAGGCTATGACCCCCCATCCAGCAGGGCTTGACAGGGGACCTCAGGCAGTACCCACTACCCAGCAGGGCTTGATGGAGGACCTCAAAGTGCACCTCAATGCTGAGTCGGAGGAACTTAGACTGTGGCCCCCAACTGGTGGGGCTTGAAGGAGGACCTCAAGGCATGGCCATTCTTGCCCTGGGGTACCTCAGCCCCCCCCCTCCCATCCTGGCACTGGGCCAGGGGACTGGAGGCTATTACCCCTGCCCAGCAGGGCTTGACAAGGGTGGGACTGGCCAGGTCTGGATCTAGCCCAATGGGGGTGGGAGGGGCCCAGGTCTGGGTCTCATGCAATTTTGAGGTTCATGTGGGTGGGTGGGGACTTGACTCTGGGTCCCATGGTGTGTCCCAAATTCTGACAGGAGAAAGGCTTTCATATACATTTTTCTAATTTTCTTTCATCTCTGACACTTGTATTATAGAGATAAAGCAAATAGCAATATTAAATTATTTCCTCTAATTAATTCCCTTTTAATGTTCACAAATTTTGTGCACCAGGTCACTAGTAGACAAATAAAAAGATGTTCAATGTCACTAATCATCAGAGAAATGCAAATTAAAACCACAATGAGATATCGCTTCACATTTGTCAGAATGGCTACCACCAATAAATCAATAAACAAGGGTTAGTAAGAATGTGGAGAAAAGTGAACCCTAATGCACTATGGGTGCGAATGCAAATTGGTATAGCCACTACGGAAAGTAGTATGTAGGCCACAGTGGATAGAGTGTCAGTCTGCAGACTGAAAGGTCCCAAGTTTGATTCCGGTCAAGAGTATGTAACTTGGTTGTGGGCATATCTCCAGTGGGGGGTATGCAAGAGGCAGCTGATCCATGTTTCTCTCATCGATGTTTCTAACTCTCCCTCTCTCTTCCTCTCTGTAAAAAATCGATAAAATATATTTAAAAAAAAAAACGAAAGTAGTATATAGTTACCTTAAAAAAAATGTTAAATGAAACTGCCTTATGACCCAGAAATTCCACTTCTGGGAATTTATCCAAATAAATATGAAACACTAATTCAAAAGACTATAGGCATCCATATATTCATTGCAGCATTATTTATAACTAGAGGTCTGGTGCATGAAATTCATGCAGCGGGGGGGGGGGTGTCCTTGAGCCCAGCCTGCTCCCTCTCCAATCTGGGACCCCTACCTGGATCAGGCCTAAACTGGCAGTCGGACATCCCTCTCACAATCCAGGACTGCTGGCTCTCAACTGTTCATCTGCCTACCTTCCTGATTGCCCCTAACTGCTTCTGCCTGCCAGCCTGATCACTCCCTAACCACTCCCCTGCCAGCCTGATTGATGCCTAACTTTTCCCCTACCAGCCTGTTTTGCCCCTAACTGCCCTACCTATGGGCCTGGTCAACCCTAACTGCCCTCCCTTGCTGACCTAATAGCCCATAACTGTCTTCCCTTGTAGGCCTGGTCCTTCACAACTGCCCTGCCCTGCTGGCCATCTTGTGGTGGCCATCTTGTGTCCACATGAGGGCTGCCATCTTTGACCACATGGGGCAGTCATCTTGTGTGTTGCAGTGATAGTCAATCTGCATATTACTCTTTAATTAGATAGGATAGAGGCCTGGTGCACAGGTAGGGGCCAGCTGGTTTGCCCTGAAGGGTGTCCTGGATCAGGGTGGGTGTTCCCTTGGAATGTGGGGTAGCCTGCATGAGGGGTCTGTGGTAGTTTGCAGGCCAGCCACGTCCCCCCACCCCTCACTCTTCTTCCCCCTCCCCACCCATCCTCCTGGCAACCCAAGCAGAGGCCCTGGTATCTGGGATTTATCTTTTACAGTTGAAACTTTGTAGCCTGGAGCAGAGCCAAGCCTTCTGCTCCTACAACCATTGAAACTTTGTTGCCTTAAGTGGAAGCCTGGGTGTACAGAAAGCTTAGCTTCCTCTATTGCCAGGGGCAACCCAAGCCTCTCTCCTGCTCTCTTTGTGGCTGTAGCTACTTTGGTTGGGTTAATTTGCATACTCACTCTGATTGGCTGGTGGGTGTGGCTGGTGGGTACAGTGGAGATACAGTCAATTTGCATATTACTCTTATTAGATAGGATAGTCAAGATTTAAAATAATTTATAAATATGAAATATTTAAGTGTTTCTTCTTGAAACTTAGAACAGGTAAAGATATTCACTCTTTTTATAACTTTTTATTTTTATTTTTAACTTTATTTTTTATTTTTTTTTAAAAAGGAGACATATGTACTACTATTTGTAATACTTTATTTTTTAAAGTATTACAAATAGTAGTACATATGTAATACTTTATTTTTTAAAGTATTATAAATAGTAGTACATATGTCTCCTTTTTTCCCCCCATTGATCTCCCCCTGACCTCCCCTACTACCAAATACATGCCCTCACCTACCCCTCCCACCTTCCCCCCACCTCCCCGTGTCTTGAATCCATTGGTTATGCTTATATACATGCATATAAGTCCTTTGGTTGATCTCTTACAGTCCCACCCACCCACCCCGCAAGGATATTAACTCTTAATACATTTATTTAGCATTTGAATATGTGCCCTAGTGCAATATGGCAAAAAATAAAAAAATGAAAACAAAAACAAAAAAAAAAAAAACAGACCATAATCTCTATTCACATATAACATAATTGATTATGTGGAAAGGTCTAAGAATTCTATAAAACAACTATTAGAGTGCAAATCTAAATGTATCCAGGTTGCAGGATCTGAGGTAAATAATTAAAATCAATTATATTGTAATTATATTTTTTATACTAGTGGTGTCAATTTCATTTAAAACAGCATCAAAAATATAACATACATACTAAGGAATGAGTTAGTATGTGACTTCTGCAATGGAGACTACAAAACTTTGCTGAACATAACTAAATAAGACTGTAATAATTAAAAAGATACAACATCCTAATGGATCAGGATATGCAATATTTCTTAGATGTCAATCCTCCCCAAATACAATCTTACAATACCAATCATAAATCCACTAGACTTTTGGTAGAAATAAAGAAGCTAATTTTAGAATTATATGAAAAAATAAATGACCTAGAATAGCAAAAGCTACCTAAAAGAATAACAAAGTTGGAAGACAAAAGCTGCCTGATGCCAAGATTTACTATAAAGTTACAGGACAATACAGTATGAGCACAAGGACTGACAAAATGGTAAACATAATAGAGCCACATTCATACAATCATCTAATTCTTCACAAAAGCCAAAGATATCCTTGAGGAAATCAAACCCTTAACAACAAATGATGCAAAACAATGGGATGTTCATACAAAATAAGTAAACATTGACCCCTACACCTCACATCATACATAAAAATTTATTTGAAAAACATTATAGACCTAAATGTGAAAGCTAAAACTGGAAAGCCTCTAAAAGGAAAAAAAAGATTATCACTTAGAGGTAGGAAATGTTTCTTCAATTTTCACAGAAAGCAACAACCATATAAGAAAAATAATAATATATTAAACTTTATCAAAATTAGAAGCTTTTGTGCTCATCAAAAGATCCCAATAAGTAAATAAATAGGAAAGTGACATACTGGAAGAAAATATTCACAAAACATATATCTTAGAAGGATTGGGATTGAAACTATATCTGAAATTCCCATAACTCAATAATAAAAAACAACACAATTCAAAAATGGACAAAAATCTTGAAGAGACACTTTTGAAAAAGAAGATACTCAATGGCCAATAAGCATACAAAAAGTGCTCAATATAATAATTCTTCATAGAAATGCATATTAAAACTGCAATGAGACATTAACATATATTCATCAGAATGGTTAAAAATAAAGACTAATAACTCTAGTAAGTTGTTGCTGAGGAAGTGCAGCAACTATAAAAGAACTCATATATTGCAGGTATTTATCAAAACATGAAAGCATATGTCCACAAAAAGCCTTGTAGAAGAAATTTTACAGTAAATTTATTCATACTGATACTGTTGTAATTAACTACATTATTAATAACTAGGGGCTCAGTGCATGAATTTGTGCACCATGAAAGGAATTGTGGGCTGCCAGGCTGCAGTAGGCACAGGAGCAGTGCTCAGCCCATCCTCAGCACTCCCACCTGTCCCCGTCCACCGTGACCCCCTTTTCCCTGTCTGCCAGAAGCCCCACTCCCACCACTGCTGCTCCCATGCTCTGACAGTACCAGCCCCACTCATACCAATTAGGGCCAGCACCAGCAGCAGGTGTAGGTAGGGATGGCGCTGTCAGCAGGTGCAAGTGATGGCTGCTGCCCCAATCATCCCTCAGGAGCAGGAGGGAGGTGGAGAAGCCCTCAGGGGTAATCAGGGCCAGCAGCCACCACTCATACACGCTGATGGTGCCAAGTGATTGGGACCGGCACCAGCAGCGGGTGTGAGTGGTGGCTCCAGTGCCAGCTGTGGGTGCAAGTGGGGTCAGCACCAGCAGGTGCGAAAGGTGGTTGCCAGCCCCCATCATCCTTCAGGAGCAGGGGCAATCAGGGCCAGCAGCTGTTGCTCACACCTGCTAATGGTGCCAAATAATTGGGGCCAGTGCTGGGCACTGGCAGAAGATGCAAGTGAGCCCAGCGTCAGCATCAGGTGCAAGCACCAGGCAGGAACAAGGCATGCAGGAGCAAAGAATTTTCAGTAACCACCAGAGGCTTGCCCTGATAACAGCGACCAGTGCACTGCCTTGGTCTGGTGCCCCCACTCAACTGCTCCACCCTCCTGCTGCAGCACTCACCATGTTACTTGCTCTGCCCCTGCTGCCGACACCTGTCCCCTGGTGGTCAGCACCCATCATAGTGCCCAGCTGTTAGATTGTTCCACTGTTCAGTCTATTTGCATATTAGCTTTTTACTATACAGGATTATTATATAGAATAGGAATGAAGCAAGGGTGGAGGCCAGGCATTATAGTCATGTATTTGGACAGTTTCATCAGAAAGCTGCAATTTCACATTCCCCAGGGAAACACGGCCCATTTCCTGCATATCACTGGGGGGAGGAGTCCAACAAAAGGAAATATGCACAGTGAATTTGGGGTGACACAGGGAAGGTACTTGCCTGTTAGTTAAATGTGGTGACAGAGATGATTAGTTATGAGCATGGGTGCTGCAAGCTCATGAAAATTTGGAAATACATAATCTTCTATGTAAACAAAGGGGTTTCCTCTCTTATTGATCTTGTGACTCTTGGTTCTTGGGGTCCCCTCACTCCTGCTTCCTTGCATTCACCCATGTTTCCTCCATAGCCATGTGGTCCTGCAGTTCCCACATGCAATGGACTGATGGAATCCAGTGGGCAACAGAAACTATCCTAGCTTGATGCAAACTCTAAATCCTTACTGAAAGCCCTATTGAAAGCACAGCTACACTTCCTTTACATGGAACTGAGGAAGAGGGGACCTTGGAAACTCAGAGATGTAATTCTACAGAAATAAAAATCACTCATTATCCTATGTGTGTCTCAGAAAATTCCTTTTCTTGGGATGTACAAGCATTACACTCCCACAGAAAAAGATGGGGATGAGGACCCCCTATTCTACTAGTAACAATACTAGCCCAAAAACCAAAACTGCCCAGATGTTTATCAAGTGAAGAATATGAACACACACACACACACACACACACACACACACACACACACATATTTAATCATAGCATCTACACTAATAAGAGAAATATGCAAACTGATCATATAGCTGAGATCCCTATCAGCCAATCAGGAGTGGGTATGCAAATTAGCCCAACAAAGCTGCAGAGTTAATTTGCATACATAGGCATGAAGTGGCTGGGTGGGGCTGGATGCCTACTATGAGGGCAAGGGTGGGAGGTGGAGGGAGCTACAGGAGCAGTGCTCCACTGGGAGCGAGGACTTGCAGGCTCTCGGGCAGCCGGGAGTGAAGCCAGGGAAAGGAAGGCCTATTTTTGCATGAATCTTCATGCAACTGGCCTCCAGTATGCAATAAAATACTACTCAGTGATAATAAAAAGTAAGTTTCAAAAATATTATGCTGAATTAAACAATCCTTTCACAAAATAATATATATTCTAGGTTCCATTGACATGAAGTTCTACAATAGGCAGAATTACAATATGATGAACAATACATCAGGACATGGATTGCCCCTAATGGTTAATCCCATGACTAGGAAAGGACATGAGGGAGCTTTCTGGGGTAATGACAATATTTTATATTTGTGTGTGTGTGTGTGTGTGTGTGTGTGTGTGTGTGTGTGAATATTCGCCCAAAGATATCTTTCCATTGATTTTTAGAGAGAGAGGAAGGAAGGTGGAGAAACAAAGAGAGAAAGAAACATTGATGTGAGAGAGACACATCAATTGGTTGCCTCCCTCATGGCCCTGACCAGGACCAGGAATCCAACCTGCAACTGAGTTACATGCCCTTGATTGAAACTGAACTCAAGCAGGCCAACACTCTATCCACTGAGCCAAACCGATTAGGGTCACTATTCTATATCTTTTTAAAAAATATACTTTTATTGATTTCAGAGAGGAAGGAAAGGGAGAGACAAAAACATCAATAATGAGAATCATTGATTGCCTGCCTCCTGCAAACCCCCCACTGAGTATTGAACTCTCAACCAGGCATGTGCCCTGACCAGGAATCAAACTTTGACCTCCTGGTTCATAGGTTGATACTCAACAACTGAGCCATGCTGGCTGAACTTCTATATCTTGATGGTGGTTTGGGCTACCCAGGTGCATGAATTTATCAAAAGTCTTAGAATAACATACTTAAGATATATACATTTTATTATATGTAAATAGTGTCTACATAAGACCACTATAAACAAATATTAAACTATAATTAATAAGCATTTTGACATATTAAGGGATAATATATACTAATATTTGTAACTTAAGAATGCATCAAACTCCCATTTGACCCAGTGATTCCACTTCTAGGATATATCCCAAGAAACTAGAAACACCAGTCAGAAAGGATATATGCATCCCTATGTTCATAGCAGCACAATTTACCATAGCCTAAATGCCCATCAGTCAATAAGTGGATTAAAAAACTGGTACATCTACACAATGGAATACTACACTGCAGTAAAAAAAAAATAAGGAATTCTTATCATTTGCAATAGCATGGATGGAAGTGGAGAGCATTATCCTAAGCAAAGTATGCCAGTCAAAGAAAGACAAATTATCACATGCTCTCACTCGTTTATAGAATATAATGAACAACATAAACTGATGAACAAAAACAGATCCAGAGACAGAGACATATTAATCAGACTGTCAAACATCAGAGGGAAGGTAGGGGAGGGTGGGGGTAAAGGGGTGAGATCAACCAAAGGACTGGTATGCATGCATATAAGCCTAACCAATGGACATAGACACAAGGGAGGTGAGGGCCTGAGTGGGGGTTGGGGTAGGGGGAAGAGGGGGAAAAGGACACCTATGTAATACCTTACTCAATAAAGAAAAATTAATAAATAAAAATAGAGATTCTCTGATTTCCGTCCAAAGGCAATGAATAAAATGATATTTTCCCAAAAAATGCATTAAAAATTGATTGATGTACAGACAGATATAAAATGGAGCAAGTACAGTAAAATATTAATGGCAAAATTGAGATTGTCAGCATATGGATCTTTATTGTATAATTCTTTCAAACTGCTTACACATTTGAAATTTTCCAGAATAAAATGTTAGAAAAAACAATGCATGTGAGAACCTTATATCAACCCCAAAGTGCTAGACAAATACAACATGTTCTTAACATCTCACTTAATTCTTGACACCTCTGACTCTGAGAGTTTAGGTGTTAACTCCTACTCAAATCATGTTCTGATTAACAAAGTAGAAACATTTCATTACCATAGGTTCTTAAAGGGACTCCTTGAGACAGGATGATGAATATAAATATAAAAAATAATTTTTAAAAAAGAGCAGAACATTTTAGTAAAATAAAATTCTTTAAACTTTTCCTATAATATCTATAATAAATGGTGCTATTAGTTTGTTACATTCCTATCATGTTTCAGTTTATAGAAATCTTTATTTACTTTAATACTCACAATTACCTTGTGAGAAATTTAAACCAGTGTGTCTCCAAACCCATGTTGTCAACAGCTATGCTTCATTTACTCAGTCTGAACTTCAAGCCATAGAAGAATTCACGGATATCTCGGATAGCCCATTCCATTGCTTGAAATATTTCTATCCTGGATCTATAATTGGACCCTGATACATCTACAAAATATATAGTCTACATTCTGCCAAGATGTCCTTCTTATCAAGATGAAGCAAACTTTGTCTTTCCAATGTCTTTGTTCCATGGGAACATCCCAGGAAAAAACGTGCAAGAAAGAAAGACAAAGGAGAGAGGAAGAGGTGGTCCTAAAATTGGGAGAAAGCAGGTGTCTAACTGTTGGCAAAATGTTAAATCACCAGAGCAATTCAGTTTCCCAATTTGCTGTGATGCCATCTCCCCAGAATTAAAAAGACCTGCATATATCAGCAAACAGCTGAAGATAATTTTCAGCAACACTGTGCCCAAAGCAAAAAACACATTTCAAAGATCTCATTAAACCTTTGGAGCCTGAATGATCAACTTATTTCATTGTGAGCCACACACTTTGCCTTCTGCACCCTCCAAAGTATCTCTCGAGTCAACATTTTCTGGGAAAATGATGTGTCACTGTGAACAAGCCTACCTGCAGGTCTTGGAAAAATCAATTGGCCTGGTTTCTCTCTCACAGGCCAATGAAACAGTTCCATTTGTCTTGTTTTGGGTTTGGTGCTGAATGTTTTAGAGATTGCACAGAAGTGGACTGCTGGTGGGAATGCAGACTAGTGCAGCCACTGTGGAGAACAGTATAGAGTTTCCTCAAAAAACTAAAAATGGAACTGCCATTTGACCCAGTAATCCCACTCCTAAGAATATATCCCAAGAAACTAAAATATCATTCAGAAAGGATATATGCACCCCTATGTTCCTAGCAGCACAATTCACCATAGCTAAGATTTGGAAACAAGCTAAGTGCCCATCAGCAGATGAGTTGATTAAAAACCTGTGGAACATCTACTCAATGGAATAATTCACTTCGATAAAAAAGGAGTTCTTACCATTTGTAACAGCATGGATGAAACTGGAGAGCATTATGCTAAGCAAAATAAGCCAGTCAGAGAAAGATAAATACCACATGATCTTACTCATTTATGGAATATAATGAACAACATAAACTGATGGACAAAAACAGCTACAGAGACAGAGAAACATCAATCAGACCATCAAACCTCAGAGGGAAAGTAGGAGAGGGTGGGGGTAAAGAGGAGAGATCAACCAAAGGACTTGTATGCATGCATATTAGCCTAACCAATGGACACAAACAACAGGGGGTGAAGGCAAAAGTGGGGAGAATGGAGGGAGAGTAATGGGAGAATAAAGACACATATGTAACATTTTAATCAATAAAGATTTTTTTTTAAAAAAAAGGATGGTTCTTTAGCTATTATTTGCTGCCTATCATCTGTGAAATGAGTGAGGTTTCTGATATGGGTTATCTATCAAGGCAAACATAAAAGGTCTCTATCCTTTCTATACATAAGTTTCCTGTCTCTCTAATTGGGCATGCCAATAACTTTACAGAGTGTTTTACGATTTTAAGAACCAGTGTGAACTTCCTAGAGAATAAGTAAATTGTTCATAGGTGTTCAGGTTGACTGGGAACCATTCAGTAAATGGTACCTTTGAAGTTGTATTTTAAGAGCTTGGTGATGTCCCCTTCAGAGAGAGAGGGGGACGGGGGAAAGAGAGAGGGGGGAGGGGGGAGGGAGGGAGAGAGAGAAGCAATTCTTAATCCTAACCACGTAACTGGGTTCAATGACATAGAATAACCCTCCTAGCCCTAGCTGGTTTGGATCAGTGGATAGAGCATCGGCCTGCAGACTGAAGGGTCCTAGGTTCAATTCTAGTCAAGGGCATGTACCTTGGTTGTGGGCACATCCCAAGTAGGAATTGTACAGGAGGCAGCTAATTGATGTTTCTCTCTCATCAATATTTCTAACACTCTATCCTCCTCCCTTCCTCTCTGTAAAAAAATCAATAAAGTATATTTTTTAAAAAGTAAAGAAATAACCCTCCTAATTTCAACCCTGCCCCTTGCTCTGGGAGCTCAGGGAAAGTAGTGGCTCCAAGTCAGAGGCACTTGTTTTCATGATCTCAGACTCTAAAATTGATGGAGACATTTTTTTCTCCCTTTGTCTGAATAGGTCAATGGGACCTAAGTCAATCTGAAAGCTAGCAAATTCTTATTCCAAATGTTACTGGGAAGATAGTGGGAATACAGAAATAGGAGAAATGTTAAGAACCTTCATTTGTGTTCCATCCACCAAAAAAGTAAAAGCTCCCTTTGAGCTCCTAAACTGTGACCCTTAGTTCAACGAACTGTTCCCACCTGCAGCGGGCCTAAGCTTGCAAGTCTGAGTGATCTGAATGACAGATTTTCTTCTCCGCCTCCCCCCCACCCCGCCCCGCCCCGCCATCAAATGTTACCAGCCAACTGAGAATTCCTGAGTGTCATGTCAAATTTAGAAGGCAGGACTTACACATGAGTTCATAAAGGGAAAAAATGACATGTTTTTATAAAAGCCAAATTCTAACAAAATAGAACATCCTCAGACCTGTTTAAAAAAATAACATAACAGCAATTGGTAAACCCAACATCAATCTCAAAAATAATCTAAATGGCATTTGAAATAAACAGCAAAAGCTATATTCACAAATGTATAAGGAAAATGCTTACAATGAAAACCTCTTTTTTCCCCTTCCAACAACCATAAACAGAATGGAAATAGGAGTTTTTAATTTAAGAATTTTTGTTTTGTATGTTTGGTTTTTGTTGATTTTTATTTTGGCTTGGAGCACTTCTGCTGAAGTCACAGGCAATTAACTCTGTTCAGAGTAGTGGCATCTTTTATTTTTTTAAATTGATTTCAGAGAGGAAAGGGGAGAGAGAGAGAAACATCAATGATGAGAATCATTGATCAGCTACCTCCTGCACGACTTCCAATGGGGATCAAGCCAGCAACCTGGGGATGTGCTCTTGACCAGAATCAAACCTGGGACCCTTCAGTCCACAGGTCGACACTAAATCCACTGAGCAAAACCAGGTAGGGCAAGATTGGTGGCATTTTGATGCACCTTGAAGGTTATGATGCTTTGAGGGCAGAAAGGCGGCAGGAAATGCCACACTGCACTTGTTTTTGCTGTTGATTGTGAAAATTTTGTTTATAAGCACTATAAAAGGCAAATTCACCTCAATATTCAGAGTGCCCCCCCAGTAATTCTGATAGATCAGAAATGCAGCCACTTTTGTTCAAGTCAAGACCCACTTTTTCAGGTACCATAGACTGAATGCTTTTCTTCTTAACTTGGCCTAATGTTGACTGAAACTACTAAATCTTTATTCACATAAGAATATGACCGTGCTGGGAAACCAGACTTATGTTTGAATTATGCTTCATATGCCTTTTTTCTGGAGGATAACAACTTCTGTTTTCCTAAATTTAGAATCAGACCATTAAATGTAATGGTCAGATTCTCATCAAAGTTATACAACAGGGCTAGCATAGCTTAGTGGTTGAGCATCAACCTATAAACCAGGAGGTCACAGTTCAATTCTTGGTCATAGCAGCACAATTTACCATAACTAAGATTTGGAAACAGTCTAGGTGCCCATCAGCAGATCAGAAAACTATGGTACATCTACACAATGGAATTCTATGCTGCCATAAAAAGGAAGGCATTCTTACCATTTGCAGCAACCTGGATGGAACTGGAGAGCATTATCTTAAGTGAAATAAGCCAGTCAATGAGAGAAAAATACCACATGATCTCACTCATTTGTGGATAATAAAGAACATTATAAACTGATGAACAAAAAGATAGATACAGAGGTAGTAAAGCATCAAGCAGACTGTCAAATTACAGTGGGAAGGTTAGGGAGAGGTGGGGTAGATAAGAGATCAACCGAAGGACTTGTATGCATGCATATAAGCATAACCAATGGAAACAAGACACTGGGGGGGGGGAGTTAGGGCATGCATAGGAGTGGGGGACAATGGAAATATATGTACACATGTAATATATTAATAAATAAAATGCCCATCTTCTCTTGCCCTTGGACATCAGGGCTCCTGGTTTTCAGGCCATCAGACTCTGGAATTTATACCAATGGCATGCCCCATCACTCACACCTTCACAGAGAGTGACATCATCAGCTCCTGATCTTTAGACCTCTGAACTCAGACAGAATTATATCACTGACTTTTCTAGTTCTCCAACTGTTGTGTGAGAGAGAAACAACAATGTGAGAGATGAACATCCATTGGCTATTTCTGTACACTTCCTACTGGGGAGCCTGCAACCTGGGTTTGTGCTTCAACCTGGATAACACTCAACCAAATGAGCCACACTAGCCAATGAAAAGAGCTAATCAGAGAAAGACAAGTACCATAAGATTCCACTCATATGTGGAATTTAATGAACAAACTGAACTACCAAGCAAAATAGAGACTAATAGAGGGAGTGGGGGGGGGAGGACAGCGGGGGGGGGGGAGGGGATTGAGCAAAAAAGCAAAAAAAGAGAACATATGGACATGACAACAGTGTGGTGATTGTGAGGAGAGAGAGGTGGGTGGAGGTGAAGAAGGGATAAACAATGATGAAAAATAAAAATAATAAATAAATCTCTTCTCTATCTACATTTACCCTCTGTCTATTATCTATATCTGTATCTATATCTACATCAATCCTATTGATTTTATTTCTCTGGAGCATCATGACTAATATAGTGTTCATGTTTCACTTTTAAATGGTGCTTACATAAAGGAAGGTCTCAATTGCTTTTTCCTTTATTAAAAACCATTCCATGAAACCAAATGCACTCTGCATTAGCCATTTTTCTTTCCCTTTCCTTACTAGTCTTGGTCCCTTTTCCCCCATTTGCTATGAAAATTCCTAATCCCTTGAACTATTCACTGCACTCTGGAATTTTCTTTATCAAGGTCAAATATGCATCAGCTCTGTGGAATGCAAGACTTTCTCCTTCCATCAGAAGCAATCACCCTAGTAACTTAATAATGACACTATTATATATGCCACTAATGAATACAATGTTTTTCCAGTGCTCTAGGATGTTTCAAGAAGTAGGAGAGATAGCTTAGTAAGAAATCATTGCTAAGTTTTATAGAGACAAAGATTAAATGGCCCAGCAAGTGTGACTCAGTGGTTGAGCATCAACCTATAAACCAGAAGGTCACAGTTCAATTCCTCTTCAGGGCACATCCTTGAGATGAGAGCTTGACCCCCAATAGGGAGCATGCAGGAATCAGCCCATTGATGATTCTCTCTTATCACTGATATTCCTATCTCTATCTTCCTCTCTGAAATAAATACACATATATATTTTTAAAAAAGAAGATTAAATGGTCTTTCAATGTTGTTCACAGTATGCTATGTATGCATATAATCCGCTGTTTTGCTGCGGCTAGAGAGCCAAAGTTCATTTTTTAGTGTAAGGCAGATAATAACAGTAGATGAAAGGTTTTCTAAGGATTGGGAGGGTCTTTAAGAAAACATCCAGTCCCTGAATTTTTCTCTTATCACTTACAAGATCTAAAAAACATATGTAATCAAACTATGGGATTTTAAAGACAGCATTATTTTATAGGGCAGTGGCACGGAATCGTTTTTCTGCCCAGGGCCATTTGGAGATCATAATGTAATTCTTGAGCCATATAAAATTATCAACTTAAAAATTATCCCACTATATTTGAGCAAACATTTAATTAACTTACCCCTAATGCCTCGGCAGGGCTACACCAAGTGATTTTGCCAGCCTTATACAGCTCTCAGGTAGGACATACTCATCCCCGTTACAGGGCAATATGCAGTCTCTCTCACCCAGCCAGCATTTGGCACATCTGTATATATTTGTGCAAAAGAATTCATTAGGAGAATGTCTAGTCTAAGTAGAGTTTCTGTATTTTAGAGGCTAAGCTTGAGGCAAAAGTGGTAGAGGCTGAGCACCTGTCATAGTTAGTAAATTATGTGACCTGATAGAAATGGTGTCAAGAGGTATGAAATATAACACTGCACAGATATTAGTCATGAAAGGCTAGATTATCCTGCAGTTGAACTCTCCCAACCCTTAGTGGCTTGAAAAGCAAAAATTCATGTTTTATATTACATGTCTTCATGCGTCTGCAGGGAAACTCTTGCACCATTAAGGCACCTGGTCTGATGGAGAAGTCACCATCTTGAGTGTTACCAACCCAATAGTCAATCCAGATAATTAGAAACTTCTCCTGGAAGTGGCACATGTCACCCCAGTGTTTAAGGGATGGGACCTCAAATCACCTCACCCTGAAACCCCATAGAGCATGCATTCAGGACTTTGTTGAGATTATAGCAAAGAAGCAGGTGTTAATGGGCACTTGAGCATTTGTCAGTCCCCCCCGCCCCAGGGCTCAGCATAGGGAAGAGGGCAAAAATGCAGCCCCGGCCCCCCCCCCTCAGCTTTCCCTGAGGCTTTCACTGCACACTTTAGAAGTTGCTGCCTGGAGGTGCACTTCTAATTAGCATGCTTGGAAGTGCTGACTGTGATGTTCCTCAGAGCCTATCTGTTTTTGTTGTTGAAGTTTTAGAAATTCTCTATATATTCTGGATATTAATCTCTTATCCTATGTAATAAAAACTAATATACAAATAGACAGAACCGTGGAACAACCAAACAACTGGTTGCTATGATGTGTGATGACCACCAGGGAGCACATGTGGAACATGGCAGGCATTGGCTATGGCCAGATGGTGGAGCAGGTGAGGAGGGGGTGCCAGACCAAGGTGGGATGCAGGCTCTGTCATCAGGGCGAGCCTCTGGTGGTTACTGAAGATTCTTTGCTCCCAAGCACTGCAGTCTCACTCGGCGCCAACCCCAATTGCCCCTCAGGGCTTCTCTACCTCCCCCTGCTCCTAAGGGGCAATTAGGGATGGCAGCCATCCCTCGAACCCTTTGCCAGTGCCTGGCACTGGTCCCAATCAGTTAGTGCCATCAGCAGGTGCAAGCAGCGGCTGCCAGTCCCAGTCTCCCCTGAGGGATTCCCCACCTCGCCATGCTCTTGAGGGGCGATCAGGGCAGCAGCTGCCTCTCGCCCTCACTCAAGGTGCCAGCCCCAATCACTCGGCACCATCAGTGGTAAAAGTGGGAGCAGCATCATTAGCATGTGGCAGCAGAGGCGGCACAGGAGCAGGGCTGCAGACAGATGGGACCAAGGGTCATGGCAGGAGGGTCCAGGCAGGGGCATAGAGAATGGGTGAGACCTGCCACTATGCCCACTGCAGTCTTTCAGACTACAGTTCCTTTCAAGGTGCATGAATTTGTGCACTGGGCCCCTAGTAAGATATATAATTTGCAAATGTTTATTCCATAAGTGGGCTGTCATTTCACTCTATCTGTAATCTTTTGATGAGCAAAAGTTTTTAATTTCAATTAAATCTAATTCTCCTATGTTTCCTTTAATTGGCTTTTGCTTCTTCTTTAAATATAGATGCTGACAGAAAATATGGATTAGATGCAACTTTTATCCTCAGTTGGCTATTTTTTAGACAATTATAAACTATGAAATTATGTTGGAAGTTTGTTGGAAATAGCACCATAACTTCCAGTCATACTGGCACAGATAGCAGCCCCAAGAAAGCTTGAAAAATACTTCTGAAGGCTAAAATCACTTTTTGGCAAGCCACAATGGAAGCTTCTCTTCTCATATATTCTACTCAGACAGCATAGGACCTGGGCCCAGGATCCCAAGGACACCAGATAAAAAATAAACACAAAACTGGCTCCATCCTGCCACTGTTCACCAGGATTCCAGGGATACCAAATGGCCAAAAGCACACCAAATAAGCTCAGCCAAGAATGCAACTGTCCCTCCACTCCCTATGAAAAAAATGTCTTATCTCCACTTGCTTCTCCTACCTGGACATAGAAAAATTCCACAAGCCTACTACTTTTTTCACCAAAAAGTCTACTTTGTCCCCTGCCTCCCGACCCCCCTCCCCTCCCCTCCTCCCACCATACCAGATTATAAAAGAGCCAAGCAAAGCCAGCCCCTGAGACAGTTTGGGGGACCTTCATTTCTTCCTTGCTGCTTCCCTTAATAAAAAGCTTAATAAAATCTGTCTGGAAATTTCTCCTGGGTTACCTCTTGATTTCTGTCTTGGGGAAGCCCACAAGCCCCACAGGCAGTAACAGTTTGGCAAAAAGTGTATCAACATATCACCCTTCCTTGTGGCTAAGGCTGCCTCAGCATCATCAGTAGAGGCCCCAACTCTAGGGACTAGCGAATCTCCTGTTCAACCATGTATTTTGAATTTTATGCCATGCATAGATGTGTACCAGTAGTGGCATAATCCACCCCATGGGTTTTCCAAATTCATCAAGATTCCTCTAAAGCCCATAGTGTTGTCATGCTGCTCTCACTCAGCACAGCCACTCTCAACTGCATCCAGGCCAGAACCTCCAGATGCCAGTGCCCTCCGTAGTGCTTTGATCACTCTCTTGGACCAGCATTTGGTTCAAGGGTTTAGGACAAAGGCAGAGGCTTGTGTTGCAGGGGAGAGCTGGCATGAGCAGGAGCAGCATGGCCAGCAGAGGCAGGCTTGATTTCTGCACCCTGCCTCCTGCCAGCCTGACAAGCACAGGGATAGGTCACTGGCCAGGGTTACTGGTATAGAGCTGGTTGCTGGCCTCCGCTTTCATTTCTGGTTTTAGTAATTTGAGGCTTCTCTCTCTTTTTCTTAATCTATCTAGCTAAATGTTTGTCAATTTTGTTGATCTTCTTGAAGAACCAACTTTTAGTTTCATTGATTTTATCTATTGATTTTCTAGTCTAATTTCACTTTTATCTGTTCTAATGTTTGTTATGTCCTCCTTTCTGCTAGCTTTGGGCTTATTTTGTCCTTTTTCTGGTTCCTGAAATTATAATAGATAATGTTCTTCTTTGTTCCTTATAACCTTTTGATTTGTAGGCTTTTGATTTAAAGTCTATTTTGTCAGATAATAGTATAGCCATTTCTGGTTGTTTTATTTCTGGTGACTATTTGCATGAAATTGCTTTTCTGTCCTCTCACTTTCAATGTATTTGTGTTTCTGGATCTAAAGTGAGTCTCTTATAGACAGCATATAGTTGACCATGCTATTTTAATTGTCTTATCAACCTTTGCTTTTGATTAGGGTGTTTCATCTATTTACATTTAAAGTAATTATTGAAAAGGAGAGACTTTTGTCACTTTTTTATATGTTTTATAGCTTTTTGTTTTTTATTTTTTGTCCCTCATTTCCTATACTACTGTCTTCTTCTATATTTAGTTGGTTTTCTACAGGAAAACATTTTAATTATTTTTTTCATTTCCTTTTGTGTATATATTACAGATATTTTCTCTGTGGTTACCATGGGGATTACATTTAACACCTAAAGTTATAACACTCTAAGTTGAATGTGTATCCGTTGAAGTTTAATAGCATATAACATTCTGCTTCTCTACAATGCTGTGCCCATCCCCTTTCAGTTACTTATGCCACAAAGTGACATCTTTATACATTATTATGTCTAAGAACATATACTAATAATTGTTTTTATGGATTCTTTTAAATTATATAGAAAACAAATGCAGAGTTACAAACCAAAGTTACAATAATACTATCTTTTATCGTTATGTATTTTCCCTTACAGAATTCTCTATTTTTTCATTTACTTTGAGTTACTGTTTAGTCTTTGTATTTCAACTTGTATACTCCTTTTAGTATTTATTGCAGGACAGCTCTAGTAGTGATGAACACCCTCGGCTTTCAGTTATCTGGGAATATCTAAATTTCTCCCTCACTTACAAAAATAAGTTTCTCCAGATCTAGGATTTTTGATGGAATGATCTTTTTTTTTAACACTTTGAATATGGCAGCCCACTCACTGCCTTCTGGCCTCCAAAGTTTCTGATGAGAAATCTGCTGATAATCTGATTGAAGATATCCTGCATGTAAAAAGTTACTGCTCTCTCACTGCTTTCAAGATTCTTTCTTTGTCCTAGGACTTTCAACTATTTTGTTATAATGTACCTCAGTGTAAGTCTCTTTCAGTTCATCTTACATGGGATCTATTAAGCTTCTTGGATGTTTGGTCATGTCTTTGCTGTCATGAATTTTACATATAGTTTTCCAGGCCACTTAATATTTTGTGTAAATATATATCCATGTAATAATACATAGTGTTGCTTGTATATGTAATATTGAAAATAATATAAAAGTATCATACATAGCATGCTTTTCTTCAACCAACTACTTTACCCCATTACTTTTAAGTCTATATGCATTAATATATTTCCCTTAAAATTTCTGTATACTATTCCATCATATGAATTTATCAGACATCATTTTTCATTCTATTTTTGTATTTAGGTTGTTATTTTGTTGTTAAAATATTGGATTATTTACAACATTGAGTCCATAATTTCTTGTGTACATGTACAAAGATCTCATTAGAGTATTTTCAAGCTTACAATATATCTAATCTTAAACCGTACTTAAAAATAAAGTCTAGCCAAGAAAAGAGCTGACTTTAGAATTAGAAGAAAATTTAGAAGAATATCTTTGGGAGAATTTAATTAAACAAGACACACAAAAAACACACATATTAAAGGAATTTGACCATATTAAAATTAAAAATATTATCCTCATAAAAGGTCCATAAAGAAAGTTAAAAGGCAAACAATAAACTGGCAGATGATATTTATAATATATTTAAAATATAGAGTATTATAATATATGTATATGTAAAGTAATTCTTTAAACCAATAAGATAAATTTGTTTCTTAAAAGGTCAGAACATGAAAGACAAATCACAAAACATGAAATTTAATTAAAAAATAAGCAGATAAAAAGCTATTCAGCCTCACTAGAATAAAGGATATTGAAATTAAAATAATGAATGTCACTTTTCACCCATCAGGTTGACAATAACAAAAAAAATCTGATAATTGCTTTGGAAAATGTAAGGAAACAGGAATTTGCACATGCAATTGTAGAAATGTAAATTGATATACCCTTTGACAAACAACTTGAATGTATTAGAAATTTGAAAATGTGCATATTCTATAACCACAATATTTAAAACAATGTCCTAGTTTAAAAACAGACAAATCAATGAGAATTAACTAAAAGATCAGATGTATATGCCTGTTTCTTCATATAAAAGTGGCATTTTGAATAAGTAAGGAAAGATAAGTAAATAGCACTGGCCACTGTAAATTTCTTATAAAAAACATCTCCCTGCTATAGTTTCAAGTAGTCTGAGCAAGAGAAGTTACTACCAACAACCCATTGCAAAGAAAACCACTTTATGGCTGACCTCACCCAATGTCACAGTATACCATTACAGTAGCTCTATCATAAGGAAAGGTATAATTTGCCACAACACCCAAATATGACACAGACTATGGCTGAAGAGAGGCAGATCCAGTGTTGATATTTCCAAAGGAAGGGTCCTCCCAACCTAAGGGATTACTGGAATCCCCCTGCTGATGAAAGGCCCTGCTATGAAAACAATCTCTTTGTCAGGAATGGCAAATCACATTAGGCTTCAAACCACATGGGATCAAGATGTGCTATGGAACTTTGGGTTTCTGAGTGTCAATATTTCTTGCTACATTTATTGATTTCTCATAGATTTCAATATTTCTGTCTCATACTTTCAAGGCCCGGAGTTAGTGTGGTTTTGTTAGGCTCTCTGTTGAGAAGTTTTCTTAGGTGGAAGTTTGAATGAGGGAATTATGACAGCTTGATAAATTCCCAACTGTTCACAATATCAGCATTTCCCACACAAACTAAACCTCAACTTGACTGCTAAGATACACAGATTGAAAGAGCATAGTTGCAGTTCCCCTAGGAAGGTGTCCAAGGTTTAACTAAATTAAGACCCAATATTTATCATCAGTGGCAGCTTAAAACTGAAAGTTCCTGTCCTCCTTTATTATAATGAGGACAATAATACAATTCACTGTGAAAGTGAAAAATGCCTCCTCATGACATCTTTCTTATCCACTGTCACACCCAGCTCCCACCTAGGTAAAGTACCCCCCTCTAGACCACCACAGCATCTGAACAACTTTCATCATTGCAATGTAAACATCCTATCTAATAAAAGAGTAGTATGCAAATTGACCATACCTCTGCTATACCCACAAGCCATGCCTACCTGCCAATCAGGAGCAAATATGCAAACTAACCCAACCAAGATGGCTGTGGCCATGGAGAGAGCAGGAGGCTTGAGTTGCCCCCGGAGATGGAGGAAGTCAAGCTTTCCACCCCTTATGGCCTTCCTTGGCCTATGCTTAAGGCTACAAAGTTTCAATTATAGAAGATAAATAAATCCTAACAAAAATGGATGTGACCAGGAGCAGGAGGCTTGGCTCTACTCAAGGCTACAAAGTTTCAGTTATAGAAGATAAATAAATCCCAGATACCAGGGCCTCTGCCTGCAAACTACCACAGGCCCCTCTCCCAGGTTGTCCCATGCCCCAGGGAATCCCCACCCTGATCTGGGACACCCTTCAGGGCAAATTAGCCAGACCCTTACCCATGCAGCAGGCCTCTATTCTATCTAATAAAAGAGTAATGTGCAAATTGTCACTGCAACACAGAAGATGGCTGCCCCCATGTGGTCAAAGATGGCTGCCCCCATGTGGACACAAGATGGCCATCACAAGATGGCCAGCAAAGGAGGGCAGTTGAGAGGGACCAGCTCTGCAAGGGAGGGCAGTTGGGGGTGATCAAGCCTGCTGGGGAGAGCAGTTAGGGGTTACCAGGCCAGCAGAGAAGGGAGTTGGAGGTGACTGGGTCTGCCAGAGAAAGCAGTTGTGGGGACCAGGCCTGCAGGGGGAAGTTAGGGGCAAAGAGGCTGTCAGGGGAGCAGGGGAGTGGCATCAATCAGGCTGGCAGGGGAGTGGTTAGGAGATGATCAGGCTAGCAGGCAAAAGCAGATAGGGGTAATAAGGAAGGCAGGCAGGTGAGCAGTTGGGAGCCAGCAGTCCTACTGGAATTGGGCCTAAACAGGCAGTTGAACATTCCTTGAGGGGTCCCAGATTAGAGAGGGTGCAGGCTGGGCTGAGGGACACACACACCCTTGCACAAATTTCATGCACCAGGCTTCTAGCATACTATAATTGCCAAACTAATGTACTCTCCTACTAGAGACTAATCTCTTAGAAGATTTTATCTACTTTCTGGCTCTACCCACTGGACTTAGTATAGTGCCTGGCACAGTGTTTACCCATTAAAATATTTACTGAATGCCAATTAGTAGTCAGCACTTATAATCTTGCATATGGCTATTTGTGCTACTGTCTACTGAAAGGATAAGACCATGCTGATAAAGTTACATGGCACAGAAACCAGGCAAGGAGCTATGCTCATTTTGTTTTGTTTGTTTGTTTTCTATCTGTTTGGTGCCTAGAGCAAGGAGAAATCAAAAAAGGATCAGTGGAAGAAAGGATGAGAAAGCAAAATAGAAGGGAATTCAAAGGTAACATATGAATTGATTCTGCCAAATACAGGCACTGACCACACACAGTTGAGATTCAAGTAGCTGAATAAGGGCTAATGAGCCCACGCATGAAGCTCTCTCTCCTGGAAAGCTATTTACCTTTCCTCTCAGTGGCTATTTCTCCTAAGTCATTTTTCAGTGTCCACAGTTGTCATAATGGCAATCGGTCAGCCCCCAAACCTTTACCAAACATGGAGAATAAAAGACTGAGAAAATTCATTTAGCAAACCCTAGAAGTTTAAGACATTGCTGGTCTGACTCTGCAGTCTTATATCATCATTGTTTAGACAAGAATATATATATATATATATATATATATATATATATATATATATATATATATATATATATATATATATATTTTTTACGCCGTTATTTTCCCCCTAGGAGTTCAATACAATGTTTTTCTTGCAAGGAACTGCAAATATTTTTAAAGTTGTTTTACCTCTCAATATTCCTCACATTCGCAAAGGCAATTATTTCATGTATGAAACTGTGAAAAATTCAACGTATTTTAAAATGTTTATGATAACATGTTAATGCTTATAATGAAATTCATTGCTAATTCAAGAACAAATTATATAATAGTCCCTGCTTCTACTTGTCTTTTAAGTACTTGAGAGCTTTCAACTTTCTTTCCTTAGTGCTTGGAATAATCTAGGAGTAAGAGAGTACAAAATAAATTAATAATATGTATATTTATAGATTGTATCTATATAACACAGTTTACAAATCATTATTACCTGTATTTGTCATTTATTATAATACTTTTCAGTTAAATGTTACGCCCAACACAGAGATAAGAAAAGTGAGGTTTAGACTGCTGAAGAATTTTCTGGAGTCTTACAACCAGGATATGATAAATATCAGGCTTAAACAAAAGCTTCTGAGTCCTAATCAGTGTGATTCCATTCTCTATGGAAATTCATGGGTTTTATGGCTCTAAGAATATCTTTTACTTAAGGTATAGTAATGTTACAGGTTGAATTCTGTTCTCTTCAAAGAGATAAAGTCCTATCTCCCAGGACCTGTGACTATGGAAATAGGGTCTTTATACAAGTGATGATCAAGTTAAGATGAGGTTATTAGGATGCGCCCCAATCCTAATAGAAAGGATCAATTTGGACAGAGAGAGAGAGATATGGACAGAAGGAAAATGAAGTGAAGACACCGGGAAATGCCATCTACCAGCTAACAGAGGCCTGAGGCTATAAGATGCTAGGAAAGGGGCATGGAACAGAGTCTCCCCCACAACCTTCAGAAGTAACCAATCCTGCCAATGCTTTGATTTTGGAATTAAAATTTTTGAGAAAACAAATTTTTGTAGTTTAAGATACCCAGTTATTATTACTTTGTTAAGGCAGCTCTAAAATAAAATAAAATCAGTGACAGCCTTTGACCAGTCGGTTGTCTATTTGTAACCTTGTAATCAGAGCAACTAGGGATAACAATAAAGTATTCTATACTATACTGCTTCCTACTGAAAGGATGTAGAACTAAGGAAGTTCTTTTACTTCATTGAGCCTTCTCCTGTGCAGGTATTGAAGCCAATTCTGAGCAGACAAAAAGTTTATTAGGAAGATGATTACCATCAACAGAATTAAATGTATTGCTATAGGCTTGCATGACAAAGAAGTCTGAATGCTAGTGTACCCCAGTCACCAGGATATAATTAGTCCATATCTTGCCTCAAAAACTTCATCATTCTAGAAATACCCTCCCAACACATGGGCATTAGCAGCAAAGATAATAGTCATTTGATTTCCCCCTTTAAGCTCTTTATTGCATGCTTATACGAGTTCATGTATATAGGGAGAGGATGAAAATTGGCTTTACACACCCATCTATAGCTACCCCTTAAATCTCCACACTGAGTTTTTATGTTGGTTCCACCTCTAAAACTGAGTTTCTGGCTCAATTTTTTCCCCTGTATCCTGTCCCTACTGAAAACTAGAGATTTTGTTAAACTAAGCCCATGTTTTTGGACTCCTGACACCCAATGTAGCTTTTGTCAATAAAGAGTGGATGTTACCACTGGATGAAATTCTATTTCAAAATGTAACATATACCAAAATCTTGATAGTGCTGTCTACCTGTTTTTTACTTAGTCTTTGCTCTTAAAAATCCAGTCTCTGTTCTACTCACACTTAGATAAGGTTCCCCACCTATGTCAGGTTCATCATCTAATAGCTACCAGTTATCTAGAAGTTTTATTGTTACTAAGAAAGATGCATAATTCATGTATATCTTCCAATAACAATAAGAGATAGGTACACTACTATCCAAATTTTACATAGAAACTTGAACTCAAAAAATTTGATAAAGATTGCCTCTCACCTTCTCTAATTTGTTTCATTGCCCCAATTATAACATACTCCAGGTTGTCAAACAAATTGATTTAGATATTGGTATTAGTGTTAAAAAAATGAATTGATTACTGACTTGATTTTCAAAAATTCTATTGTAAGTCAAGGAGTTTCCCATTCTTTCCCTTCAACTAGATTGACTGAAAAACTTAGCAGTTGACAGCTGTTCATAAAGAGTGTTTTTGATGATTAATAATTATGTGATTTTTGTCATGTCTCTCAAAAGGATTTCAAAGTGAGTGGCATTACTATAACAAAACTCCTTCTACTTCTACTTACATTTTAGTAAACATGTTTCTCAGACATGACGTAGAAATAGAATTGATGTTGACCTTTATCTCATTTAGCAATAACATAAATACATAAACTATTTGGAAAGAATAAGGTCCCATCCATTCCACTGAAAGATGCATCCCCCAAAATATAATTACCCTAATCAAGAGGTTAAAGATCTAGACTAGTTCTCTTTTATTGGCAGAAATATTTTAGGAGCCTCACATGATCTTCAGACTTCGAAATCAACATGAAAATCCTAAATTGAGAATATTACATCATTCTAATAACTGCACAGAGAACAGTCATCATAACCAGTAAGAGAAACATTTGATCAAAATTGAATACATGACAGCCTATGAGATCAAATTGATTATTTCCACCTATTTAAAGAAGGTCTACATAGGTCAATACTGATCATTATTTCTGTCCCACTAAAGTTCAATAGGCAAAAGTTGATAAAGAGTTACTTGATGCATCATTTAAAAGTTGTCATGGTCTGCATAAAACTCTCCACTCAAATAGATCAGTTCCATGATAAACCATAATTTTATATTCTAGCAATCATATCAAGAATATGAATTGGGGCAAATAATTTGGTTTTGCATATTAATTATGGGCCAAATTAAGGTTGCTGTAAGAATTAAGTTATGTAAGAGGTGGTATATAAAGTATCTATTATTTAACTTTTGGAGAATAAAAGTATAAAGACCTAAATTTTTTAACTCAACAAGTATTACATAAAACAGATCTTTCTTCATTTATAAGATCACTTTGATAATTTTAAAAGCAATTAAAAATAAACTTGATTTAGAAATTATATAATTTAATATGCCATATATATATAACTGTCCACGTAGATATATCAGTTCAGTGATATACCATAAAGACCATTTAGCTTTTAACAGGTGGTTATGTTTTGTTTTGACAAATGGGAAATATTTTTTCTCTTTTAAGTAAAATCAACTTTATTGATATATTCATATACAATATATTACACACATTTTAAGGTACAAATCAATGAGTTTTGACAATGTGTACAACCAAGGAACCACCACTGCAACCAAGATAGAATATTTCCATCATCCCCAAAACTTCCTTGTGCCCCTTACCCATCAACTTTCATCTCTGACCCCCTGACCCAGGCAACTGCCTACCTGCATTCTCCTATTATAGGTTATATTATTAATCTCTAGAGTTTACCATAAATGTGATAATAAAGCATGTATTCTTTTATGTCATTTTCCTTACTCAGTACTATATTTTTGTAAACAGCAATAGTTCATTTGTTTAAAAATTTTTATTAAAGTTTTTAGAGAGAGGGAGAGAAACATTGATCAGCCTCCTACACACACACACACACACACACACACACACACACACATACACACACACACACACACACACACACACACGCAACTGAGAATTGAACCTGCCACCCTTTGATACACCAGATGACCATTCCAACCAACAGAGCCACACTGGCCAGGGTAATAGTTCATTTGTTTTAATTGCTGAGTAGTATTTTATTCTATGAATATATGATAACCCTTTATTTTCTTTTAAATTTTTTTCTGATTTTATTGAGGAATAACTAACAAATAAAAGTTGTAGTGTTAACTGTAGTTATTATGTGTACATTATATCCCTAGTACTTATTTCTCTTATAACTGGAAGGTGGTACCTTCTGAGCACCTAAGACTTAATTTAGTAGCAGATCAAGTAGAGTTTTGGTTTGCTCCCTCACTAAAATGCTTCTGTCTCTAGTGTGAGAATTGTATTGACACTAGCACAATTTACAACTGCAAAAGGCTTGGAGAAAAGGCACTATTTAAATTTTGCCTTTTGATTTAAACATGAGAGATGACCCTTTAATAATCCTACTATACGAAGACCTGAAGGCAGTGTCTGTAATTCCATTCTTTCACTAGCAAACCTTCATTAAGCACCTGATAAGTATCTAAAGCTATGACTATAAAGCCAAAGAGAAAATTAACCTTCGCTTAATCTTGAGTAAGTATGAAAATTCATCATAATTTGTTGTGAAATATGCTTTAATAAATGCATGTATGGCCCATAAGGTAATTAAAATAAATGGGTAGGATCACAGAAAGATGATTTTAAAGGTAATAGTTATAAGATGTCTTGGATTTGTTCAAAGGGCAGGAAGAGAGACCATGTCTGTTACATTCACTACTGGGTTGGCACATTGTTGGCACTCAATGATTATTTGGGGAGGATTTGTTTGTTTTTTTATTTATCTTTATTGTTGAAAGTACTACAGATGTCCACTCTTTTTTCCCTATTGACTCCATACTTCCCTTACACAACCCTCCCAAGCCTTGGCCACACTTGTCTATGTCCATGGACTATACATACATACATATAAATTCCCCAGTTAACCTCTCCGCCTCACTCACCCATCTCCACCTTCCTTCTGAAATTCATCACTGTTTATAGTTCTTTGTCTCTGGATCAATTTTGTTCATCAGTTTATTTTGTTCATTAGATTCCACATATGAGTGAGATCGTGTGAAACTTTCCTCTGACTGGTTTATTTTGCTTAGCATAATATTTTCCAGGTCCATCCATGCTGTTGCAAATGGTAAGAATTCTTTACCACTGTGTAATATTCCATCATGTAAATGTACCTTTATATTATCACTCATCTGCTGATGGGCACTTGGGCTGTTTCCAGATCTTAGCTATTGTAAATTGTGCTGCTAAGAACATAGGGGTGTATATGTATATATTCTTTCTGGTGTTTCAGGTTTTGTAGGATATATTCCTAGAAGTGGGATCATTGGGTCAAATTGGAGTTCCATGTTTAATTCTTTGAGGAAACGCCATACTGGTTTTCCACAATGGCTACATGATTATTTGTTGTCAATAAATCATTTATTAAATATTATATCAGTGAATTAATAAATGAGTGTATAAAAAGTCTATATGTTTAGAGCTTAATATGTATGTAGGTGACTTCAAATAAGTTGCAAAAGTGTTTGGGTTTCTTTTGTGCAGAGCTATCTTTAATTAAGTTTTACCATGAAGGCAAGATAGAGAGCATATCCTTTGAATTCATACAAAACAAACTCCTCTTTCACTGGAAAATTCTTATTACTACTTGCATGTTCTAGTCTTCACTTCTCTGACTTCAATATGCCTAATACTATCAAACATTTTTCATCTGATGTGAATTCTAGTCCTTTCCCTAAAGTTTTCTTTCTTCTAGAGATATGCATCAATTTTTTTAATGTCTATAGTGAAACTGGGTATCCAACACTCAAATATATTGTTACAAATTCAGGTAAGAGTAGGACACATTATTTTCTAATAGAAGGAGTAGAAAGAAACAAAGATGCCAACACAACCTAACTAGACAAGATCTTTCCTTATCATGTTTTGCCATATATGGTTCCCTTTCTTTCACTCTGTTTTTCTGTTGTTGGAAAGAAAAACACACCCATATTCTGGTAAAATAATACAATTTGAGCATTGGAGTAATCTTGCATTTATAGCATATAACTTGAAAGCCAGAACATTCCTTAGAATTTGCCCAGAAGTTCAGCAACCATCTGATCTAGCTTCTGCCCCCAAAAGACTCAGAAGATAGAAAACACTAGATTCACAATGAAGGTGTCTTATTTTCCAGATGGCCCATCTGCACAGTCTCCTGATGCTGATCTAAAGCAGGTGGACAGCCCTGCGTGGAGCTCCCAGACCCTTGGCATCCTAAGCCTTGTCGTCTTCTGTTTCTTCACTTTGAGCCATTCTAGCGTCCCAGACACTATCTCTCTAGATACTATCAAATTCCGCTCTTTCTGGCATTGAGATGACCTCTGAGACTTTTGTAAATAGCACAGCCAAAACACTACAACTTCCTGTTCTCACTAACAATGGAGAATAGACAAGTAATAGAGATACCACAGAGTTTTGGCAGGTAATGACTTTAATATTAATGCATATGAATTATGGTTTGCTGTGTGCTTTTCTAATATTCTAGGTAGGCATGGTCACCACTGGAGACTGTCATCAGTTATCTGGGGAGGAGGTGAGGGCTTTTCTCCTCCATGCCACCATATCTTCTGAAATTCAAGTGATCTGCAATAGGCTCATAGAAGCCAGTCATGTCTTATAAACATTTACTTCTCTTTTGTTGTCCCCCAACTTTCAGATTAGTCTTACATAAGTAATGTAAACATCCCAACTTCGGCCTAAATGTTCATAGAATGTCAGATTCCCTCTTACACAAGGAAGTTCAAAGGTAAACAATCCACCTGTGACATCATCAAGAAATTCACAAGAAACACCTTACAGATAGGAAGCAACTCAGCCCTTCAAGTGAACCTGGGATACAGCTCTGGGCAGATGGTAAGCAAAGGGTTTTTAAGCACTATTTTAAAATCTCATCTTCTGCACACCGTTAGTAAAGACTCATATTGCAAAGCACTAAATTCATTCTCAATGTACTCAATGCTCAAGTTGGCCACTGATTACTTTTTATTTTGTCAGTCAAATTGATATAGAATTTTGAAACATTTGAAATAAATTAGGGAATAGCCTACTCAGAAAATATATGTAAGTATCCAGAGGGGTTGTGCCTGCAACAGACCTGATGATCAGTTTCCAGATACTTCAGATTGAATAAAATGGAGAGGGGCCGCAGTGAATTTATGAGTAATGATTGCAGAAATCATGTTCATGGAATACTCAACATAGTAACTACATCAGTTGTTCTCAAAATGTCCTAGAACTTTAACAAGATTCTTTTTTTTTAATTTTTATTAATTTTTTATACATATCTCCCCATTGCCCCCCATCCCTCCCAGGCATACCCCAACCCCCCAGTGTCTATGTTCACTGGTTATGCTTATATGCATGCATACAAGTCCTTTGATTGATCTCTTATCTACCTCACCTAACTTTAATCTTCCTGCTGTAATTTCACAGACTGTTTGAAGCTTTACTGTCTCTGTATCTATCCTTTTGTTCATCAGTTTATAATGTTCTTTATTATCCACAAATGAGTGAGATCATGTGATGCTTCTCCTTCATTGCCTGGCTTATTTCAATTAGCATAAGGCTTTCCAGTTCCATCCAGGTTGCTGCAAATGGTAAGAATTCCTTCTTTTTAATGGCAGCATAATATTCCATTGTGTAGATGTACCAGAGTTTTCTCATCCACTCATCTGCTGACAGGCATTTAGGCTGTTTCCAAATTGTAGCTATTGTAAATTGTGCTGCTATGAACATAGGGGTGCATAAATCCTTTCTGATTGGTGTTTGTAATTTCTTAGGATAAATTCCTAAGAGTGGGATTACAGGGTCAAATGGGAGATCCATTTTTAGTTTTTCGAGGAAACTCCATACTGTTCTCCACAGTGGCAGCACCAGTCTGCATTCCCACCAACAGTGCACAAGGGTTCCTTTTTCTCCGCATTCTCGCAAACACTTGTCGTTTGTTGATTTGTTGATGATTGCCATTCTGACAGGTGTAAGATGGTATCGCATTGTCATTTTGATTTGCATCTCTCAGATGATTAATGACTTTGAACATGTTTTCATGTGTCTCTTGGCCTTCCTTCTGTCGTCTTTTGAAAAGGTTCTATTTAGGTCCATTGCCCATTTTTTTATTGGATCCTTCATCTTCCTTTTATTAAGTGTATAAGTTGGCTGTAGATTTTGGAGATTAAACCTTTATCAGTGATAGCATTTGCAAATATGTTCTCCCATGCATTGATCTTTCTTATTGTTTTGTTGATGGTTTCTTTTGCTGTGCAAAAGCTTTTTATTTTGATGTAGTCCCATTTGTTTATTTTTCTTTAGCTTCAATTGCCTTTGGAGCAGTATCAGTGAAGAAGTTCTTTTGGCGTATATCTGAGATTGTGCTGTCTGTGGATTCCTCTAGTATTTTTATGGTTTCCCTTCTAATGTTTAAGTCCTGTATCCATTTTGAGTTTATTTTTGTATTTGGTTTAAGTTGGTGGTCCAGTTTCATTTTTTTGCATGTATCTGTCCAATTTTCCCAACACCATTTATTGAAGAGGCTATCTTGGCTCCATTGAATGTTCATGCCTCCTTTGTCAAATATTAATTGAGCATAGTGGTTTGGGTGGATATCTGGGTTCTCTATTCTATTCCATTGATCTATATGTCTGTTCTTGTGCCAGTACCAGGCTGTTTTGAGAACAGTTGCTTTGTAGGATAGCTTGAAGTCTGGTATTGAGATCCCACCTACTTTATTCTTCTTTCTCAGAATTGCTGTAGCTATCCATGGTCTTTTTTTGTTCCAGATGAATCTATGAAGAATTCATTCTAAGTCTGTGAAATACGTCGTTGTTATTTTAATGGGTGGTGCGTTGAATCTGTAGATTGCTTTGGGTAGTATGGACATTTTAATGATGTTGATTCTCCCAATCCATGAGCATGGTATGCTCTTCCATCTGTAACATCTTCCTCTATCTCTTTTTTCAGTGTCCTGTAGTTTTCTGCATATAGGTCTTTTACCTCTTTAGTTAGGTTTATTCCTAGGTATCTTAATTTTTTTGGTGCGATGGTAAATGGGATTGTTTTTTTAGTTTCTCATTCTATAATTTCACTATTAGTATATAGAAATGCCACAGACTTCTTAGCATTAATTTTGTATCCTGCTACATTGCCGAATTCATTAATTAAGTCAATTAGTTTTGGAATGGAGTCCTTTGGGTTTTTTATGTACAGTATCATGTCATCTGGAAATAAGGACAGCGGGCTCAATCCAAGATGGTGGCATAGGTAAACACCTACACTGCTGCCTCGCACAACAATTTCAAAACTACAACTAAAAGACAGAACGGACATCATCCAGAACCACAGGAAAGCTGGCTGAGTGGAAGTTCTACAGCTAGAGGGAAAGAGAGGGGCTCACAGAGGCCCAGAGGAGCTGCAAAAAGCTGAGGTACGGAGACGCGCGCTGAGAGAGCGGGTGCCGGAGAACCTGGCTGGCTTTCTCTGGCGGGAGGGAAACGGAGACTCCCAACGGCTTTGAACCCCTTATCTTACGACACTAAACCCCAGATCCAGCCGAAACTCATACGGGGGGAGTTTGGACTGTGAAAAGGGAGAAGTGCACGGAAATTTAGGGGAGTTGCAAAGGATCGGAGGTCTGGTCGCGCACGGCAACACGCAGAGGACGGATTGCTGATTGTGCTGATGGCTTTCGCGAGCGGGCGGGAGACAGACTCTCCCAACTGCGCTACTTCTGAGTCCACTGGGCCCCTGTTTTGGGCGAAACCCTGGGGACCTAGACTCGTGTGGTCCTGGTTCGCAGGGGAGCCGGAAATGCAGCGGTTAGAGGCGCTGCGGGTGCGCCAGCGCACAAGGACCGCTCCAGCCATTACCCAGTCACGTGAAACTCAGGGGCCGTGGAGGGCGGGGCCGACTGCAAGGCAAGGCGGTCCCGTAAGCCCTGAGACTCCACCCCTCCCAAGTTCAGCAGAGGCTTCTTCGGCTGAATCCAGCACAGAAGTTTCCCCGGCATAGTGAAAATGCCGAGACAAGGGAAGGGATTACAAGCAAAAGAATAGGAGGAAAAAAAAACGACTGGATATAGAGTTCAAAACCACGCTTATAAGGTTTTGCAAGAATATGCTAGAAAAGATGGATAAATTTAGTGAGACCCAAGAGAAGATGATAAATACAGTGACTGAAATAAAAACTATTATGCAGAGTACTAACAGCAGACTAGAGAAAGGCAAGGATCAAGTCAAAAATTTGAAATATAAAGAAGCAGAAAACATTCAACTGGAAAAGCAAGAAGAGAAAAGAATCCAAAAATGTGAAGATAATGTAAGGAGCCTCTGGGACAGCTTCAAGCGTACCAACATCAGAATTGTGGGGGTGCCGGAAGAAGAGAGATAGCAAGATACTGAAAACCTATTTAAAGAAATAATGACTGAAAACTTCCCACATCTGGTAAAAGAAATAGACTTACAAGTCCAGGAAGCACACAGAACCCCAAAGAAAAGGAACCCAAAGAGGACTACACCAAGACACATCATAATTAAAATGCCAAGAGCAAAAGAGAAAGAGAGAATATTAAAAGCAGCAAGAGAAAAACAGTTCATTACCTACAAGGGATCACCCATACGACTGTCAGCTGATTTCTCAACAGAAACGATGCAGGCCAGATGGGAGTGGCAAGAAATATTCAACGTGATGAACAACAAGAACCTACAACCAAGAATAATCTATCCAGCAAAGCTATCATTCAGAATTGAAGGGCAGATAAAGACCTTCACAGAGAAGAAAAAGCTAAAGGAGTTCATCAACTCCAAACCAGTATTATATGAAATGCTGAAAGGTACCCTTTTAGAAGAGGAAGAAGAAAAAGGTAAAAGACAAAAAATTATGAACAACAAATACACATCTGTCAACAAGTGAATCTAAAAATTAAGTGAATTAAAAATCTGATCAACAGAATAAACTGGTGAATAGAATAGAATCAGGAGCACAGAAAGGGAGTAGACTGATAATTCTCAGGAGGACAAAAATCATAAAGCATCAAACAGACTGTGAAATTATAGCAGAAAGATTAAAGTTAGGTGAGGTAAATAAGTGATCAATCAAAGGACTTGTATGCATGCTTATAAACATAACCAATGATCACAGACACTGGGGGGTCGGGGTACGCCTGGGAGGGAGGGGGGGCAATGGGGAGATATGTATAAAAAATTAATAAAAATTAATTTTAAAAAAAAGGACAGCTTTACTTCTTCTTTTCCAATTTGGATGCCTTTTATTTCTTCTTCTTGTCTAATTGCAATGACTAATACTTCCAGTACTATGTTGAACAGGAGAGGTGAGAGTGGGCATCCCTGTCTTGTTCCTGTTCTTAGGGGAAATGGTTTTAGTTTTTGTCCATTGAGTATGATGTTAGCTGTGGGTTTATCATATATGGCTTTTATGATGTTGAGGTCTGATCCTTCTATTCCCACTTTTCTGAGAGTTTTTATCAAGAAAGGGTGTTGGATTTTGTCAAATGCTTTTTCTGCATCAATTGATATGACTATGATTTTTATCTCTCAATTTGTTTATGTGATGTATCACATTTATTGATTTGCGGATATTGTACCATCCCTGCATTCCTGGAATGAATCCTGCTTGGTCATGGTGTATGATCTTTCTGATGTACTGCTGGATCAGGTTTGCTAGAATTTTGTCGAGGATTTTGGCATCTATGTTCATGAGAGATATTGGCCTATAATTCTCTTTCATTGTGTTGTCTTTATCTGGTTTTGGTATTAGGGTGATGCTGGCTTCATAGAAGGTGTTTGGAAGTGTTCCTTCCTCTTGAATGTTTTTGAATAGTTTGAGGAGGATAGGTTTTAATTCTTCTTTGAATGTTTCGTAAAACTCTCCTGTGTAGCCATCTGGTCCCAGGCTTTTATTTGCTGGAAGCTTTTGATGATTGCTTCAATTTCTTCCATAGTTATTGGACTATTGAGATGTTTGGCTTCCTCCTCATTGAGTTTTGGGAGCTTATATTTTTCTAGGAAAATTTCCAATTCTTGCAGGTTGTCCAATTTGTTGGAATAGAACTGTTCATAGTATTTTTTAACAATCCTTTGTATTTCCACAGGGTCTGTTGTTATTTCTCCTCTTTCATTTCTGATTTTGTTTATTTGGGTCTTCTATCTTTGCTTCTTGGTGAGCCTGGCTAGAGGTCCATCAATCTTGTTTATCCTTTCAAAGAACCAGCTCTTTGTTTTACTGATCTTTTGAATTGTTTCTGTGGTCTCCAAGTTGTTTATTTCTGCTCTGATCTTCACCATTTCCTTCCTTCTGAGTACACTGGGCTTTTCTTGTTGCTCTTGTTCTAGCTCTTTGAGTTGTAGGTTTAGGTAATTTATTACCATTGTTTCCTGTTTTTTGCAGTAGGCTTGTTGGCTATGAACTTCCCTCTCAAGACTGCTTTCACTGTGTCCCATAAATTTTGTATTATTGTGTTGTCATTGTCATTTGTTGCCATGATATTTTTTATTTCTTCCTTGATCTCTCTGGTTACCCAGTCATTGTTTAATGGCATGCTGTTTAGTCTCCATGTGTTTGATTTCTTTCTATTGTTTTTATTATAGTTGATTTCCAGTTTTATGCCACTGTGGTCTGAGAAAATGCTTGATATGATTTCTATCTTCTTGAATTTGAAGAGACTTTTCTTATGACCCAACATATGATCTATCTTTGAAAATGACCCATGTGCACTGGAGAAGAATGTATATTCTGTGGCTTTCGGGTGAAATGTTCTGAAGATGTGAATTAATTCCATCTGTTCTAGTGAGTCATTTAGGATTGATGTTTCTTTGCTGATTTTTTGTTTAGAGGATTTGTCCAATGGTCACAGTGGGGTATTAAAGTCTCCTATTATGATTGTATTGTTGTCAATCTCTCCCTTAATATCCTCCAAGAGTTTTTTATGTATTTAGGTGCTCCTATATTGGGTGCATATATGTTTACCAGAGTTATTTCTTCTTGTTGGATTGTTCCCTTTAGTATTATGAAGTGGCCTTCTTTATCTCATTATGTCCTTCACTTTGAGATCTAATTTGTCAGATATAAGTATTGCAACCCCAGCTTTTTTTTCACTTCCATTTGCCTGAAATACCATGTTCTATCCCTTCACCCTCAATCTGTGTGCATCTCTTTTCCTAAGGTGGGTTTCTTGCAGAGAGCAGATATATGGATCATGTTTTCTTATCCAATCGGTTACCCTATGTCTTTTGATTGGAGCATTTAATCCATTTACATTTAAAGTTATTATTGATAAGTACTTATCTGTTGCCATTTTTAGTCCTTACCCCCGAGTTCCTTCTTTGCATCCTCTTTCTTTTTATTACAGCAGACCTTTTAACATTTCTTGCATTGCTGTTTTGGTGGTAATATATTCCCTTAGTCCTTTTTTGTCTGTGAAGCTTTTGATTTCACCTTCAATTTTGATTGAGAGTCTTGCAGGGTACAGTATTCTTGGATTCAGACCCTTCCTTTGCATGACTTGGTATATTTCATTCCATTCCCTTCTGGCCTGACGAGTTTCTGTTGAGAAGTCGGTAGCTAGTCTTATGGGGGTTCCTTTGTAGGTAACTTTCTGTTTCTCTCTGGCTGCTTTTAAGATTCTTACTTTGTCGTCGGTATTTGCCAATTTAATTATAATGTGCCTCGGTGTCGGTTTGTTGGGGTTCATTTTGCTTGGGACGCTGTGAGCTTCTTGGATTTGTGTGGGTTTTTTTCTTTCCTATATTGGGGAAATTTTCTGTCATTTCTTCAAACACGTTCTCTAATCCTTGTTCAGTTTCCACTCTTTCTGGAACCCCAATTATGCGGATGTTGTTTTGTTTCATGTTATCCCAAAGTTCCCTTAGACTCTCCTCTTGCTTTTTAACTTTTTTTTTCTAGAAGCTGCTGTACTTGGGTATTTTTTCCTACCATGTCTTCTAGCTCACTGATGTGGTCTTCTGCTTCTTCTAGTCTACTTTTGATGCTTTCTACTGAGTTCTTTAAAGCAGTGATGTCATTTTTTATTTCTTTGTGCATTTCTTCTTGCTTCTTCTTCATTTCCTCTTGGCTCTTACTCACATTGTTGATTTTGTCTTCCATTCTTTTCATCCACCTTATGATCATTTCTCTGAACTCTTTCTCTGGCAGGCTTATTTCTGCTTCTATTTCGTTTACTTCCTTTTCTGGTGAAACCTGCCTTTCTGTCTTATGTGGGCTGTTTCTTCTTCTGCCCATGGTCTTTCTTCTCCGGGTGTCTGGTTATGTAATTCTCTCTCCTACGTTGATTGATAGGCACAAACTTTCTGTGTGCTCTGTGGATCTCTGATTCCACCGCGTGTCCGCGCTGATTAGAGAGCGGAGTTCTGGGTCCCCGGGACCCCGGCTGCTCAATGGGTGCCCCAGCCGCAGGCTTCAGACTGCCGCAGACATCCACCTCCCAATGCAAGATGGCTCGGTCTCCACGTTCGCGCTGGTGGCTCCAGCGGACAAAAACCCCGTGGCAGTGGGGCTGCCTGGCCGGGAGAGCCCTGTCCAGCAGTCCCCCACCTTCTCCTGGAGGATAACTGACTCTTAGCTTGCCAACAAACACTCCCAGTGTGACTCTCAGCTGCTCTCTCTCCCTCTGCCCAGCGACAAAAACCTTTAACAAGATTCTTAACAAAATCCCAGCAAGATTTTTGCAGACACAGACAAACATATTCTAAAATTGATATAGGAAGGATAAAGCCTTATAATAGCCAAATAAAATTTTTAAAAAATAATAATGCAGTCGAGACCAGTTTGGCTCAGTGGATAGAGCATTGGCTTGCAGACTGAAAGGTCCCAGGTTCGATTCCGGTTGGGGGCATGTACCTTGCTTGCGGGCACATCTCCACTGTGGGGCATGCAGGAGGCGGCTGATCGATGTCTCTCTCTCATCGATATTTCTGACTTTCTATCTCTCTCCCTTCCTCTCTGTAAAGAATCAATAAAATATATTTTAAAAAATAATAATAATGCAGAAGGAATTTTCTTTCTGGTGTTAAAGCTTACTATTTAGCCCATAGTCAGGACTTTGTGGTACTGGAGGAGAGATAAGCACATTGATCAACTGATGAAAACAGAAAGCCCAAACATGTCCATGGAAATATGCCTACCTAATGTTTGACAAAAGTGCAAAAGTAATTCAGTGGGGGACAAATGGTACAGAAATATCAGATGTTTATACAAAAAGAAAACCTTGATCCTAAACCAAAAATCACATATAGTAATTAATTAAAAATGCATTATCAACTTAAGTAAAACATATTAAACTATAAAACTTTTAGGAAAAAAAATGGAGAAAGTCTTCAGAACCTGGGACTACATAGAGAGTTCTTTTACTTGACACCAAAAGTATCCAGGATATATAAAGAAATATCCAACTCAACAATGATAAAAATAAACAATTAGAAAATATCAAATAAGAAACATGACAAAAGAAAAAAACAGATTTTCTGAAAAAGTTATACAAATGGCAAATAAGCACATGAAAAGACATTAAACACCATTAGGTACTAAGGAGTACAAATTAAAACTACAAGAACTTAATCACACACCTATCAGAAAGACCAAACCAACAAAATGACACCACCAAAGGCTGGTGAGGATTTAGGGAAAACTGGATCACTCAAATGTTGCTGGTGGGCACACAAAACCATTCATTCATTCTTGAAAACAGTTTTGCAGTTCATTTCAAAATTAAAACTGCAATCCTATCTAATAAAAACAGAGTATGCTAACTGACCCTCATGCCATCACAAAGATGGCAGTGCCCACAGCCAATAAGAAGGGAATATGCTAATTGACTGTCATACCCTCCAAGATGGTGGCGCCCAGTCCCCTCAGTCCTGCTGGGGTGGCAGGTGCCCGGCAAGGCCAAGCCTACTTTGTGCCTATCTCTGAATTCCTCCAGTCCCTTCAGCTCCTCAACCCCCCAGGGCTGGCCCAAGGTGCAGGCAAGCCTCAGATGGCTCAGGTAACCAGAGCTGACCAAGGCTTGCACTGCCAATATGTGGGAGCATCACCTTCTCCTGATTGCTGGGTTGCCTCCTGCCCCAGACTGTGAAAGGGGGCAGGCTGGGCTGAGGGATTCCCCCCTCCAGTGCATGAATTTTCATGCACCATACCTCTAGTTACTATATAATACAGCAATTGTACCCTTGGACTTTTATCCTATAGGAATAATAATTTATGCTCAAGCAAAAACTTTCACCTCAATTTTTATAGAAGCCTTATTCATAATAGCCAAAGTATGGAAATAGTCCAAATATTGTTCATTTGGTGAATGTATAAACAAACTGTGATGCATCCATACCTTGAATGCTACTCAGAAATTTGGAGAATGAATTATTGGTACATCCAATAACTTGAATGAACTTCAAAATATTATATTGAGTTAAAAAAAAAAAGCTGATCCCAAGATATTGCAAACTATGTACTTCCCTTTTCATTACATTTTTGAAATGACAAAATTATAGAAATGGAAGGTACAGTGGTACCTCAAGATACGAGTTTAATTTGTTCCATAACCTTGAGGTGTGGGAAACTATGAGACACTCAAGTCACGGTAAACTGGTGGGTCGTGTGCAGCTGGCCAATCTGAGTGATTACTCCTATCTCAAATGTTGCTCGTATTTCAAAGCAAAAATCACTCACTTGACAGCTCATATCTCAAAAATCTCGTATGTTAGGGCACTCGTATCTCGAGGTACCACTGTATATTAATGGGCATAGATTCAGGATGGGGAAATGAGCCAGGTATGGCTATAAATATGAAAACCATATGGAACCTTATCGTAGTTACCCAAAGCTACACATATAAAAATATTGCATAGAATTACATTCACACATACAGTGAGAGAGAGAGAGAGAGAGAGAGAGAGAGAGAGAGAGAAAGAAAGAAAGGAGAGTACATGCATAACTGGAAAAATATGTATAAACTCTATAGATTGTATCAATGCCAATTTTCTGGATTTGATATTATACTGTAGTTATGAAAGATGGAACATTGTAGAAGGTTAGTCAGAGGATGCATAAAACATCCTATAAGTTTCTTAGCAATTTCCCATAAATTTTTAATTATTTCAAAATACAAAGTTTAAAAGAAAATTGACTAAATAAATAGAGAGCATCCCTTTTTACCACCATGCTGATTAATATTCAAATTTAAATAACTCCAGTCTTAAAAAGACATATCTTACCATGAGCCATACAAGGTAGAGTTTGGAGATATAGTGAATTTCCAAAAGCATATCTCTCCTCCAGGTATGAGAAACTCTTTTGTATGTGCATACACCGCTTCTCAGGCTAAGGTAAACCAAGAGTTTTAGCTGTATGTTATTCTCTAATAAAAATGCACACATGTATTGAAGGAAACATGTATTATTTTTTTTAAACTTTCAGCTATATTAAATGGTAATAAAATGGCAAAAAAAATATGCTTGAGGTAGCTGGTTTTTAAGTAACTAGAGGCCCAGTGCACAGATTTATGCACCGGTGGGGTCACTCGGCCTGGGCTGTGGGGATCAAGCCAAAACCAGCTCTCTGACATCCCTCAAGGGGTCCGGGATTGTGAGAGGGCGATTCTTGGGTGACACGCCCTGGAATCGGGCTCCCTTCTCTCTGGTTCCGAGTGAGTCACCCAAGAACCACAGCTGCCAAGTTACTGCAGCCCTGCAGCTCCTGCATTGAGTGTCTTCCCCCTCATAGTCAATGTGCATCATAGCTACCAGACAGTCAGCCAGTCGTTTAAGCTCATATATATATATATACATATAGGTTGCCAAAAATTTACTGGGCCATGAAAGGAAAACAAAAAACTGGACAGTGTATGACACATGTTTAAGTAAAGAAAACATTCAAGTGTGTGTTTTTTGTTGCAACAGCCTAGATGGCAGACTATGGGAAGCCAAATGTAAGACTCAGGTAAGGAGATCATGTGGTAATACTATGGAGAGGCCCAACAATCTCAATAATGAAATCAAGCTTTAAGGAGTTATGTTAGAAAAGATAAAAAAGTAAAAATTAATGCTATGATCACAAATTAATGAAAGGCAAAACAAAGAATTAAGATGTTCAACAAAACCAAGAGTTGAATATTTGGGGAAAAAAAACTACCAGAAATAGACAAATTTCTGAAGAAAAGAGGAAAGGAGAAGTGAGATCACATGTGTGTGCATATGTATTTTGTCAAATGTAAACTGTATTTCACACTGAGTTTGATAAAAAAATCAAAATGTGAAAACTCCAGTCATGAGAAACTTTTGAACATGTGAAAAAATATGTTCAAGAATGTCCATAGCAACACCAGTGGAATAACCACAGAAAAAAACTTTAACCAACCTATATGCTCACTAATATGAAACTTATTCCAGTGGAATATTAATCAGCAGAATAAAAAGTGAACCATAGTTACATATTATTAGCATTAATGAATCTCATACATTTTAATAGAAAAAAAAAGTTGAAGTATACTTATTTGAAAAAATATTAGTAATCTAACCCTGACCAGGTGGCTAAGTAGGTGGAAGTATTGTCCCAAACACAAAAAGGTTACACATTTGATTCTTGGTCAGGGTGCATACAGGAGGCAACCAATCCATGTTTCTCTCTCACAATGATGTTTCTCTCCCCTCCTCCCTAAAAAAAAAAATTTTTTAATCATATCCTCAGGGGAGGATTTAAAAAAATAGCATCTGGGTGTTAGATATAGGCTGGGTTGATAGTCAAAATATATAATAATTCAAACTGACTCCCAACAAATCTAAAAAGACAAATGCTGGAGTCATTTACCAGGGTCCCCTCTGCATTACTGGCTACTTACCAGCATTATGTCTTAGAGATGGATCTGAAGAGATGTGCAGGTCCAAGCAGCTAGGGCAGTGGGGATAGGGGTTCTTGGAGGTTCAGATCAGCAGTTACCAAACAGCCTTTATGTCTATATTTTAACAATCAGTACAGCCATACTAATGCCTACCATCTAAACACTAAATAGCCCTGGATATTATACATTATAACATGTAGTATACATTGTATTTTTGTATATATACAACACTCTGGAATCCTATGTAATAAAGATCTAATATGCTAATTAGAATGGATGGTGGAACAACCTTCTGAATGACCTTCCAATCTTCTGGATGACCTTCTGGAAGGACCAGTGGGCAGGGGGCAGGGCTTCTAGTAGTAATATAATGCAAGCCACAAATATGAGCCACATATGTAATTTAAAATTTTCTGTTAGCTACATTATAAAAAGGGAAGCAGAGGAAACTAATTTTATAACATTTTGTTTAACTCAATGTCTCCAAAATATAATTTCAACAGGTAATCAGTATCTAAAATTGTTAATAAAACATTTGATCTAATTTTGCACTAAATCTTCAAATCCAGTATGTAGTTTACACATATGGCACCTCAAAGCTGAACTAGCCTCATTTCAAGTATTTAATGTGTCTAGTGGCTAAGGTATTGAACACAAGCACAGAATATCTCATACATTTCAATAATAGAATAGAAATTTTCATTTGTGTAGATATGGAAAGATCTTTCAGATATATTATTTAGTGCAAAAAAAGATGGAAAACTACATAAAGACAGCATGGACCAATGTATACCTCTAAGAACTTTAATATTTTTGAAGTGTATCCATGTAATTATATATATGTGTGTGTGTGTGTGTGTGTGTGTGTGTGTGTGTGTATACAGTGGGGCAAAAATACAATTACAGTTGTGAGTACAAGAAACCGTTTATTCTTATATTATTTGTTAATTATTGGGTTATTTTCCATACAAACAACTATAAACCTACTTTTGCCCCGCCCTGTATATCAAAATGTTAAGAATAGAGACAGTTAATCAACAAGGCATGTAACAATGGAAAATATTATGAAATCACAATAGTTAATCTAAGAGGAACTATACTCACATTTCCTACCAAGATGCCAGCACTACTAATTTTATCACTGTGACTACTGGGCCTTCTCTGCCTGTTTTGACAGACAGGTATCCTAGACAGGCCATTGTCGTCACTAGCCCTGTGAACTTCCTACTGATTTCAACATTGCAAATCCTGCTCTGACTGAAGCTGAAAGTTTAGAGAAGTAGGTAAACCAATAAGGAAACATGCCTAAAACCTATATGGCCTGTGGTTTTACTTTAAGTCAAATGCACTGGAGCATATGAAATGTCCTAGACATACCACTCATTTAGTCCTTCCTTTAAAAAAGGAAGTGAACTTATATCTCAATTTTTTCCTGATACATTCATGTTTATCATTATCACTTCCTTTTAAGTAAATCTGTGACAACTCATATGAAGAATTTTATTATAGTTTTTCCTAGGGGTCCCCTCCACATTACTGGATAATATTCCAGAATCTTCTTTTTGTTTTTGTTGTTTGTTTCTGTATTTTTTTTTTTGAAAATCATAAATACATAGTTCCATCTTTCCTTCTGACCCCTTTTCTGTTTTCCATATACCTTTAGGACCTACAGCATTGTTCAGGAGTCTCTCTTCAAAGTAATAGCAGTGTTCTTAGATCAATATTCAACTATAGTTGCACCCTTTTAAGGTGGTTCTATTTTATCCACACTACTTCTTTAATAATACTAGTTATGTGATCTTTAATCTGTACCACATTTTTAATGGGAGGAAAATGGGGCAGAGAGAGATTTACGATTTGAGCAACATGGCCTCCATATCATCATATGTTGATATTACACTACTAGCCTCAAACAGGAAGATATTACTTATCCTCAAAATGAAAGTCATTCTCAGCTTTATCACCTTAGTCCTGTTCTTTGAAGTTGCTATTGCTAAGCCTAACAAACAGATTCCCTCATGTGGTCAAGAGGTGCGCAGAACTGTACCTGGCCATGAGGGAACTGCAGAAGCTTGGAGCAAGGTAGTAAAGTGGCCTGTTGTGACTGTGACCAAGGAAAAATGAATCAGAACCTCCTGATGTCACTGGTCATGAGCCCACAGAAAGACTGGGAGAGCACAAAGCATGGCCTGAGGAGGCCATCAATAAATCAGTAATTCCATTAATTTATTCAATATTTTATAAATAAAATGAAAAAAAATTTATTTGTGTGTGTGTGTGTGTGTGTGTGTGTGTGTGAGAGAGAGAGAGAGAGAGAGAGAGAGAGAGAGAGAGAGAGAGAAACCTCACCAAAGGATACTTTTTTCATTTATTATTTATTTATTTATTTATTTATTTATTTGAGAGAGAGAGAGAGAGTGGAAAGGAGGGAAAGAGACAAGAGAGAAACATTTCTGTGAGAGAGATACATCAATTGGTTGTCTCCTGCACATATCCCAACAGAGCTGGGGATAAAGCCTGAAGTCAAAGTATGTGCCCTTGACTGGAATCATACCTGTCATCTTTTAGCCCGTGGGCTGAAGCTCTAACCACAGAGGAAAACTGGCTAGGACTAATTTCACTTCTTTAATCAAGTATGCCATTGTCTCATTTTATGCTCTATTCAGTGTCTTTTACATATATTACACAGGCCATCATAGTCAAAGACCCATCCCAATAGTTTCTGATTCAGGAGATCTGCAGCCAGGTTCAAGAATTTGAATATGATCCAACACCACTATTGACTCTCATTTACATTGAAGTTTGAAAATTATGTCTAATCCCTTAATGAATTCCATACATTTCTGTTATTTAATCTTCTTTTTACTTTTGTGCTGTATTATCTCTGTTCTTTATAGTTGCTAACATTGTTAACTTTTATCTTCCATTAATTTTAGAACTCTCAGAGTCTTATTCACTCTCTCTTGAACAATGCTATAGAAGTTGTCTGAACAAGAAAGGGGTCAGAAGGAAAGATGGAACCATGTATTTCTGATTTTCTAAGGAAAAAGAAAAAGACTATGTTGGAAATAAGCAGGTTTCCAAACCTACTTATACAGCTACAAACAATTTTAGAGGCAATGGAATATAACAGAAGAAACACAATGGGCTTTGGAATCAGACAAACCTCCCCAAGCCTCAGTTTCTCAATAATTTGAAGATAGCATATCATATATTTGACATGAGAGTTAATGAGATGATGTATGTGTTAATACTTAGAGTAGTGATGACATAAATTATGTTTCAATAATTCTTTTATTCTTTACAGTAATCAGAGCTATGTAATTCACATCCTCCCCTAGTGCCCATCTCCAATTGTCCTACTTTGGAGAACAAGGACACAGACCATCTTGCTGAGTACATTGTTACAGGTAGAGGAGGGAAGAGCTCTATCTAGCCTTGCCTAGGAGGAGACAAAGGTCTGAATAGAATGGAGAAGATAAGAAGGAGTAGCAAAATACTGAGCACCAGTGGAATAAAAGAATTTAGGTGAGCTATAGACACTAATACTACTTAAAAACTGCATTAAGAAACATTCACTGCTGGGGAAATGTAAACTGGTCAGCCACTGTGGAAAATAGTATTGAGGTTCCTCAAAAAATAATGAATAGAGCAACTCCTCTTCTTGGTATCTACCCAAAAAAATAAAAACATTTATTCCTAAAGATATATGTACCCTCTATGTTCACTAAAGCAATATTCACAGTGGCCAAGACATGGAAACAACCAGTGTCCTTCAAAGATAATTGGGTAAAGAAAATGTGGTACTTATATACAATGGAATACTACTCATTCATAAGAAAAGATGAAATAGTGCCATTTGTGACAACATGGATGGATTTTGAGAATATCATGCTAAGCGAAAAAAGTCAGGCAGAAAAAGTCAAAAATCATATGATTTCACTCATAATTTGGATATAAAGCTGAAAGCAACAAATGAACAAACAAGACACACACAAAGAAACTCATAGACACAGACAATCAGAGATTACCATAGGGAAGGTGGTAAAGGGGTTAAAAGTAAAGCGAGTCAAATATATCATGACAGCAGATTTGACTTTGGGTAGTGAGCACACAATGCAATATGAAGGTGACATATCATAGAATTGCACACTTAGAACTTATATAATTGTGTTAGCTAGTGTCACCCCAATAAACTTAATAAATAAAAAGAAAAAAACAAGCCAGTGTAAAAAGAAAAAGAAACAATGATGTAATATTTTAACTCAAAAAGTTATTCTACATAAAATTTGAAATCAAATTAAGTAGTGTCTATACAAAATGTTTTTTAAAATGACCATGGTTTATTCTCTAGATGAGAAAAAAAAATTCAGATGAACTTATTTTTATAGTTATTGATTATTAAAATAACTGACAGACCATCAGTATTTGTCTTGGAGGCAACCATTATAGCAAGCAACCACCAGTCTATACCAATATTGTGTGTGAAAAATAAAAATAATCCAAATAAATAAGAAACACATATAGAAAAAGATCGCAAATCAGTTATTCTGTGTAGTTCAGTGGAACATTTCAAAATAAATGTTAAAAGAAATTATTAATTTAGCTCAAGGGTTTAAACTACAGATACCTTTATCAAATCTATCAATAATTCCCTTCATTCACTCTGTAGACTTCTAATTGCAATGACCACAGAGTGACTAAAAGGGCCAGGCAATTACAGAAGCATTTTTCTCAGCTTTATTTGAAAATTGAAATTATTTTTCCAGATAACACTTCTAGATAGAAAGATGATGCAAATTTTCCCACATCCTCCTAATACAATAGAGTGAGGTGGCATGTCTTCTTTGAACCTCAGTTTCCTCTTCCTCTTAAAGTGATCATGAGAATACAAACCTCACTAAACAAATAGAAAGCACATCAAATAGTAGTTACCAAATTATAAATCTGTACTGACACTCCCTCCAATTCTTCCTTTACCTCAGAGTGACCCATGTAATATCATAACCAAGTGTAGATGTCAATGTTTATAATCCTGCTTTCCTTTAAAGTTTCTAAATAATATGTGGCAGAAGTAATTCACTTTTGTTATACTTCTTAGAATTATTAGAAATAGAGTAGAGGTAGACATTAGTAGCTACTGAGTTTTATATAAAGATATTTTTAGTAATTTTCCCCTTGTTCTTTCATCATAGATATTCAACATTTACCGGGTCCCTTTGGCTGATTAGTTTAGCTGACTAGATCAAAGCACAGGGAGTTCAAAATCATGAAATGCATTAGGTATAATGAAAGGGCTCCTAGAATGTAGAGAAAAAGAAACCTTTGTACACTGTTGGTGGGAATATAAACTGGTACAACCATATGGAAAAGAATATAGGTCATCAAAAAGTTAAAAATAAAACTACCATTTAAACCAGCAATCCCACTTCTGTATAGATACTGGAAGGAAATGCAATCACTACCTACAAGAGATATCTGCACTCCCATGTTCATTGTAGCATTATTCATAACTACAGGCCTAGTGCATGAATTCATGCACCAGTGGGGTCCCTTAGCCTAGCCTGTGGGATCGGGCCAAAACTGGCTCTCCAGCATCCTGCAAGGGGTCCCAGATTGCTAGAGGGTGCAGGCAGGTAGAGGGATCCACCACTGCACTATTGGGGCCCTGTAGAGACACAGGAGGTTGGCCAGCCAGGCGCATCTCGCTCAGTCTTGATCAGCCAGACCCCAGTAGCAAGCTAACCTACCAGTCAGAACGTCTGCCCCCTGGTGGTCAGTGCACATCACAGCAACTGGCCAATTGTCTGCCCCCTAGTGGTTGAGTGGCCTTAGCATATCATTAGCATAATATACTTTGATTGGTTGAACAACTGACAGGTCAATTGGACACTTAGCATATTAGGCTTTTATTATACTATCTAATAAAAAAGTAATATGCAAATTGACCAAACTTCCGCTACACCCACAAACCACACCCAACAGCCAATCAAAGTGAGAATGCAAATTAACCCAACCAAATGGCTATAGCCACGAGATAGCACAAGGGAGGCTTGAGTTGTCCCTGATGATGGAGGAAGCCAAGCTTTCTGCAAACCCAGGCTGGCCCAGGCCTCCACTTAAGGCAACAAAGTTTCAGTGGCTGCTGTAATGGAGCAAGGCTTGGGTTGCCCCTGGTGATAGAGAAAGCCAAGCTTTCCACACACCCTGGCTGACCCAGCTCTCCACTTAAGGCAACAAAGTTTCAATGGCTGTGAGAGCAGAAGGCTTGGTTCTGTTCCAGGCTATAAAGTTTCAGTAGTAGAAGATAAATAAATTCCAGATACCAGGGCCTCTTCTTGGGTCACTGGGGGGCGTGGCTGGCCTGCAAACCACCACAGGCCCCTCACCCAGGCCACCCCATGTCCAATTCAACACCCACCCTGATCCAGGACACCCCTCAGGGCAAACCAGCTAGCCCCCACCTATGCACCAGACCTCTATCCTATCTAATAAAAGAGTAATATGCAGATTGACCATCACTGTAACACACAAGATGACTACCCCCATGTGGTCAAAAGATCCTGCCCCCATGTAGATACAAGATGGCCACTATAAGATGGCCAGCAGGGGAGGGCAGTTGGCAGGGACCAGGCCTGCAAGGGAGGGCAGTTGGGGATGATCAAGCCTGTAGGGGAGGGCAGTTATGGGTGACCAGGCCCACAGGGGAGAGCAGTTAGGGGAAAACAGGCTGGCAGGGGAGCAATTAGGCATCAATCAGGCTCACAAGGGAGTGGTTAAGGGGTGATCAGGCAGGCAGGGAGAAGAGGTTAGGGGGAATCAGGAAGACAGGCAGGTGAGCAGTTGAGAGCCAGTAGTCCTGGATTGTGAGAGGGATGTCCAACTGCCCGTTTAGGCCCAATTCATGTAGGATCAGGCCTGAATGGGCAGTCGGACATCCCTCAAGCGGTTCCAGATTGGAGAGGGAGCAGGCTGGGCTGAAGGATACCCCCATCCTGTGCACGAATTTCATGCACCAAGCCTCTAGTATAGAATAATCAGGATTTGAATACAACTACATGTGTGTCCTCAGAGGAATGGATAAATACATGTGGTGGAATATTATTCAGCCTTAAAAAAAGAAGGGACTCCTGTCATTTACAACAACATGTATGGATCTGGAGGGCAGTATGCTAAATGAAATAAGCCTGACACAGAAAATAAAATACTATACGATCTCATTTATATGTAGAATCTAAAATAATCAAAGTCAAAGAAGCTGAAAGAAGAATAGCATCTGTCAGGGCAGGTTTGGGAGTAGGGTGGATGAAATGAGGAGGTAATGGTTAAAGGGTACAAAGTTTTAGTTATGCAAGATAAAAAAGTTCTGGAGATCTACGATATAGCACAGTTCCATAGCTACTAATACTGTGTTGAATACTTAAAATTTGTTAAGAGGGTATATCTTAAGTATTTTTACCACAGAAAAATATAACAAAAAAAGGGGTGGGGGGTAGGAAGAAACATTAGAAGGTGTTTATGCATATGGCCTTGATGGTGGTGATGGTTTTTTGGCTGTATGCCATCAGTTTGCACACATTAAATATGTAAAGCATTTATATGCAAGTCATACCTCAATAAACAGGTATTAAAAATATAAAAAGAGCCTAAACCGATTTGGCTCAGTGGATAGAGCGTCAATCTTTGGACTGAAAGGTCCTAGGTTCAATTCTGGTCAAGGGCATGTACCTTGGTTGCGGGCACATCCCCAGTAGGGGGCGTGTAAGAGGCAACTGATCGATGTCTCTCTCTCTCATCGATGTTTCTAACTCTCTATCCCTCTCCCTTCCTCTCTGTAAAAAAAAAATCAATAAAATATATTTAAATATATATATATAAAGAGGCTCTGGTCAGTGTGATTCAGTTGGTTGGCTGTTGTCCAAAGCACCAAAAGATTGCCAATTCAATTCCTAGTCAGGGAACACACTCAGGTTGCAGGCTTGATGCCCAGTAGGGGGCATGGAGAACACAATCAAATGAAGTTTCATTCTCACATTGAATATATATATATATATATGGAGAGAGAGAGAGAGAGAGAGAGAGAGAGTGTGTGTGTAAAAGGGTAATATGCAAATAGAATGGCAGAATGACCAGTCACAATAATGACCATTGACCACCAGGGGGCAGACGCTCAATGCAGGAACCACAAGCCCAGCTGATGCTAAGGATGTTTGACTGAGGCTTACGCTTGCACCGTCAGTAGGAAATCCCCAGAGGGCTCCCAGACTGTAAAGGGCACACCTCATCTTATGTCTCACCAACATCTTCTTTTTTTTTTTTAAGAGTACTACATTATTTTATTTCAGTAGCTGAAAGAATATCTTGTGATATTTTTGTCTATCACAAATCAGAACCATTTTTAACAGAAAAATCCCTATGTTGAAAATCTACATAAATTGTCTGGGGTAAGAAGTAGAAGTGGCTCAAAAGATAAAAACTTTTCTATATATGATCCACCTGCACATGGACATTTCAAATGTGCTGGCCTCACAAAATCAGTGATACCCTCACTCCTCAACTGACACATTTTCCCTTCTTGACAGGACCCACAACTGTCTCAGCTCTAAAATCCTAAATTCAGTTTCCTACACTAAATCTGTGTCCCTTATCTTATTAGACCTACTCTATAACTTTATTAAAAGCTTGAGTCCCTTGAATTCTTGAAATCTCTTCTCCTAAAGTATGAGTTCTGTAGTGAAATAATTTCCTTACATATACACTCTGGACATCACCAATCATTTGAATTCATTGATTCCCACAATTTCATTATTGTCTTGCTCTCTGGCATGACAACCTTATATAAACCTAATCACCTTGTTTCCCTTCATTCATTTACTAGGCTAAACCCTGCTGGAGAAAAACATACAACCATCCAAACAATGTCCCCACAACTGTTGCTCAGATGGACCCCACGTGAGGCAATTCTCCTCCTCCCTTTCCATTACTCTTAACATCTTTCCCACAGTCTCGGCAGGTAATGTAATTTCTCAAATTCAAGGAGAAATAAGAGGCCCTCATGTCTTCCTCAATGCTGTTTTTCTTTCTTGGACATTTTGGGGGAAGGGCAAGAGATGAGCAGGTTAAGTTCTTTTAGCATTCCATTTTAGCTACTCTATTGATTTATTTCCTGTGAAACTTAATTTTTATTTAAATTATTTATCTAGAATTTATAATATGCATTTTAATCCACTATAGTATGCCTTCATTATTACATGACTTAATAGTGTAAAAACCTTGTTAACACTGTATTCCAAGACTCTAACCTCCCACATCATATCAAATTTGATGTTATTGTTATAGATTTTACCTCTATACATGTTATAAAATCCACAATACAGTATTGTTAATTTAAATGTTTAATTATATTTTTGGCAAATATTGGGAAGAAAGTCTTTTATATTTATCTACATGTTTATTATTTTAGCATAATTTATCTTTGAGAGATCCAACTTTCATCTTGGTATTTTCCTTTAGTAAAAATAACTTTCTTTAATGTTCTTTATTTCATGGATCTATTAGCAATAAAGTCTCTCATACTTTGCTTGTCTAAAACTGCCTTCTTTTTTCCTCCTTTATATATTTTTAAAAATGAAATTCTAGTTCAACATTTCTTTCTTTGAAGCCCTTATAAAAGCCATTCTATTGTTTTCTGGCTTCTATTATTCCTAATGAGGAGTCAAAAATATTATCTTTGTTTCCCTGGATTAAAAGTGTCCTTCATCTACTTTGGCTGCTTTTAATATTTTCCCTTTATTACTGGTTTAAAAAATTTGATTGTGATGTTCTCTAATGTAGTTTTGTAAGTGTGCTTATGTTATATTATTTTAGCTTCACAGAGCTCTAGGTATATAATTTTAAACAATAAGAAAATGTTTTATCATTATTTCTTTAAATATTTCTGTTTTTGGAGCACTAATTATATTCATATTAGTTCACCTGACATTGTCCCAAAGGTCACCAAGACTTTGCACATTGTTTTTTTTGTTTTGTTTTGTTTTGTTTTTTTCTTTAGCCTTTTGGGTGTGAATGCTTTGAATAGTTTATATTGCTCTTTAAGTTCTTTGATCTTTCATTCCCTATTACCTTACCTGTTATTAAGCCAAGCTACTGACTTTTTTTCATATTTATGTTTTTCAGCTTTAGAAGTTCTACTTGGTTATGTTTTATATCTTCTATTACTCTTATCAGTGTATTCATGATTTCATTTTAATCTTTGAGCATTTTTATAATACTGTGTTAAATTTGTCTGATAATTTCATTACCTTTGTCTTTTCTGAGATCTGTTTATATTAATGTATTTTCTCCCAGTTATAGGTTACATTTTCCTTTTCATGTCGAGAAATGTTGTATTGTATGCTAGGAATAGTATGTTTTATGTTATGGAATGTCTGAATTTTGTTGTCTTCTTTGAATGGGTTTATGTCTTTCTTTGGCACATAGATTTCATCCTGGTATTTTTTTCAGCCATGTTCTACTATTTTAAAAGCAGATTGAGAATTTCATTGTAAGAATAGGTTAGCCTGACTACAAAGAGTGGTCTTTCTAGTGTCTCCACTGAAAGTTCCAGGCTCGACCAAGTCTCCACGCTAGCTGGCCAAATTCAAATATCCCCACGCCTGTGTAACCTCTGGGAATTATTCAGCACAGAGCTACCATGTGGATCTTTCTCTGGTAGCTGTTTCTTGTACTAAATATAATGAACCTGCTTTCTTTAAAATTCTAAGTTCATACACATATGGTCTGGGCTTAAAGGTGATCAAAAGAGGAATAGAGAGGAATACCACCCTGATTATGATGCATAAATTTAGGATATGTCATAGTACTGTGCTAATTGTAGGCTATTTGTATAAAACTTAAGGTAACTTGTCATTGGTTCTAACCAGTTTGTAACTTTTGATTTGATAAGTCTTAGTCATCAAGCTTACAAAGTTCTTACTCTCCATGATCCTCCATGATAAGGTTTTGTGTAACTTAGGAGAGATTCAGCTTATTTTTAAATTCCTAAATATTCTGTAGAAGCTAGATGCTCACAGCTAAGGAAGATTTTTTATTTTCCCTAGAGAATTTCTGTGAGCCAAGACTTATCTATTTAAAGGAGACAGAATGGTATGAGGTTACCCAATGGGCCACATCCCATACTTGCATATAGTCCTTTTCCTGGACCTTAAGAGAACCTAAAAGTCCTAAAGGACATAGAGACACTACTGGCTAAAAACAAAAAAAAAATTAGAAATAGTTGATCTTTATTTTTTACTGATGTCTCAATTCTAGCATAGCATTTACATTACTCTTTCCAGGAGAGAGGTGTGGCCTGAGATAGACAGGCAGGAAAGAATTACAAAGAAGTTAGTGATTGTTTTAGGTAATGTGACAAAACAAAAGAGGAGAGAATTATCAATTTTCTTCTTCGTTTGAAAATATAACTTAGTTTACTAATTGATTTTCAAGAGAGAGAAATGGAGAGAGAGAGAGAGAGAGAGAGAGAGAGAGAGAGAGAGAGAGAGAGAGAGAGGAAATTTATTGTTCCAATTATTGGTTGATTTTTGTAAGTACCATGACCAGAAACCAGACTTGCAACTTTGATGTATCAGGACAATGCTATATCCAACTGAGCTACTCATGCAGGGCCTGAATATCTAATTTACATATAGAAAAGGCTTGACCACAATTTGCTCTTGGAGGTAAAACTACACTAAATTTTACCTCCTAGAGGCCACCCATCAAAGGTCTTTACCTGGTCTCTCACCAGCTTACAAATGGTTGCCTTTCTTAGTTTTTCCTAACTGCCTCAAAACAAATCTGGCCAATAGGGAGCAGAAGAAACCAGAGATGAGCCCAGTGACCCAGCTAATGCCTACTGCTGCCTAGAATTGAAGCACATAGATTTTTTTTCGTTTTTTTTTTATTAATTTTTTATTCATATTCCCCACTGCCCCCCTCCCTCCCAGGCATAACCCACTCCCCCAGTGTTTATGTTCATTGGTTTTGCTTATATGCATGCATACAAGTCTTTTGATTGATCTCTTATCTACCTCACCTAACTTTAATCTTTCTGCTGTAATTTCACAGTCTGTTTGAAGCTTTACTGCCTGCCTCTGTATCTATCCTTTTGTTCATCAGTTTATAATGTTCTTTATTATCCACAAATGAGTGAGATCATGTGATGCTTCTCCTTCATTGACTGGCTTATTTCACTAAGCATAAGGCTCTCCAGTTCCATCCAGGTTGCCGCAAATGGTAAGAATTCCTTCTTTTTAATGGCAGCATAGAATTCCATTGTGTAGATGTACCACAGTTTTCTCATCCACTCATCTGCTGACGGGCACCTAGGCTATTTCCAAATCTTAGCTATTGTAAATTGTGCTGCTATGAACATAGGGGTGCGTAAATCCTTTCTGATTGGTGTTTGTAATTTCTTAGGATAAATTCCTAAGAGTGGGATTACAGGGTCAAATGGGAGATCCATTTTTAGTTTTTTGAGGAAACTCCATACTGTTCTCCACAGTGGCTGTACCAGTCTGCATTCCCACCAACAGTGCACAAGGGTTCCTTTTTCTCCGCATCCTCGCCAACACTTGTCATTTGTTGATTTGTTGATGATTGCCATTCTGACCGGTGTAAGATGGTATCAATAGCATTGTCGTTTTGATTTGCATCTCTCGGATAATTAGTGACTTTGAACATGTTTTCATGTGTCTCTTGTGAAGCACATGGATGTTTATTCTAATTACAGCAGGTCAAGGTATCATTAAAAGATGGTAAACATAAATCTTCACCATCTCTAGTAAACCTAGAATTACATGCCCTATTGTTTATGACAGAAGATACGTTCTAAAGGAAGACACTAGTCTTTCATATATATATATATATAATTTTTTACAGAGAAGAAAGGAGAGGGATAGAGAGTTAGAAATATCCATGAGAGAGAAACATCGTTTCAGCTGCTTCTTGCACACTCTCCACTGAGGATGTGCCTGCAACCAAGGTACATGCCCTTGACTGGAATCAAACCTGGGACCCTTGAGTCCGAAGGCTGACGCTCTATTCACTGAGCCAAACTGGTTAAAGCAACACTAGTGTTTCTTTTAGCCCAGAACTTTATTCCCAATTTTACCATCTACAGCAGGAGATCTTAACTTTGGGGGGACATGGATTTCTTTAAGAATCTCATAAAAACTTTATGCCTCATTCACAAAATGCTTATTCACATGCATAAAATACATTTATATTCTTCGATTCCTCTCCGTCCCCCAACTCACTCTCCCCTCTCCCTTTCCCTTTCCCTCCCTCTCATTCAAGGAACCATGATAGGTAACAAATGGCTCTAAAATGTTTGCTAATTAACAACCACCACTACTGAGAACTATGGGGCAGAGTGTGACATTGACTCCCCTTCAACATTCTAGTCCAAGAGAGAATAAGTAATTCTCTTAACAGCTGAGTCATAGCTGAAAAAAACAGAAGACTTGATGAAGGCCAGGAGATATAAAAGCAAAAATAAACACAGAATAAATTATAACTAAATAAGCCGATTTACCAGGCACAGCTGCCTTCCAGGGACACTAACTCAATCACCTCAGCTCTGCAAAGCCCAAACTAAACAAAGGAGACTCAGAAAAAAGGTAATCAGAAATATAAGTTCTTTTGAAGGATAGAAAAGGAAGCCTCATTTGTTACCTTTTAGGGCTTTAGAAACGTGGTTATTGACAAGTTCTATAACCTCATGACAAGCTTGAAGTGGTCATTAAAGTCTGTGTAAAAAATTTATCCTTTCTATATCAACAGTTGCAAAGCCAGGCCATGAACTCAAATAAGAGGTAAATACAGGCTAGCAGGTAAGAATTCTAAAGAGTAAATAAAACATGGAGTTGCCTTCACCTTGAGATGAGTTAGAAGGCAAAACTGCCACGAGAGTTTTAGCACTTAGAGGATTTGTGGCAGGAGAAGGGGACAGTTTATCAGGGATCTATGGCCAAAGTAGGGAAAAATCTCTTATATGTTTTTAATAGGTACCTGTAATCTCTTGGATCCTTTAAAGTAATAGAGGCATGAAGGATAGCAGAGAGCATAGGAAAAGTGGCCTCCCTCAGAGACAGGGAAAGAGCTGTGGTCTGAAGGAGTGAAAAAGCAATAAGTATTAACAACTAAGATGCCAAAAGGTGAAGGCAAGGTATCTGGAAAGGGGATTAGAAATCTCCTGCTTTATCTGATTTTTCTGCATCTATAACCAATTGTAACAGCGTCCAAGATGCCATCAGAGAGTGGGTTACATGCAGCAGAAGTAACTGTGCCAAGGACTTGGGCTCTGGTGTGTCTCTGTGACACCACCAACTCCAAAAGAAAAGAAATCCAACCTTCTCTTTAAGAAGAAAGAACCTTATTAATCTCCTGAAGGCTGCAAATGAAGAATGAAAAAAAGAAAAAATCTGGAGGGCTAAGGGGCCTATGCCCCTGTAAACAAGGAATATTAAGGTGGCAAAAAATAAAGCCATTTTATAGAGGAATTAACATTCTCTTGTACCAATATTCTTTGGACATATGAAAGAGTGCTAAAGAATTAACTGAGTGGATCCATTGGCAGGTGTGTATAAGCCAAAGCAACCTTTCTGGGGCCAGTTGATGGATCCCTGAATATGTAGGGAAACATATGTCATAGCCTCTTGAGGTAACTCAGTTCATTTAATGAGATTCATTGCTTAAAAAACTGATTAGGAATGCAGGAGGGGTTCAGACAATTGAGAGATGAGAGTGGTGCAGCCTGTAGGCATCGTCTCTGAAGGAAAGCCCAGGGCTGACAAAAGCACAAGGGAGCCTTCTCAAACAAGAGTGTATCAAGGTGACAGGGTCAGAATCTCACACTGGGAAACTCTCTGAACTCTTTCAGAGAGACACGCATGAATAAAATCATGTGTTTCTTTGCTCACTGTTAATACAGCCCTTCAATCCTTCATCTTTTCAGCTGAAAAGAAAAGAAAACTGAAACAGAATCGCAGACTTGGAAGGGCCCTTAGAAATGATCTAGTTAAACATTCATTTTACAGGTGAAGAAAGTGAATGAGGCCAGAGGGAGGTGGAGTGATTTGCCCAAGGTCACATACATGACTAGTTCATAAGAGATCTGGAACTTAAGCCCATAGTTCATCTCTTCTAGTCTAATATTCTTTGCAACACTCATTTTTATCTGTACCACAAAATCATCTAACAACTTTAAAAATAAAAAACTTGATAAAGGGAGATAATATGCTTTTATCAATGCTATGTCTGTGGCCTAAGAATAAATACAACCAATTAATGATGATGCAAATGATTGGACAGACTATATTTGCCGTATGCAAATTAGCCAGTTCATGTGTGACTTGTGCTAAAAAATGCACATTTTTGAAGTTGTCCCAAGAAGAAACTTAAACATAGTAAAGATCACCAACATATGTAGAATTTTAAACATTGTTAGGATGTTTAAATAGGTACCTATAATCTCTTGGTTCCTTTAAAGTAATAGAGGCATGAAGGATAGTGGAGAGCATAAGGAGACATTCCTAACACAGGCTACTTTGCAATGCTAATTTCCTCTGAGATTTATCCATAATGAGAAAAAAAATTCAACAGAAATTCAAATTCAACCTTATATGAATATAAATTTTGGTTTCTAATGTTTCTCAAAATACAGATTCCAAATACTTCAGAAACATCATAAACAGAACATAATACAGATGTTTTAAACTTTATTGATAAGTACTGTTAATATCACACTGTAAGTAGGTAGAAGAAACTTTTTCAATCTTCATTTATGGAAATTTCAAAAATGAGAATTTACATTTCTCTATTAGGGTATAAGTTGGCTAGGAAGAAAGAAGGTGACTTCTTGCTTTTGAGTTCACTAAGAACTGTGACTTAATAGAGAAAATCATTCCATGAGAGCATTTAGAAGCATTATAAGGAACACAGAGTGGACATCTGCATGCAACCACGCCGCCAACACCAACACATCCATGCAGACTGCAAGGAACATTGCACAAACTAGTAAGTCAGAAATATGAAAGACATCTGCTGCTGTATTTTAGGCAAGGTACTATATTGTAAGCCAATCAAAATTATTAGAATGATACAAAATTGGTGATATATCCATTTCCAAGAAAAAAATATCATAAATATTGACAATGCATTGTAATAGTTCTTATTCTCACCCAGGACATGGCATAAATTGTTCCTCTTCTGCATAATAGCTAAAGTTCCATTACAATTCTGATTTCAGACATTTATAAGTAAAGCAACAAAATAATTCATTACATTTGCTCACATCATATGCATTTTAATAATTACAAAATAGAAGAAGTAGAGAGACTTACACTGTCCCATGCTCTCTGAGTGAGATACTAAATCTTTCTGGCCTCTGGGGCTGTTAACTAGATAGATATGCTAAAAAAAAAAAAAAGTACCTGAAGAGGAATCAGAATATTAAGTTGTCAAAATTAAAACTCCATATGTTGTGCTATACTCTGAAAGGCTGGTTTCAAACAATTTTATCATATTATCCCAAATTACATAATATAATATCATGTGGGCTATTCACTTGATCCAACATATAGGTGGGAAAGAAAAATCAAGGCCAAAAACTCACCCTGGAGTCCTTGTCTTTAACCACACACAATGGTTGACATGTTATCCTATGTGATGACCTTAAGAAAAATTCATCTAACAAGATCACAATATTGAGACTATCCTGCCAAACAAAGGGGAGAACTCACTAAAGATACAAAGTAAGCATTTTGTAAGGGTGGCCTCCCCAGGACACCACACCCAGAGGAAGTTTCCCACAGATGGCTGCAGATTGTGTCTCCCCTGGTCTGTTTAGGAGACCTCTCAACTGTCTCAGTTAGGGAGGACTTTCTGGAAATTGACCACCTGCTGCTTCTCCAAACAGCTTCCTTTGGGCCAGAACTGACACCCGCACCCCAAGCTACCCATGATCTTCCCGTAGTATGGGCAAGCTAGTCAACAGCCTGGCTCCATTTCTCACTGTACTCTCTGCATTTACTCTATTTACTCTGCCCTTCTGCTTCCTTGTTCAGAGTCTTTTCAAGGAAAGAACGTCACATAGAAAAGTGAATTAGGAGGTTCCACCAAAGTCCGGCCTTTGTCCCCGACTAGCTGAGTGACTGGCCAATTCACTCTACCTTTGTCTCACTTTCCTCACATGTCATAGTTGGAATCAGGCTTCCTGTGATTTTTGTGAGAATCCAATAAAATAAGGTAAATAGTAAAGCGTTTTGGAAAAGAACAGTGGGTTAAGCACAAGTACCCAAATCTTTCAACCTTCAAGCACTAATGTTGATATTGTTCTAAACTTTAACCAAAAGAATAGAAAGACTGAAATACAGGGAATGACACTCTTAACAAAGTACAAGAAGGAAAAGCAATCATTAGAATTCCAATATTCTCACAGGGAATTGGTATTATCCTAAAAGACCATGAAGAGTCTCAGTTCCTCTGCCATTGATCCTTTAACAGAGAGAAAAGAGGTTGGGGATTGGAAGTGGTCAAAGTCTGTGACAAACTGGATTCGGCAGACACAGAAATATGTTCTGGCTATTGATTACCCAAAGAGATGAAAGCAGATTCTTGAAGTGTTTATAGAGGCACAAAATTAGACTGTAGGGTGTGCGAAAAGGAAAGGAACTAAAAAAGGAAAAGAACGGAAGTTAAAAATTACTACAGGCTCTCAAGAGCTGCCTCAGATCTAATGAATTATTAATCCTTTGGGAAAACCATGAAATATCCTATAAAAGGTCACAATGTAGCCCTTTTCTAACATGGTCTCTTTGCCCCTCGTCTCCTATACCCTCTGCTGCAGCTGCCTTAACATCCCAGGGATCCCAGAGCCAATTGCTTTCTTTCTGTCCTTATGCCTTTGCGTGGCTTGAATTATCTGCTGGGGATTCCTTTGTTTGATTCTTGGCTGGAAAAACTGTAAAGCCTGTAGTCAAAGGAAGGACTGCATATTTGGACAAAAGGAGCAGCCCTGAACCTCCTTCGACACTGTAGCTGAAGAAAATGGGTCAACAGTCCCCCCCATTCTCTAACTATATGTGTCAGATACCCTACAGGCCTTGCCAGTAGGAGAAAGTAAAACCAGTCATGGCGCCTTTGTCTAACACACACATCTGAGAAAACTAGAGTTTCACTGAGGAAATTAGTCAGGACAGATTCACTAGAGGTGATTTAGTTTTTGAGCTAGGAGGGGAAAACTAAACCATTTCCCACCCGTTCTCCTCTGACTGGGGATAAGAAATAGGAGCATAAGAAGCAGTGTTGTACCCTGGCCAGTTTCTCAGTGGTTTAATTCCTAGTCAAGGGCATGTACCTCAGCAGCAGGTTCTCTAGCCCCTGTAGAAGCTCATGTGGGAGGCAACCAAGCGATCTCTCTCTTTCTCCCTCTTCCTCTCTCCCTCTCTCTCTCTCTCTCTCTCTCTCTCTCTCCTTTTCTCTTTTCTCTTTTCTCTTTCTCTCCTCCTCCCTCCCCTCATCTCTCTTTCCTCCTTTCTCCCTTCCATCTACTCTTTCTAGAAAACAGTGGAAAAAAATAGGCTTCAGTGATGATTATATATATATATATATATATTGTATGTAGGGGATGAGATAGAAATAGAAAAGTCCTTTCCAGAGGGCACACTGCTCTCTCTATGCAAAGCTAGTTGTTTGGTCTGCAGAACACACACACTCATTGCCTCGCTTCAGAGCTGTGAGAAATGTTCACCTGTCTGAATTCAAATAATAAACTTGGAGACAGAAGTATGGCGAAAATGAGACTTTTAATACATTCTTGAGGGTTGGTGTCCATCTAATTGGGGCACACCTGGAGCAACAAACACTGCCCATTTATTCAGTCCCTCCTCCATTCCTCATTGGCTGAGTATTATGGGGTCACCTGTTTCCTCCAACATTGCCTAGGTTTTGCTCTCTCCCAATGGGCCATTAAAAAAAAATGGGCTAAAGCCTTTTCTAGTTGCCTTCACCTCCCCATCTAGCTGAGGCAGGTGCCTCAGGGTTTCCACCATGGTGCTGGGCCCACATGCACAGTTCTCCTTTCCTATATCCTCTTCCCTCCTCCCTACAATCTGTTTGCCCTGGGAAATGCAGCAGCCATTGCCAGCAAAAGCCAACCCTACTACAGATGGACCACAGAGGCCAATTTCCTACAGAGCTGAGTGAGAATAAGTTCTTTGAAGCAAGTCACATTCCCTAAGCGTGGCAAGATGAGGATGTAAATATTTCTTGTGTCCCAAGGGACATGAAAAGTCACCAAGTATGAGTCATCTTAAAACTTACTGCTCAAAAGGATGTTCACCTGAAAAGATGACCTATCAGAAAGAGGGAGTCTCGGCTTCATGGGGCTTGAAGTTGGGGGGCTTTATTTTACATATACAAAGTGAGGCACAAAAGGAAAGATATAGAATGAGAATAAAATATGGTATCATAAGGCTGACTCCTGCACAGAAGTTCTTCTGGCATAGACATAGCTGATCTATACACTGAATGAAATACAAAATATTATACAGAGCTGATCCTCACAACCAGTTGGCTTGGAGGTCAATTCCCCCCAGTTATACCAACAACAATCAAGACTTAACTACAACAAGGCTGTACACATAGTCCAAAAAGGGGTGCACCAAGAGAGTCCACCTCAGGTAACTGGGGAGCTACTGGGCCATATAGGACACCTAGCACACAAAGCTACTCTACCAACACAGGGAAACAGTGAAAATGTGAAGACAAACAGATCACAAAGGAAAGAAATGGAAGAAAACAAACAACTAGATATAGAGTTCAAAACCACAGTTATAAGGTTTTTCAAGAATTTCCTAGAAAAGATAGAAAATTTAGTGAGATCCAAGAGGAGATGAAAAAGGACCAACTAGAGGTGAAAAAGGACCAACTATAAATTAAACATACACTGAATGAAATACAAAATATTATACAGAGACCTAACAGCAGACTAGAAGCACACAAGGATCAGGTCAAAGACTTGAAATATAAAGAAGCAGAAAATACTCAACTGGAAAAGCAAAAAGAAAAAAGAAATCCAAAAATGTGAAGATAGTATAAGGAGCCTCTGAGACAATTTCAAGTATACTAACATCAGAATTATGGGGGTGCCAGAAGAAGAGAGAGAGCAAGATACTGAAAACCTATTTGAAGAAACAATGACTGAAAACTTTCCCCACCTGGTGAAAGAAATAGACTTACAAATCTAGGAAGTGCAGAGAATCTCAAACAAAAGGAATCCAAAGAGGACCACACCAAGACACATCATAATTAAAATGGCAAAGGCAAGACAAAGAGAGAATCTTGAAAGCAGCAAGATAAAAGCAGTTAGTTACCTACAAGGGAGAACCCATACAACTGTCAGCTGATTGATCAACAGAAACTATGCAGGCCAGATGGGAGTGGCAAGAAATATTCAAAGTGATGAATAGTAAGAACCTACAACCAAGATTACTCTACCCAGCAAAGCTATCATTTAGAATTGAAGGTCAGATAAAGATCTTCGGAGACAAGAAAAAGCTAAATGAGTTCATCACCACCAAACCAGTATTATATGAAATACTGAAAGGTATTCTTTAAGAAGAGGATGAAGAAGAAAAAGGTAAATATAAAAATTATGAACAAAGTGGCAACAAATACTTATCTATCAACAAGCGAATCTACAAATCAAGTCAATAAAAAAATCTGATGAACAGAATAAACTGGTGAATATAATAGAATCAGTGGCATAGAATGGGATTGGTATGAGGGGTGAAGGAAGAGATTGGACAAAAATCTTACACCTATGGATGAGGACAGTGGCAGGTGGTTAGGGAATGGGGTGGTGGTGGGGAATCAGTGGAGGGGAGCTATGGGGGGGGCAAAAAGAGGAACATCTGTAATAATCTGAACAATAAAGATTTATTTAAAAATATATATATTGGGCTGGTCTAGGATGAAGTAAATGAGGCACCCGGAGAGTAAAATTTAAGGAGGTGTTCATATAAGTCCAGGCTCTGAGACCATGCCCTATGCCCACTTCTTTCCAGGACACGTTTCAAGTGTAGTGAAGGGAAGTTGTCTTTAGTTGAATGATAAATGAGAATTTTGACTCATAGCACATTGGACTTTTTAATGAGGTTCTGGTCACATCTATCTGAAAGTGACAAAAAGCTATGAAATCTTCCCAATTCAGGCAAAGAACCAGCAGCCTTAGAAGACAATGGTGGAATTAAGCTGTTTCCTGGTTGTACCCTAATGAGCACTTCCTGTTTCATTAACTGGCTAATTTTAAAGAAGGAAGCAACTGCTCTTACTGCACACAGAATTGAGGAACTCCCACCCCTTGGCATACAAGAGCTTCCATCTCATCCTCTACCATCATCCCTGCAATGCAATTAGGCTCCTTCAGCACTCCTCAGGGCCTCTGATGCCCGCCCCCCTTTGCCTTAAATCTTCTCTCCCTTCCTACCTGGAGGGCCAGGCGAAACATCACCTCCTCGGGGAATCTTTGCTTTACAACCTGAGATGGAATGAGTCACTCTATCCTCAGAGTTCCACCCACACTCTTTTGGCCCCTTGTAAGGGCAGTTAAGACATTGCAGTATCTTTTATAGTTTCTAATTCTGCCTCCCCCACTTGGCTGTGGTATTCTCGAGGTAAGGAGTGTGACTTAGTCCACCTTGCTCTATAGTATTTTGAACACAAATTATGGCACAGGTGATTTGTTTCAATAAATCTGCTACATGGGTGAGTGCCTTTTCATGCCCCATGTAAAAAGCTGTACAGTAAGAGTGCTCATCCAGTATGAGAAGGAGCCCTTTGCTCACCGAATGCATCCATCACCCATTTGTTGCCACTACTTAAGGAGGCTTACATCTTCCATCCCCAAAGATGTCATAACTAAAGGTGAAGCTCAAAATAAATTCTTCCATTTGTGGTTATCTGTGCCAAGTAGGCACAGATAACAAATAACCCTCCCAGGCAATGTTTTACATAGTTAAGTATGTAAAATTCTTAACTACCTTTACCATATGGCTCTGGTGACTTCATGAGAAAACTGCTCTTCACACTCCCAGCAATAACTAAGTTAGTGACTGAACACAACTTTCCCAGTAAATCTCACTGTTCTTCCTCTCCTTCCTTCTGAAATGCAGCCAGCTCCTCTGACAATCCAATTTGCCTTTCATCAAAGTACCACAATCAGGCAAACGTAGAAAGCATCTTCTAAGATTTGCTTAAAGTAGAGATGTAGGTTTTAAAGACTCTGATTACTTTACTAATGCCATTTATTTCAATCCACTGTTATCTCCCATCTCCCTTTAATCCTAAAAATTTAAGCTCATCCTGAGTGTTAGACAACCTCTGCTTTAATCAAGTTTCTGAAAGAAAAACCAGATAGACTTATTCCTTCCATGAATCTGTCTTGGGAATGGGGCAGTGTTCCTGGGGAACATATTTGAACAGCAATCTAGACCAGAAGAGCTTTATAGAATCTCCTTTTCAGAGTCTGAGAGTCATAATTGGGACTCTAAGATTTCTCAAGCCTCACCAAGTTGCCGAAGTGTATAATACTTTTGTTATGAATCTTGCTGCTATGGTGACAGTGGGTCCATCACCAAAAGGAGTAACAGAACACTATGGAGGGGACTCAGGAAGTGCTACCTGCTCAGTTGTGCCTTTCCACTCACCTGCTTGGCTGAGACCCCTCCCTCATTAGCCTCCTCCAGTCCCATGGAGTGGACCTCTGCCTTACCCAGTGCTGGGGACCAATGTTCTGTAAGAGCTTCCCTTGTCCTCACTGCATGGTCCTCTGAAAAGCACACTTGTCTCTAAGCCGTGCCACCATACACATGCACTCTTAGATTTCTTCCCATGGAAAAGAGGGCCTGTAAACCACTCATTTTTACCTCATATCCAAATTAAAATACCTCTGAAAGTGAAAGATGCTATTCAAAATTATACCTGGATAACAATAAAAACTACATCCCTCCCAGGCAAACAGGCGGAATGTTCACCCAACTTGTGACATCAAAGCAGAACAAAAGTAAATTATGACAGAATGATGGAAGTGCAATCATGGCAAACAAAATCAAACAACAAAAACAGGGTATCAAATTTAGAGTGAGAAACCTTTTTGCCTCCTCCTCAGATCTGCTACTTTGAAATATAACCAATCTCTCCTAAGAATCCACCTCCCATTGGAGTCTATATGTATGGCAATGTATAATAATAAAGGATATTATGCTAATTAAACCAGACAGCCAAATGATCTTCTGGATGCCCTTCCAGACAACCTTCCAGATGAAGATGGGGCTGCAAGGGCCAGGGCTGTGAGGCAGGTGGCACTGCAAGAGCTGAGCCCCTTGCATGAATTTCGTGCATCAGGTATCTAGTTCCATTGTAAAATAGCTATAGCAATATAATTCATAGAACTTCTGGGAGGAGTCCCAGCCCAGGGATACTCACAGAGATCTGGAGAGAGAACCATGTGCAGGTCTCTCTTTACCCACACATCTCTAACAATTTTCTCTAGACAGCTCAGCCAATGTCCAGAAATTTCCCATAAAGATTTTCTCTGACAAATGGGCCCTGCCTGGTCAATTTTCTTTATGTTCACATCTGCCAATCAAAGTATACCTCAGGGTTATGTAAGACAAATTATGGTTTATGTGTTTGCTGGTACATATAAACCTACTATTCATTAACCAGTCAGAGTGGACCATAAAAGTAACATTACACTGAATGGCAAGATTATTATGATCTCTAAACACATAATAATCTGGCCACTCAGTATATATCCTATATAATAAAAGACAAATATGCAAATTGTCCCCTTGACCAGGAGTTTGACCAGCAGGCAGGCCAGCTAACCGCCTATGTCCCCTCTCCCCTTGGCCAGGCTGGCTAGATCCCACCCATGCACAAATTCATGCACACACATACACACACACACACACACACACACACACACACACACACACACTAAGTGGCCAGATTATTATGTGTTCAGAGTTCATAATAATCTGGCCACTCAGTATAAATCAGAACCAGAGCAAGGTTTTTTTATATGTATTTTGAATCTTTAGATCTTATTGTTTTAGTCTGAGGAACTTACCTTTTTTCAGAATATACTTTATACATTCCCATTGTTTAAAAGTGTTTGAGCAGCTCACTAAAATATAAGTATATATTCACAACATAAAGAGATATCAGAAAATATAAGAAACAAAGAATTCTATCTAAATGTTTCTAAAATCATACAATAAAATAATTTTAAAATATGAAATGTAGAAATCCAGGAACAGGATAAAGGGGAAAATCATTATGTCAACAAAAAATAATTTATTCCTTAGTTTCTAGATAGTTAGGAGACATGGAAATTGTGATGTTGAAAATATATTTTTACTTAGAAGTTCTAGAAAACTATGCCCATGATTGGATGTTATTCAAGTTATATTTAAAAATTAGTGGCCCAGTGCATGAATTTGTGCACATTGAAAGGAAATTAATTAGAATAAATATTTTAATATCACTATTCGTCCTTTCTCTATAATAGAAGTGTCAATCAAATTCATAATTGACAATGACAGATGGAAACACATGTGTACAATTGGCGCTTTATATGTATCGTGCATGCGCAAATCAATGTAGCCTTTTATAGATTTAGAACAAACTTGCTTAATAAGGCTGACTTTTTGATTTAGATAAACTTTTCCCAGCCCAATGAAGCACACCAACTTCTCTTCATGGAATTGTCAGCAACATAGCAATAAATATCAACACAAAGCAGATTATTATTGTAGATCACACAGGGAGAACAAAGAGTAAAATATTTAACTGCAGCAGTGTTTGACTATATTCTGCACAATGAGGAAACCTGAAGTCATTTTCAAGGTCCATCATTTATTACTTCTTTTTTTTTTTTTGGTCAATTTTCTAAACTTTCTATATCTCCATTTTTTGGCTAATGTAAAGAAAAATAGGATTGCATTGAGTCTCCTATCTACCTACTCCAGGACTCTGTGAGGATCAAATGAGATGAGACATTGAAAATGCTTCACAGACATTTGGTTACAGTATAAAGTGTTTCTACCTGGCTCTATAGCAAGCTGTGTTCCTGGGCCAAAGAAACTGCAAGGAGGATAGTTATCATTAGGGAAAGGAAGCTGGGCATTGCCATATGACATCATTACCCCAGTGGAGAAAAGGATACTTAGCATATTTGCCTTTTATATATATAGATGTTTTAATGTGTTTTTATTGATTTCTGAGAGAGGAAGAGGGATAGAAACATCAATGATAAGAAAAAGAAACATTGATCAGCTGCCTCCTGCATGCCCCCTACTGGGGATTGAGCCTGAAACCCAGACATGTGTCCTGACCAGGAACTGATCTAGTGACTTCCTGGTTCATAGGATGATGCTCAACCAACTGAGCCTTCACTGGCTGGGCTCAAATTATATTTTTAAGAAATATGAAATAGTCCCTTTCTTCACTTCATTCCCCAAGTACAAAATTGTCCTCTCTTCTGATCCTTCACTCCTCTAAGTTTGCGTCTTCGTAGTGTACAGCACAGGAAAAATATGACTTTCCAGAATATACAGATCAATGAGAGACCAGTCACACAGAAGAAACCTGTCTCCTGGTTACTGTCTCAGGAGGAGGGTAATTATCAGAAACACTGAAATGGATCGTTAGAGAGGCCGTGTCTTGAGAGGCAAGAAATGAGAGGGCAAGGGAAACATTGAAATGTGTGCCTTTGAGCTGATACATTAGCACATCTCTGGCAACCTAAAAAGGTTCAGTGGCTGCCAGGCTGGAGAGAGCAGGGGGGAAGGAAGGGTAGCCTGGATTAATGATTGACACATTGCCAGGGCAGAGCAGGAGAAATACTTAAAAGCATCTCAAGTGGGATTTGATTGTACACCCTCATGAAGTGCCACATGAACGCCACACATTTCCTGGCTGCCAGAGTGGTTGCAGAACTGACCAGCAATCTCTTGTCAAGGAGATTTTAACATTTCTGAATTCAAATCAGCACAGCCTGGCCAGTCTGAGGACCTACATCTGATAAGCCCTGTAATTAAAGGCCCACATCACCTCCGAGCAGCCACTTCAGTGCCCATTTACTTTTTCACTTGAGGTGAAAAATCTAATTATATGAACAAAAAATAGTGTTATTTTTTTTTCTCTCCTGGCAAAAGCCCTGTGTTAAGAGTCACCAATTTACTTAGTTAAGCATAACTCCATTCATGCCACAGCTAATCTCTTAATGTCATCCTCTATTCTGGGTTAAGAAGTTCATTCCCTCTCAGTTGCTAATGAATCTCTTTTCTTGAATTCACAAGGTATGACCACAGCAACACGACAAGGAGCTACTTCAGCATAAAATTGTCTCCTGGATAGACTCTTTTCTGTGCCAGGTAGAAGCAAGAAGGTCCAAGTGAGAACTGATTTCAAATCCAGTAGATTCACCCACTTAAAAATTAAAGATCTCCCCACTTGAGAGGTGCTATTTAACAGGTATAAACTTTCAGTTATGCAATATTATTAAGTTCTAAAATCTGCCCTATAATTAACATGCACCTATAATTAACAATGCTGTATTGTGCACTTACAATAATTTTAACAGGGTAGATCTCACATTAAGTGTTCTCGCCACAATACAAGCAAATTTTAGCAAATACTATTTACCTTGAGCCTATGAGGTGCCCAGTGCTACCACTTATTATGTTATACAAGAAAACAATCTCAAAAGCCTTATTTTCTCTAAATGTAAAACAGATGTAATAGTACTTCAGGCACATATCTGTTTTGTAAAAATCAAAGAAGGCAGTCTATGATCATTATAACTGCTATATTGTATTTAATGTGTTTAGTGCTGGCTTTGTGCTAAACACTATACTAAGATGCTACACATATCAGCATAATATTCAGTTCTCAGTAGCTATTCAAGAATGTTCATTTATTTCTTCCTCTTCCTATAAGCTCTCTTTGAAAAAAAATCACTCAAAAGATATTGACACTGTTTGTCTCTATTTTTCAGAAAAGCTTATGCTGCCTTGCTTGAGACAACAATCCCCTTCACTATTAGCATGAGGTGAGAAGCCCATGCAGAAGATATATGTTACGGCACATATACCAGAGAAGTTGACGGCTTCACAACAACATTATCAACTCCTCCTCTTGCAGCCTATGTCGGAAATAAGCAGGCAATAGGCAGCTTCCTTTATGAAGCTGGAAATCCATCAATTATATATATATATAAAGACTGAAAGGAGAAATGAGGATATCTATCCCAGCTTGCAGTTCATTTTCTTGCCACTTCCAGGTTTCCACAAAAGATGTCCTCGGAGTTGACATGTCCAGGCTGGCAAGCCCTCCTTTCACTTATTTCAGTTTATTTTGGAGATTTCCCCCCTTAACTTCTCGTTTCCCTATGTTTCTTGCATATCACCAACATTCAAAGAATGCCTCAGAAATCCTTAGTTATGGCATGGATTGACAGATTACCACCCATGGGTCAGATTCTGCCTCTGCCTGCTCTTTTATGGTCTATGAGCTAAGAATGTTTTTTATATTGCTTAATGGTTAAAAAATAAATCAAAAGGATAATCCTGGAAAATAAAAGGCTAGTATGCAAATAAACCGAAAGATGGAAAGACCAGTCAATATGATGCGCACTAACCACCAGGGGGCAGACGCACAATGCAGGTGGTCAGTGCACTCCCACAGAGAGAGTGCTGCTCAGCCTGAAGCCCTGAGACAGGCTCACTGCTGGCAAGTGTAGAGCCTCTCCTGCCTCCACAGTAGCACTAAGAATGTCCAACTGCCAGCTTAGGCCTGTTCCCTAAGGCATCTGTTGGACATCTCCCAAGGACTTCCAGACTGTGAGAGGGCATAGGCCCACCTGAGAGACCCCCAGTAACCCTCCCTCGAGTGCATGCACTTTGTGCACTGGGCCTCTAGTATTTCATAAGACATAATGCCATATGAAAAGCAAATTTCAATATTCATGAAGAATGCCACCAAAATGGCTACATAGTTCATTCCTGATTTCAATCCCATTTCACAAGAATAACAACTAACTATTCATGGACAAAACACCACTGAGAAAATCCAAGAACCTGGGTGAGGCTGACGCATCCCCCTGCACAGAGAGGCCAGGAAAGACTGCATTCGAAGGGTCAGAAGAGAGCTCCAAGCTGACTTCATTGCCCCTCTCCAGGCCAGCACAGTTCCACATTTAGAGGTCTCTGCTGAGAACATGGGGAAGGGGCAGGGGACATCCAGATCCTCCAGCACTGTAGGTCATTTCTGGGGAGCCCCACTCTGTATTGCCCCATCGAGAGCTCAAAGGAATCTGATTATAATGGAGAAAGAGAGAGCAGCATGCAAAAACCAGCATTTGGATCTTGACAAACCAATTTCCTACCTCCAATGCCCAAGTAGCAGTTGGGACTAGCAGCTCAGCTCTTCTGCATAGCCAAGATGATGTTGCAGTCTGACCCAGGAACTCATCAGGGTGCAGGTCTGCCTGATCCAGGTCCTCAAACAAGGAACCTTTCTAACCCTGGAGTCTGATATGCCCCACGCAGCCAGGGGAGCTAATAGTCCAGCTCACTGCTGAGTGGAGTTCCTGGCCCCCATGACCGGAAGACTGGCCAGAACACCTGGAAGCTACTTAGGCCAGCAATGCTAAGCAGAGAATATGGTGGGACAGGCTGAGCATCCAAAGAGCAAGGCCGTCTTACCTTCAGCAGGAACTTGGGGAGCAGGTTGGCCATGATCAAGACCACAAGCAAAGAGCCTTTTGAGTCTTGGAGGGTTCCCCTGCTCCACCCAGGCAGGGGAACTAATTCATAACCCCACTCACTGCTGAGAGTGGCTCCTGGCCCCTTCCAGTCAGAAAGCCCATGCAGAATGCCTGGGAGGCTTGGGGTGGTCCTCCATTCTGCTCAGGCAGGGTAGCAGGTATACAGCCTACAAAAGACTTACTTCGGCCTTAAATACACACAGAGATAGAGTGAAAGGAAAGAAAAATTTATTTTAAAGAGTAATTCCCTCCCCCCATCTCCCCCAAATAAGCAGGGATAGCTATACTTATATCAGACAAAATAGACTTTAAACTAAAAATGGTAAAAAGAGACAAAGGTCATTTTGAAATGACTAGAGGCCCAATGCATGAAATTCATGCACAGGGGTCAGGGGTTTTCCCTCATCCCAGCCTATACCCTCTCCAATCTCAGACATCCCTCTAATAATCCAGTACTGCTGGCTTCCAACTGCTAGCCTGCCTGCTAGCCTGATCATCCCTTAACCACTCCCCTGCCAGCCTGATCAATGCTTTGATGCTAACTGTTCCACTGCCAGCCCAATTGCCCCTAACTGCCCTCCCATACCAGACCAATCGCCCCCAATTGCCCTCCCTTGAAGGACTGGTCCCTCCCAACTTCCCTCCCCTGCTGGCCCAGTTATACCTAACTGCCCCCCTACTGCAGCCCTGATCAACCCCAATTGCCCTCCACTGCCAGCCATCTTGTGGCAGCCATCTTATATCTACATGGGTGTGGCCATCTTGTGAGTTGGAGTGTTGGTCAATTTGCATATTACCACTTTATTATATAGGATAACAGGTTAATCCACCAGGAAGCTATAACAATTTTAAGTATTTTCTTACCTAATATCAAAGCACATAAATGTATGATTTGCTAACAGAGCTAAAAGGAAAATTAAACAGCAATGCAATAATGGTTGGGGATTATAATACTCTGCTTTCAATAATGGATGGATCATACAGAAGAGAATCCATAGGAAATAGCAGATTTAGACACTATAAACTTAATGAGCTAATTGACATGTACAGAACATTCTATCTAATAGCAAAATACACATTCTTCTCAAACATGTAGAACATTTTCTAGGATAGAACATATTTTATGCCATAAAACAAGTCTTAGAAAATTCAAAAATATTGAAATCATACCAAGTATTTTCTCTGAAAATAATGGTATGAAACTAGAAATCAGCAACAAGAGGAAAACTGAAAATTAAAAAAAAAAATACTTGAAAAAATTGTTTAAGCAACACTTCTCACAATCAATGAATTGGAGAAGAAATTAAATGTGAAATTAAAAAGTATCGTGAGATGAATGAAAATGGAAACACACACACACATCAAAACTTATGAAATGCAGCAGAAACAGTTCTAAAAGGGAAGTTCACAACAATAAAATGCCTATATTAAGAAATAAGAAAGGTCTCAAATGAACAGTCTAACACTATTCCTTAAGAAACCAGAAAAAGAAGAACAAACTGAGCCTGACGCTAGGAAAGGAAAAAATAATAAAGATTAAACAAGAAATAGACACAAGAAAACTACAGGCCAATATCCCTAATGAATGTGGATATAAAATATTTCAGTAAAATACTAGCATATTGAATTCAGATACACATTAAAAGGATCATTCTTGGATGCAGTGATGGTTTAACATATACAAATAAATACATCACATCAACAAAATGAAAGAAAAATTGTATATTTATCTCAATAGACACAGAAAAAGCATTTGACAATATCCAGAATTTATTTATCATGAAAACTTTTAAATTAAATATAGAAGGAACATACCTTAACATGATAAAATCCACTTATGACAAGTTTATAGCTAACATCATTCTCAATGGTGAAAGGTTGAAACTTTTCCTTTAAAATAAAGAAAAAACAAGGTTGCCTACTCTGATCATTCCTATTCAACATAATACTGGAAGTCCTAGCCAGAGCAATCAGGCAAGAAAAAGAAATAAAATCCTTCAAAACTGAAAGGAAAGAAGTAAAATCCTCTCTCTTTGCACATGATATCATTTTATATAATGAAAATACTACAGACTGCTAGTATTAGTTTCTTTATACTAACAACAAATTATTTGAAAAAGAAATAAAGAAAAATGATCCTATTTTAAATAGCATTAAAAAATAATAAACTACTTAGGAAAATTTAACCAAGGAGGTTAAAGATCTTCATACAGAAAATCACATTACACTGATGGAGGTAATTAAAGAAGACATAAACAAATAGAAAGGTGACCCATGTTCATGGATTGAAAGAATGCATGTTGTTAAAACATATAGATTACCCAAAGCCATCTATAAACATTATCTAAAAGTACATATGGAACCACAAAAGCAATACTGAGAGAGATGAATAAAGTAGGAGGCATTACAATTTATGATTTTTAATCCATGGGAAAATTGAATAATCACATAAAATAATGAAATTAGGCTTATTACACCATGAAATTAACTCAAAATTAATTAATATTTAAGTGCAAGAATGTATACCACAAAACCCCACAAAGAAAAGACGATAGAAGATCCTTGACATGGGTTTTGGCAATAATTTTTGGATATGACACCTAATGCTCAAGCAACAAAATAAATAAGTGAGGCTACATCAAACTAAAAAGCAAGGGCTCATTAAAATATTTCCCCTACAGAACGGGAAAATAATATTTGTAAACCATTTATCTCAGTAGGGGTTAATATCTAAAATACATAAAAACTCATACAAGTCAATAGGGGGGGAAAACACACACAAATCATTCAATTTAAAAATGGGCAGGGGACTGAATAGATATTTTTCCAATGATGATATACAAAAGGCCAACAGGTACAAGAAAAGTTCTCAACATCATTAATCCTAAGGGAAATGCAAAACTATAAGGATATATCACCTCACACCTATTAAAATGGCTATCATCAAAAGCCAAGGGATAACAAATGCTGGTGATGGAGAAAAGGGCACCCTTGTGCACTATTGTAGTGTAAATTGGTACAGCCACTATGAAAAACAATACAGAGGATACTCAATACATGAAATCTTAAAAAAAAAAAAGACAAAACAATAAAAACTTATAGGAAAACATATCGGATATGTGATTATCAGAGATGGAGATTGCGAGAAATGGATGAAGGTGGTTAGAAAGTATAAGATAAATAAGTATAGGAGCTAGTCATAAAGGAAAGGTAGGAGTGGGTGGGAGTAAAAAGGAGAGATCAACCAAAGAATTTGTATGCATGCCTATAAGCCTAACCAATGGACACAGACACTAGGGAGGTAAGGACACATATGTAACACCTTAATCTAAAAGAAAATAATTTTTTAAAAACAACTAATCATAAGATAACTAGTGATAAAATAAATAAACTATAAAGTAAAAAACTACTAGGATGTAATATACAACACAATTATGGTTAACACTGTTGTATAGTATGTTTGAAAGTTGTTACAAGAGTAGATCCTAAGAGTTCTTATCACAAGAAAATGAACATATTTTTCTTTTTCTTTACTTTTGTATCTATAAGTAATGATGGACATTAAATAAACTTATTGTGGCCATAATTTCACAATATATGTAACTCAAATCACTATGCTGTACACCTTGAATTATACAGTAGTGCTGTATGCCAATCATATCTCAAAACTGGAAATTAAAAAAATAAAAAATGTATTGCATTGTAACTCAAGGTATAAAATAAATATCCATGAGTCTATATTAATCTCAAAGTATCCATAAATAAAATTTTATTAGAAAACCCGATGCTTGTTCTTTTTTTTTCTTTTTTTGCTTGTTCATTTTTATATCATTTATGGCTCTTTTGCCAAACACAGAATTGAATGGTTGTAGCATAAATCATATGACCTGGAAACTTGATATATTTACTCCCTGGCCATGGAGTTAGCATGTTGCTAAAATTAACTCATCTATGAGGGAGAGCAAGTATGCAGTATCATGTCACTAAACAAAGGCAAAGCTTTAAAAGCTCACGTGGCAGAAGTTCTGAAGAACAGGGGTCCCGGCACAGCTAATTGGCTGAAATCTACTGAAGAGGGTGGTTTGCCCTTGAACAGTAGATGGAGAACAATAGATGGAGTTGTCAAGGGAGGCATTTTCATTATTTGAGGGGTAGAAAATATTGTTATTTCAGGAGTGTGAGGAATTTGTCTGAGTTATGGCTGCTGATGACCTCTCCTTGGCAGGTTAGTTGTTAAGTCAGGTCTACATCATTTCTCATGATTTCTCAATCCCCCCTGGAGTCCACCTCGGATCCCAGATGAGCTTAGCTGACCATAGGGACCTGATTCTTCTTTAGATTCTGTATATCAGCTGAATGTCTGCTTGGGGCACTGGCTACATAGCAACAGAAAAGCAACTATTCATCACATAGAGGAGGAAGTCAAAAGTCCATTAGAAAACTTGAAACCTAATGTGTATGTAGTTTTCTCATCAGCCTAGATCCAACCAAGGGAAAAAGTCCCCTGGATAAGGGCAGTTAATTTGAAACAGTCACGTGGCCTTTTCTCTGGGGCAGTGGTCAGAAAACGGCAGCTCACGAGCCACATGTGACTCCCAAGCCATGATTTGTTGCTCTGTTGACTAATGAGTTTGTGGACCACTGCTCTAAGGCAATGGCCATGTCATCTTTCCTAAAGTACTTACCCAGGCATAGCAATGTGTTTCAGTTATGCACACTTTGCTGCCATTGGCCAATAAGCAGTCAATAAAGAATCTATTATCTATGACTATTTTTGCTGTCCATTTGGGCCACTAATACTTGAGCTACTTTTGTCACTACCTGGGCCTTTGTCAGCTTTCAATTGCGGATGAGACATTATAGTCTGTCAACTTTGAAACAGTTCAAAATCCTCATACAAACTGGTTATATTAGTGCCACAGGTGCATCCAGGTAAATGATTGTAGGCTCTTAAGTCAATTCCAGTTGGGAGATTGCCTTTAAATATATGAAAAGGGAAGATGGCCATATTCAAAGTATAAGTCATATTTTGATGTGGGAAGCATAGGACAGCCTTCTGAACATACACACATACACGTGAGAGTTGCATTTTGAAGGTATACAAAGATATTGATGATAAACTGTTGCTATCTATTATCATCTAAACCTTAATGAGTTTAACTATGGTAAAGGACAAATTGTTGAAATTAAACAGATCTCATAATGATTTCTGCATAGCTTCATGAGAAATAATTGGACTAGAGATTCCTCATTAATTTCTTGTCCGTTTTTATTCCTTTCTCATGAATTTCTTTGAAACTCTGTGACACATTAATAGCAGCTAATTGTTGTGTTTAGTTACATTCCTATCTATAAATATATATAGCAACCACTAGAATTGGACAACCAGAGAACTTTATGACTGGTTGGTAGCTATGATGTGCAGTGACCACCAGGGGGCAGATGTTCAATGCAGGAGCTGCCCCCTCGTGGACAGTACGCTCCCATAGCCAACCTCCAGTGGCCAAGCAACATCCAGCAGTTCCTCCTCCTGACTGGCTAGCCCCAATTGGCCCCCATCACTAGCCAGGCTGAGGGATCCCACCCATGCATGAATTCGTGCACTCGGCCTCTAGTGTTGAATACAAAAGAAAATGTGGCTGTACCTATGGCTATAAGAGCCTTACTAAAGAAGCCTGGGACTATATGTCAAACATATGAGTTGAAAAAATTGCTGTCAACCGTAGAAATTGTTGGGAAATGATACAGTTAGAGTGTTCAAAATTTTAAGCGAAAGAACTTCGTGGAGAAAATGGCAGAAAAGTATAGGTGGCTTCAAATCTTACATAGACAAGAATATTCATTTTTAATTGAAATAAAATCAAGAAGACATTTCTTCAATTAAGTTTCAAAACTAAAACTCTCTTAGTGCTCTGTATTTTTACAAGCTGGCTATCACTTATCTATAACCTAACAATCCATTAATTTAACTGGCAGCTAAGTGTTCCTAGTCCTGAGTTGCAGTTTCAACAAGAATCTGAAACTTTCTTTAAAAGCCAGGACATTTAAAGCAAAGCAGTTAAATTCCTTTTTTATCTAGAAATTCTTGAGTTTTCTTATCCTCAGGGTATAGAAGTCCTAAATATGCTCTATAACTCAATCCAAATGGGAATTCCTTTAAATTTAAGAGGTTTCAAACTCCTCCAAAACAGGCAACTGTATTTCAACCACTTTGCTCAGATAACCGTGTATACACAGTGAAGAAATGAGATCACTGTCTTGGAGAAGGTAAGGAGTTTGGAGGTAGATATTCTGTGGTTAAGAGCCCCTTGCTCTGGTGCTGACCCTAAGATACGTATCTTAGTCTAGGAAGAGAACTTCCTAACTCCGACATCAGGTGTGTGTGGATAGGAGATGTTTCTCCCTGTTTCAGAGAAGCTATTTCTCTAACATTTGTCCAATTCAATTGTGGATAATTCTGAGGTTTGTTTACACTGTGTTCTAGCCACTCAAAATATTCCTCACATCTTTTTAACTCACTTGTGAATTATCACAAAATTGTTCTATTATTTTGAAGAAATTAGAAGAAAACATACATAGACAATATTTCAGATTTTTCAGGTCTTAATGAAGGGATGTGAAATTTAGGATTATGCCACTCAATTTTCATTTTTTTAAAAAGACATATTCACATCTCTTTTACAGGCAAAGTAAAAAACACATAAAACTCATGTAGAATTCATATAGCTCTACTCTCCAGGCCAAACAAAAACCAGCTGGAGGCCTAGTTGGTTTGGCTCAGTGACTTGAGCATCACCCTGGGGACTGAAGGGTACCGGGTTCAATTCTGGTCAAGGGCATATATCCAGATTGCAGGCTCAATCTCCAGAGAGGGGTGTGCAGGAGGCAGCCAATCAATGATTGTCTCTCATTGATGTTTCTATCTCTCTTTCCTTCTCCCTCTCTGAAATCAATAAAAATATATTTTTAAAAAAACTAGCTGGATTCTTTATTTATTTTTACTTTTTTTAAATTAAATCTTTATTATTCAGATTATTACATTTGTTTCTCTTTTTTCCTCTCCATATCTCCCCTCCACCCAGCTCCCACCCTTCCCTCTACCCTTACCTCCCTCCCACTGACCTCATCCATAGGTGTAAGATTTTTGTCCAGTCTCTCCCTGTACACCCCTCACCCCTTTCCCCCTGAAAATTATCAGTCCACTCCCTTTCTGTGCTCCTGATTCTATCATATTCACCAGTTTATTCTGTTAATCAAATCTTCAATTCCCTTAATTTTCAGATTCACTTGTTGATAGATATGTATTTGTTGTTCATAATTTTTTTTATTTTACCTTTTTCTTCTTCCTCTTCTAAAAGAATACCTTTCAGCATTTCATATAATACTAGTTTGGAGTTGATGAACTCCTTTAGCTTTTTCTTATCTATGAAGCTCTTTATCTGCCCTTCAATTCTGAATGATAACTTTGCTGGATAGAGTATTCTTGGTTATAGGTTCTTGCTATTCATCACATTGAATATTTCTTGCCACTCCCGTCTGGCCTGCATCGTATCTGTTGAGAAATCAGCTGACAGTTGTATGGGTGCTCCCTTGTAGGTAATGAACTGTTTTTCTCTTGCTGCTTTTAATATTCTCTCTTTGTCTTTTGCTCTTGGTATTTTAATTATAATGTGTCTCGGTGTAGTCTTCTTTGGATTCCTTTTATATAGGGTTCTATGTGCTTCCTGGACTTGTAAGTCTATTTCTTTTACCAGATGTGGGAAGTTTTCAGTCATTATTTCTTTAAATAGGTTTTCAGTATCTTGCTCTCTCACTTCTTCTGGCACCCCCATAATTCTGATGTTGGTACGCTTGAAGTTGTCCCAGAGGCTCCTTACGTTATCTTCACATTTTTGGATTCTTTTCTCTTCTTGCTTTTCCAGTTAAGTGTTTTCTGATTCTTTATATTTCAAATTTTTGACTTGATTCTTGTCTTCCTCTAGTCTGCTGTTAGTTCTCTGTACAATATTTTTTAATTCAGTCAGTGTATGTTTAAATTTTAGTTGGTTCTTTTCCATCTCTAGTTGGATCTTTTTCATCTCCTCTTGGGTCTCGCTAAATTTATCCATCTTTTCTAGAATATTCTTGAAAAACCTTATAAGCGTGGTTTTGAACCCTATATCCAGTCGTTTGTTTTCCTACATTTCTTTTGTTTGTGATCCCTTCCCTTGACTCGGCATTTTCACTGTGCTGGGAGAACTTCTGTGTTGGATTCAGCCTTATGATACCAGACTTGCAAAACTGCAGAAGCCTCTCTATTGAGCTTGGGATGGGTGGAGTCTCAGGGCTTAAGGGACCGCCTTGCCTTCCAGTTGGCCCCGCCCTCCATGGCCCCCGAATCTCATATGACTGGTTAATCACTGCAGCAGTCCCTTACACGCACGCTATTGCAGTGCCTCTAGATTGCTGCCTTTCCGGCTCGCCTGTGCTCCGGGACCATATGAGTCTGGGTCCCCAGGGTTTCGCCTGAAACTGGGGTTTAGTGAAGTTAGAAGTGGCGCAGTTGGGAGGGTCTGTCCCCCGCCCACTCTCGAAAGCCAGTGGCACAATCAACAGCCAGTCCTCTACATGCAATGCCATGCGCGTCACCAGACTTTTGATCTCTTGCAACTCCCCTTTTCACAGTCCAAACTCCTCCCATATGAGTTTCAGCTGGACCTGGGGTTTAGTGTCATAGGATAAGGGAGTTCAATGCCATTGAGAGTCTCCGTTTCCCTCCTGCCAGAGAAAGCCAGCCAGGTTCTCCGGCACCACCCACTCGCTCTACACGCGCATCTCCATACCTCAGCTTTTTGCAGCTCCTCTGGGTTTCTGTGAGCCCCTCTCTTTCCTTCTAGTTGTAGAATTTCCACTCAGCCAGTTTTTGTGTGGTTCTGGATGATGCCTGTTCCGTCTTTTAATTGTAGTTTTGAAATTGTTGTGCGAGGCAGCAGTATAAGTGTTTACCTATGCTGCCATCTTGGATTCTCCTAGCTGGATTCTTTAATTCTTTCCATCTTTGTATGCACTTCTCTTTAAATGGTAAACTTATCTGAATAATATATATCCAAAGTGCACACAAAGGTCAGGTTATTTTGACTAATTTTCTAAAGATCCTGGAACAGAAAGAGAGATACATAGAAGAAGGGAAAGAGGGAGAAGAGGAGGAAGAGAAAGAGAAATAGAGAGATGGATACAGAGAGAGATATCAGAAAAAAAAAGTGCTGTAGTCTTGGCTGGTTGGTTGAAGCATCGTCCCCCTACACCAATAGGTTGCAGGTTTGATTCCCAATCAGAGCACATACCTAGGTTGGAGGTTTGATCCCCTGCTAAGGGTACCTATGGAAGGCAACTGATAAAAATTTCTCTCTCACATCTCTGTCTGTCTTCGTCTATCTCTGTCTGTCTCTGTCTGTCTCTGTATCCTTTCCTTTCTAAAAAATCAATAAAAAAAAAACATTCTCAGGTGAGAAGTAAAAAAAAAGAAGTGCTATAAATATGAAGGGACTGTTGAACACAGCTTTCTTTGAGGGTTAAAAGGCTATCTTGCTTTTTTTTTTTTTTTTTTTAGTTGTAGACATCTAGACACAGAGACAGAAAACTGGTAGCTTCACCTTCACATTTATATCAAAAGCAAGTGGAGACATCATATGTCCATTATTTTATTTTGCCTTTTGAAAATTCTATAGACTTTCTTATACACACAGTGATATCACAGCAAAGACTCCATGTCTAGATTTCCAGAGTTCGTACAGACATGCCAGACAGCACAGAGAATTATATCAGTGATGGGGAAGCCAATAGCCAGAGTGTAGAAAGTGACACGAGGACTTCTCAACCCCATGACTGAAACTGCTACCTGTGATCTGAACAGATACGGCGAGTTTGGTAGCAAACAGAGGATGTTTCAGATGTGTGGAGACACCAGAATCAAGACCGACAAATGCAAGACAAGCAGGTTTTTCTGACTCTTGACTTTTGGCCAATGTAAGAGTCCCTGTTTTTGGACCACTTAGTTAAAAGAAACCAGGTGATCAGAACAAAGCAATAATACCATCCCATATTCCTGCCATTAGCAGAGGGAAAGGACTATGCAAAAAATCATAACCACAACAAACCTAGACTTGGCCAGTAACCAGATTCATGCACATTAAGTTATCTACTGAATGATAGGAATTCTTCAAGATAAGATGAAAAGTAGAAGGGATGCACAATTAAAAAAAGGACAAAGGTTCTAATAGACATTTCTCCAAAGAAGATATGCAAAAGACTAACAGGAATGTGTAAAGATGCTCCACAGTTCTAGTCATTGGGGAAATGCCTCTTAAAACCACAAGGAGACTTCAGCTTATGTCTGTTAGAATCATCATCATCAAAAAGTCAAGAGATAACAAATGCTGGTATGAATGTGAAGAAAAGGGAAACTTTGTGCACCACTGGCAAGAGTGTAAATTGGTGCAGTCACTATGGAAAACAGTATCCTCAAAAGATTAAAAATAGAATTACCATATGATCTAGAATTCCATTCCTGTGAACATATGCAAAGAAAATGAAAAAAACTAACTCAAAAAGCTATCTGCATCCCCGTGTTCATAACATTACTTAGAGTAACCAAAACATGAAAACAAACTAAAGGACTAAGTGTCCATAGATGAATGAATACACACACACAATGAAATCTAATCAGCTATCAAAATCTAGGAAACCATAAGTATTAGGGATATAATAATACAACATGATGACTATAATTAATACTGCATAGGAAAGTTGTTAAGAGAATAAATTCTATGGGTTCTCAAAGATATTTTTTTCTTTATTTTCTTTTTATTGGAGTTATATGAGAAGATGGATGTTAGCTGAACCTATTCCATAATATATAAGGTATCCCCAAAAATATATATATATACTTTAAATAATTATAAAGGCATTATTAAAATATATTTTACTTTCAAAATTGAGCTATCAGCTGTTAAAGTATATACACATTTTTGGGGGGTAGCCTATATGTATATCAAACCATTATGTTGCATTCCTTAAATTTATATGGTGATGAATGTAAATTATTTCTCAATAAAGCTGGGAAAAATTAGCAGGATCACTGGTAAGCCATGAACCTACACACTACATGAGTTAATTCAATGGATAATGATAGGCTGTTTGATGATATAATCTATCCTATCTAATAAAAGAGTAATATGCAAATTGACCATACCTCTGCTACACCCACAAACCACACCCACCTGCCTATCAGAGCAAGTATGAAAATTAACCCAACCAAGATGGCTACAGCCACAGAGAGAGCAGGAGGGAGGCTTGGGTTGCCCCTGGCAATGGAGGAAGCCAAGCTTTCTGCACATCCTGGCTGGCGCTTAAGGCAACAAAGTTTCAATGGCTCGGAGAGCAGAAGGCTTGGTTCCACTCTAAGCTATAAAGTTTCAATTATAGAAGATAAATAAATCCCAGATACCAGGGCCTCCACTTGGGTGGCTAGGGGGCATGGCTGGCCTGCAAACCACCACAGGCCCCTCACCTAGGCTACCCCACACCCCAAGGGAATACCCACCCTGATCCAGGACACCCTTCAGCACAAACCAGCTGACCCCTACCCATGCACCATGCCTCTATCCTATCTAATAAAAGAGCAATATGCAGATTGACCATCAGTCCAACACACAAGATGACTGCCCCCATGTGGACACAAGATGGCCACCACAAGATGGCCAGCAGGGGAGGGCAGTTGGCAGGGAAAAGGCCTGTAAGGGAGGGAAGCTGTGGGTGATCAGGCCAGCAGGGAAGAGCAGTTAGGGGTGACCAGGCTTGCAGGGGAGGGCAGTTAAGGGTGACCAGACCCACAGGGGAGGGAAGTTAGGGGAAAACAGGCTGGCAGGGGAGTAGTTAGGGGGTGATCAGGCTGGCAGGCAGAAGTGGTTAGGGGTGATCAGGAAGGCAGGCAGGTGAGCAGTTGGGAGCCAGCTGTCCTGGATTGTGAGAAGGATGTCCAACTGCCCATTTAGGCCCGATCCAGGTGGGATCAGGCCTTAATGGGCAGTCGGAGATCCCTCCAGGGATCCCAGATTGAAGAGGGAGCAGGCTGGGCTGAAGGACCCCCCCATGAGCAAATTTCATGCACTGGGCCTCTAGTATATATATAAAAGCCTAAGCAACTGTTATGACTGAAGCACCGAACAATCAGAACCATCGGTCCACCAGTTGCTATGATGTTTACTGACCACCAGGGTGCAGATCCCTGTGCTTCCACCTGGTGGTCAGGATGCTCCCATAGCCAACCTCCTGTGGCCAGCCAGCAGTGTTGGTGGCCATTCTTCCACACCCAGCCCAGCAACATAGCCTCCTCTTCCAACTTCTCTGGGGTCTTTGGCCCTAGGCTGGGATAGCAAACTGGGGTGGGTGATGGCAGACATCACCCCTTTCCCAGAGGGGCTAAGAGCCAGCTTCCTCCTTGAGGCCAGCAGCCAACTGCCCACACCCTGTCCCTCCCCCTGGCTGACAGGCCCCAATTGGCCTGCAGTCTCTTCCCCCATCCCTCCCCCCAGCTCACAGGCCCCAATCAGCCTGATCCTGATTTGCTCTGATGGTTGGCCAGGCCTAGGGACCTCACTTGTGCACAAATTTGTGCACTGGACCTCTAGTTGCACTGTAATTGTGAAATATTTATTTCATTCAATTTATCTTGGGAAGTTCTAGGAAATGCTGCATGACTAGAATATAAATTAATTGATTTAAGTACTTTAATGTTTTTGCTGATTATTTTCCTGTATACCAGGAAAAGTCATAAACTCCAGTAAAAACTACTATACAAATAAGATAATTTAGTAAGATGCTAAAGAAAATATAAATTTAATAAAAGAAATATAAAATAAATATTAAAATAGTTTACCTTTATATTAACAAGAAGGCAATAGAAATAAAAATATTTCTGTTAACAATGTTAAGATTTTAAAATTTTAAGGGAATATATGCACACAGACAAATCAAGTATTCACCACAAACATAAAAAATTCAATTATGTCAAATATGTTAGTCTTGAGGTGGTACATGATGGATGATGTTTAATTTATTCCTTAGAAATATATGTTGTTAAATTTTTCTGCAATAGCATGTATTGTTCAAGTGGTGTTCTTCAAAATGAGCTGCAGATGCCTGGGAGGAGAGAGGATGATGGCAGGGAGGCAGTGATGAATGTGGGGTAGGAGATGGAACAAGTTGATACATCAAGGTATGAAGAGAAAATATTAGAACTTCTATTGATATCTTCTTGTCTTTATGTTAGAGAAATACATATAATTCAGAGCAAGCCAACACTCCCAAAGTGCCACCAGAGAGGGGGTGACAGTGAGCAGCACATGGGGCTATGTTCCACTTCACATTTGCCTCATTAAACAGATTTGCAGATATCTCAAGCAGAAACAATGTGACATTATGTAATGAGACAGTAATCCTAGCTTTTGTATCTCAGATATTCACTAATTACCTAGCAAAGTGTTGCTTTTTTAAGTGCTAACCCTCAAAGATGAATTATACATTTTTCATTTTTCCAAAATAAACCAAACTAGTGACCCAGTGCACAAAATTCGTGCACAAGTAGAGTCCCTAGCAGCTGCTGGCCATTGGCCAAGTCCTCCCTTCCCCAGCTGCTGGCTGCTGGCCCAGGCCTTTCTTTGTTCCACACCACCACCTGGTGGTCAGCGCATGTCATAGCAAGTGATCAAACTTCCAGTGGGTTGAACTCCCAAGGGAACACTTTGCATTTTAGGCTTTTATGTATATACTAGAGGTCCGTTGCACAAAATTCATGCATGAGGAAATGTGTCCCTCAGCCCAGCCAGTAGCCTCTCCAATCTGGGATCCCTTGAGGGATGTCCGACTGGCCATTGGACATTCCTCTCACAATCCAGAACTGCTGGCTCCCAACTGCTTTCCTGCCTGTCTTCCTGATTGCCCCTAACTGCTTTTGCCTGCCAGCCTGATTGATGCCTAACTGCTCCCCTGCCAGCCTGTTTGCCCCTAACTTCCCTGCAGGCCTGATCACCCCTAACTGCCTTTTCCTGCAGGCCCAGTCACCCCCAACTTCCCTCCTCTGCCAGCCTGCTAATCCCTAACTACCCTCCCCTGAGGGCTTCATTGCCCCCAATTGCCCTCCCTTGTAGGCCTGATTCCTCCCAAACTTCCTCCCCTGCTGGCCATCTTGTGGCAGGCATCTTGTGTCTACATGGGGACAGTCATCTTTGACCACATGGGGGCAGTCATCTTGTGTGTTGGAGTGATGTTTAATTTGAATATTTTATTAGGTAGGATAGAGGCCTAGTGCATGGGTGGGGGCTGGCTGATTTGCCCTGAAGAGTGTCCTGGATCAGGGTGGGGGTTCCCTTGGGGCAAGAGGCCTTAGGTGGTTTGCAGGCTAGCCATGCCCCAGGGCTACCCAAATGGAGGCCCTGGTATCTGGGATTTATCTTCTATAATTGAAACTTTATAGCCTTGAACAGAAGCCAAGCCAGGCCAGGGCTGCAGAAACTTGGCTTCCTCCATAGCTGGGGCAACACAAGCCTCCTGCTCTCTCCATGGCTGTAGGCATTTTGGTTGTGCTAATTTGCATACTCGCTTCTTATTGGCTGGTGGGCGTGGCTTGTGGGTATAGCAGAGGTATGGTCAATATGCATATTGCTGTTTTATTATGTAGGACTAGAGGCCCAATGCGCGAAATTGCACAAGATCTGGGGCCCAGAGTCTTGTGAGAGGTGGGGCCCAGAAAGAGTTCCCCAGAAAGAGTCCTGCATCCGCCTCTACCACCACAGAAGGCAGGACCCAGAAACCAACTCGCACTGCTGGTCATGTCCTCCAGAGTCAAGTCCTCACTCACAGCCCTGCCCAGCCTGTGCATGTAGCCTCCTGCTGATAGGTGATGGCGTGATGACCACAGACTTTTTATAAAATACTAAAGGCCTAATGCACAAAATTCATGCACTGTGGGGTGTCTCTCAGCTCAGCCCAGCTCAATCTGGGATCCCTCAGGGGATGTTCGACTGCAGATTTAAACTGGCAATCAAACATCCCTCTCACAATTCGGGACTGCTGGCTCCTAACCACTCACCTGCCTGGCTGCCTGATAGCTCCCTAACCACTCCCCTGATAGACACCTAACCGATCCCTGCCAGCCTGATCACCCCCAACTGCCCTCCCCTGCCGGCCATCTTGTGACAATGTGGGGGTGGCCACCTTGTGTTGACATGGGGGCAGCCATCTTATGATGCAAAGGCGTGAAGGTCGATTTGCATATTACCTCTATTATATACGATATAGATAAATAGATATCTTACACAGGCTGATCTTTTCTACAGTGAAGAGAAGTGGTCAGTGGTTTATGAGACAGAAACAAAAATCTTTACTTCCAAATTAAATGTGACATTGTAACATTGAATGAGGAAGTAGCTGCTTTTGGAAGTAAATCTGTACACTAGATAACATTTTTTTTTTCAATAGAAACAGTACTGGAAATTTAGGAGCCAAATTTAAACAAAAATCTTTGCATAGTTGGTGCACAGAGGAAAATGTCCTAAAATCTCAGAGTATTTCCTAGTATCTGTCTGGCACAAAGTAAGCTTTCTAATAAGTGTCTCTTAAATAGAGTCCTGAGTCTCAGTTTTCCTGATTTCCTGTAATGTCTCAGTCCGGACACTTGATCCATTTCAAGTACTCACTAAATTCCTAGTTAGGCCATCAAAGACTCTCAGAACTGAGTATATTATTGAATTGTATTTTTTTTTCAGGGAAATTAAATGACTTTCCCAAGAACATAGCTCTTTCATCTGAGTCTCACAGCAAATCTGCAGAACTGGGATATAACTTCAAATTATTTTTCTGTTCTTTGAGAGACAATCAGATGTTCAGAAAGAAGACAGAAATTGACATCAGAATCCTTTCTCATCAGTTATCTCTGCCAACTTTGGGCGGTCACTGCCCTTCTGAGCCACAGTTCCCCCAGCTAAAGAACAGTCAGACTGTTGCTGATATCACACACACCTGTGTAGTACAGACACTGCAAATCACAGCATCAGTTTTGGTTTGGTTGTTGTTATTCTTTGAGTGCTTGCTTCCTTTTGATGTCCCCCAGACTGTGCTCTGAGAATGAGGATAACGGAGTTAGGAAAGGACCCCCTGTGGGGAAACCCAGCCTTGCCTGCAGCACTCCAGCTTCTTCTTTGTTCCATTTCTTTCAGCTGTGAGTGGGTTTTCTTCTCTTAATATTAGTTTCGCTGTGTCACTGTGGACAAATCCCCCAGGTTGTCCCTCTGTGCATAACCTAGTCTCTCTCCAAGGAGAGTGTCCCTACCCCAACCAGAGAAAACAAAGGGCTCTACGCTCCTGGTGTTGCTGCCTCCTGTCTTGTTTGTTCTATGGCAAAGTCTAAGGTGTCTCATTTTTATTTTTATTCAGTTCTTCATCTCCCACCTGGTAAGAGCTTGCCAACACCTCTGCTTCATAAAAATTGCTTTCTGATTTTGAAAAAGCCATTTACTTTCTGGTACATTCCTCAGCCCTTCACATCCATCTGAACAGATAGCTCTCTCTTTGTTGTTTTTCAAGTTTGGAAGAAAAACTTCCATTAATCTCAGCAAGGTGTAAATCCTGTCATTGGCAAATGCTTCCGTTTCAGGTAAGTGTAGAAGACATTTATTAAGCATCTATAACATAGTACTATACTTGGAGTTTACAGATGAACAGAGCAGTACCCCTCTGCTTCAAGGAGTTCACAGACTGATGTGGAAATAACCACCTGTGTGCAAAGAATGCCACAGTAGACAGATGGGTCTAAGGCAGTGGTCGGCACACTGGCTCGTGAGCCACTGTGTTCTCAAGCTGCAGTTTGCCGCTCTGTTAACTAATGAGTTTGCCAACCACTGGAATAGGGGCTTAATCACAAGGAACAACAACAGCCTGTAACTATTGGAATTGAGAGTCTAGGTCAGTGATCAATATTTTTCTATTGTTTAACAACCTACCACAACTTAGCAGCTTGAAACAGCAGCCTTTGTCATCACACAGTTTTGTCTGTCAGCAATGTGTTCTTGACTCAGTCTCGAGCTCAGGATGTGAGGCAGGTCAAGTTCTCTTTTGGAGACTGAGGAAAAATTCACTTCCAAGTCTTTCAAATTGTTGAAATTGAAATCTGGTAGCAATCATCTCAGGTAGAAAGTGCAGGTTAACTTTAACCCTACTATTTTGGCTTCTGTATTTATTTTCTTGCTAAAACAATAGAAAACTTACTTTGATTTTCTGAACTTATGTATGCTATATCCCAATAGATTAAATACTCCATTGTTGGTGGTTTGAATATCCCATTGATTATGATCTTACTAGTTATTGAAGCACATTCTTCTGTACCTGAGAACTAGGATGCACAATTACCCTAAATTGCCTCAGTAACTCTCAGTAACACGTTCAGGTTGACTCAATGGTCCCAAGACCAGGACAGCACAATTATTCTAAACTAGAGGCCCATTGCAGGAAGATTCCTGCAATATGGCTTCTTACTGTGGTCTCTGCTGCCCCTCCTGCTTCCCTCTCTTCTTCCTGGCCCCCCCTCTACCTTTTCCCCCACTTCACCTGCTTCCCTCCTTCTCCTCTGCCCTGCCTGCTTCGCTCCCTTCTCTGCTGCCCTACTTGCTTTTCGAAGCTTCCCTCCCTTCTTCAGCACTTGGCTTTCTTCTAGGCTGTCTTCAGTCTTCACTCTGCACCAGGATATGTAAATTAACTGCCATCTTGGTTGGGTTAATTTGCATACTTGCTCTGATTGGCTGGTGGGCGTAGCTTGCAAGTGTAGCAGAGGTACAGTCAATTTGCATATTACTATTAGGATTGCCTCAGTGGCTCTCGAAAATGTGTTTCCATTGATTGAGTGATCCAAAGACCCAAAACTATAATTAATCTTTATAGATAACTAACTTGCTCAATTTCATACTTTGCAAACAGATTCCTCATTCCAAACCCAAAAATGTAATTGATACCTTTGTGATATTCTGTCTATATAAACTTGATGTGGCCAGCATTTCAGGGTTGCAAGATTTGGAGTGCTTATGCCCCCTTGTAACTGCTGGCCTTTGAATAAATGACTCCATAATTTGACTTTTTTGAAGCATCCTTTGTGAGATTTGAGGTTACACTACAACAAAAGAATTTGTGTCCTTAAGGCTGCACACCTGAGGCCCCCTTCTTCGACTGGCTGTGGACTGGAGGTCACCATTAGCTCACATGGCTGCTCTGGGGTCCTTGCAAATTGCTTCCTCATACTCAAAGGTGGGAACAGACAGCCTCCCTCCCATGAAATCCACCTGGCGCTTCAAATGGTGGACTTTAGGAAAGACCTGCCCCTTTTAAGGGTTCACCTGATTGGGACATATCCACTAATGATAATCTTCCTTCCTTGCAGTCAGCTGGGCCATATAACAGAGCCCACATGTTCAGTCACGCCCACCGAAAGGAGAGGCCTAGGTAGGATGAACACAGGGACAAGGACACCTCGAGGCCTTATTAGCATGACAGCTGATTCCTCTTTCGGGCTGAGAGAGCCATGAGGTGAGGAACTTTAGAAGAGAAAAATGAGAAATCATGGCCAACAGAGTTATATGCTCTGATAGACAAAAGGCAGACCTGAAAAGAGCATAGAAAATTCCATGCACTCCTTAGTCTCTCTTTAAGAGCAGAGATCATGATATTGTTAAAGAGATTAGGTTATAGCAGGCATTTGCTTTTTCTTTTCATTTAATTTTATTTAAATTATGTTTTTTCATCACCATTTGTTTCCTCTATAACCTCTTTCATCTCTATCCACCTCCCCCATCACCCACCCCCTGCAATCACCACACTGTTATCCTTGTGCCTGAATTCTTTCTCTTTTTTGCTCAATCCCTCTGTCCCACCCAGCCTGAGCTGTCTATAGCAGGCATTTTCAAATACATTAGAGCTCTCTGCAAGAGAAAAGGAAGAAAGACTTTGGAATTCCTATTCTATCCATCTGCCAAGTGTCCTAAGAAAGTATTCAGTTTGGAGTTGGTGGTAAATCTGTACTGTGTTCTAGTGTGTCATCAGAGCTATACATATGGTAGTTTGCTGAAGCATTTTGGGGGAAGTAAAAGCCATTTTCGGGTGCACTTTCTCTTAACCTCCCAGCTTGACACTCCAGCTTGATGACCCTGGTAGCATCTCAGCCTAGTGCCTTGCACATTGCAAGGCCTTGGGGACCAGGAGCTATCATTACCATACACCCTGACTACAGACAGTCACAGCTACTGGTCCCCATGCTCTTATGATGTGTGTGGACCTCTGCTGAGCATATTGGGGCATCATTTTGTTGAATTCCTGAAACAGCTTAATAAGACAAGCACTATATCTTAGCAGAACACATACAGACAAGCACATCACTTCTTGCTCACAATTAGACCAGCAAGAGATCCTACCAGGGCCCTTCCTACCAATGAGGAGAAACCTCAAAAAGAGTGGAGGAGGCAGGCTCACACTGCTCAACTCCCGAAATAGTGGTGGGCTCAGACTTCACAACCTGCTCTCCAAGATTGCAGATTTCCCTGACAAAACATTCTCACTATGTCGATTTCCAGTTCCAGCCTGGTGTCACTGGGCGTAGACTTAAGAAGGGAGGTGATTTCAGGGAAAAACTATAGAATCAGATTTTCCTTCACGTTCTAAGAAATATTGCACCCAGCCAAAACCAGTTTGGCTTAGTGGATAGAGCGTCCACCTGCGGACTGAAAGGTTCCAGGTTCGATTCTGGTCAAAGGCATGTACCTTGGTTGTGAGCACATCCCCGGTAGGGGGATGTGCAGGAGGCAGCTGAAAGATGTTTCTAACTCTCTATTTCTCCCCCTTCCTCACTGTAAAAAAAATCAATAAAATATATCTTTAAAAAAAGAAGAAATATTGCACCCAATAGAGCAGTGCAATAGAGCCAAGCTCTCAAAAACCCAGGGTTCCCAGTTCTCTTGGTAATGAAAATGGAGTTTTGATGCTATCAGAGGTAAAGAAGAAATGAAACCTTGCAATGGAAGGTTGCAAAGGCAGAGTAAGAAAACGGAAGGGTTAAAGATATCTGGTAATTTCCTGTGCCTTTTGCACTGTCTGTGGCAAGATCTAATTTTCAGGTAAGACATTTCCCATCAGAGGCTGAAGGATAGAGTCTGCAGGCCTCCGGAGCCATACCCAGCTGACATCTCAGCTCATTCCCCATCTGAAATCTCCAGTCACCTACACCTTTTTCTGTTTCAACATTGCAGGCTGGGAATTTTCCAACTATACCTGTAAAAGTCACTTTCGTGGCAATTTTCTTCACCACTATCTCACAAAGACTAGAACTATAAATAAAAGAAAACCTTCATTACAAGTGTCTTTTTTTAAAACAGTGTTTAAAGATGCAGTGTTTAAATCTCCATAAAATTATACCTTCAAAATTACTTAATTGTGTTTTTCTTGCCAATTTAAATTGCTCATAAAAGGGAAAAATTGTTAAATATATAGTTTCTTATTATTTCCCCGAATCATCTTAGTCCCGCCAGTGTTTGTGCAAATACTGCAAACCTCAGCAAAAGGAGGCCAGGCCCACACTGTGTGGGAGGAGGGGGAGGAGAGACTTCAATCTCCTGGTTAGGTTTAATTTATGTGTAATGGATTAAACATTTAAAAAAAAACACACTTAAAAGTTTGGTTCTTACTCAAAACGGTGCAGTAGAGACATGTAATAATACTTGTAAAAGGCTTATGATCAATGTTCTCCAGGGTAGAGGGATTTGGCTTTCTTTTTTATTGCCATTATTACTGTGACGCTCATTTATTTGCTTAATAAAAAAATCATTTGCATCCATGCAAATTCCTTTCTTCCTAGGAGCTAGTCTCATGAAGTATAGCGCAGGTGCGTGTAACACACACACCTTATCGCTCTCCTGATCTGTGAGCCAGCAGTCTAGTCGATGTTCATGGACACTGCTTCTGTGCCAAGCAGTCCAGTCTGCAAATAGAGCAGCTTCAGAGAGCCATCAGCTCTGCTTTTGTGCAATGGCTACCTTTCCCAGGCCCTGTGAGCTACTTGAGCCAGTCAGGCAGCTGTTACCACAAGCAGCTGAACACACTTCTAGGGCAAGAAAGCACAGGGAGACATCACTGAGAGGTGCCAGCTTCAAGAGTAAGAATGGGTTGAGTGCACAGAGGCTAAAGTACAGGAGGTAAACCAGCAATTAGCTTCTTGCCAGATTTCAGTATGTTACATGGAGGGGAAAAGTTTATGTTAGTGGTTTTCAGACCTGGCTACATTTTAGTTGAGCTTAGAAAAAAACTGGGGAGCTTTTCACAAACCACAGATGCTCAGGCCCACAACCAGCGATGCTGCATTAATGAAATGGATCCTGGCTCATTCAAGTGTATCAGCAGTCATGCAAGCCTGTAGGTGCCTAATGCACAGCTCCATGCTGGGGTCATTTGTCTCGTGAAAGCAACACAAGATTGTTTTGGGTCAGCCATTAATAGCTACCTAATCCTAAGAAAATCATTAATTTCTCTGGACCATAGAATATTAGCCTGAAAAATTAGGTATTTGAGTTAGAATTTCCTTTCATCTCTAAACTACTATAATAAAAACCAATAGTTCTAGCCATGAATTTTAATTCTCAACATACTTAAACTCAGCATTTACAATAGGGAAATACTACAGAAGAAACTTTGTTGTTGGGATTTACTCTCATAAAGTATATTATGTATATGGGAGACCAAGGAATGTATATATTTGAAAAGCCACAATGCAAAGTAGGATGTGCTAGGTGTGCAGAAAGGATCATTTCAATGCCGACCTATACTGTAGAGCTGGCTTACTCTGGTGAAAGAAAGAAACTGCACTGACCACGTGAGCCGGCAAAGGAGACTACAAGCAAGAGGACTGCAAGAGGGGAGAGATTAGGATCTCAACTCCGCTGAAAAGAAAAGGCAGCGGGTTGTAAGAACTGGATTAAATGGTGGGAAAGCACGGAAGGATTTTGGCCAGAGGCTTGGTCCCTGTGATTACCCTGCTGTGTTTGCTAATTGGTCCCCACAGGAGTCAGACTCCCACCTTCCATAGAGCCCAGGAGACAGGAGTACAATTCCTTCAATGACTACATTTCAAAGGAATGGACCTGAGAAGACATTTCTGAGTTGTAGAAGATTTACATTTCAAAGAGGCAGAGGACAAAGTTAAAATTACTAGTTTTTTAAAGTACATGCCCTAAGAAAAAGGTCAGGGGCCTATCATCATTAAAAAAGCCTCTCTCTTAGATACAGAGAACAGACTGACAGCATTCAGAGGCTAGAACCATGGGAGACAGGGGGAAAAGAGAAGGGATTAAGCAGAGAGGAAAAATAAACCTCCTCGACACAAACTATAGTATGGTTATTATCAGAAGGAATGAGGGGTAGGGTAGAAGAGGGCAAAGCTGGGGATAAATGGTGATGAAGGAGACTGGACTTGGGGTGGTGCACACACAATACAATATATACAGATGTTGTATTCTAGAACTGTATACCTGAAACCTATGTGATTTTATTAAACAGTATTACCCCAATAAAAATAAAATAATTTGTTTTAAGTATTAAAAAAAGCGGTTGCATATAGAAATATTGACTTCTATAACAAGATTAGTCATAGTTATTGACTTGGAGAAAATCAGTCTTTAGTATCAAAAGGAAAAAAAAACTATCTTGTTTTGTTAGTTAAAAAAATAGCTTTATTTTCTTTTTGCAGAGGCATTGCAAATAATTAACAATGAAAATATTGGAAAAATAATCAGCACCAAGATTCCCATAGCTCACCTTTTAGGATTAAAAAAGAGAGAGATCAAGACAGGAGAAAATAAACAAAACAGAAATAGATATACAAATACAGAGAACAGACTGATGGGAGAGGGGGGAGGGGTAAAAAGTGAAGAGATTGAGAAATGCAGATTGGCAGTTACAAAAAATTACGTGTATATGAAGTTCAGCATAGGGAATGCGGTAAATAACATTGTAAAAACTATGTATGGTGCCAGGTGGGTACTAGAATTATTGGGGGTATCACTTTATAAAATATATAATTGACCACTATACTTTACACCTGAAACTAAGATAAAATAATATTGAATGGAAAAAAAGAAAAGAAAAAGGAAGGTCAGGGGCCTGTACTCATGAAGAAACCTAAAATTCAGTATAGCTGAGGGAAACGCTAGCTTATTGCTTCAATTCTCTCTTGTCATTGGACCTGAAATTCCCCTAGATGGAAGGTTTTCTCATTTCCTGGCTGTTCAGACTGATGAACTATCATAGTTTCTCAGAATTAAGTCACATATTTTCACATTTTAACTTTTCCAAATTTGTAATGTGTCTTATTTATGGCCAGGAGCAATGGTAACAAAAATGGTAGAACTTGTCAGTCTTCAGAAAGACTGTTGTTCACTACTGCAATAGAATCTTTTTGTCAAAATGAGACATTACATGTAAATTAATATTACTAGTGAAGTGAAAACCTCAAAGTAAGGGCTGAAACTCCTCATCTTCTTACGAGGCAACAAACAAGTTCTTTAGGTAAAGCCACAACAAGGACAGAGCTGTGCCTTTTTTGTTACAGGTACATGTGCAAAAGGCATGTGCCTCTCAAATGCCAAGGAAGGAAACAAAGGCAGGAGATAACACCCTTATCATCAGGAAAGACAGGATACATGTCAGAGCCATAAGGGGTTGAGATGAGCATCTGCCAGGAATTCTTTCTTAGCGATGCATTAACATACAATGGCACATCTTAGAATCAATGGAGTCTTAGATTTAAGAAAATAGGCAAGGTAGCTTTGCCCAGCTGTGAGCCATGTGTGCAGGCCATTATGTTTGCCCCCCAAAAGACCAGATTATTGGACCTCTATAGGCTTTGAACAAGAGAGGACTCAAACATTGAAGGAAAGATATAACTGAAAATAATATTCAGAAAAACAAACCATTCTTGTGATTTCCAAATGTGACTAATCCCTTTTTATCCTAGTTCTCTTCCTTATTTTACTTTAAGCAAAATCTATACCTTGGCCTGCTGCGTGTCAGACAAGGACAAGCTGCCACTGCCAGTGAACACCACCTAATGCCAGCTCTCATGTTCAGAGCTTCTGTGTCTTCTTCAAAACTCTAGGCTCAAAAATGCCTATGCCGTCATTTAATGAAAAAAAAAAAAAAAACTACTACATGTGGGTTTATAGTAAGTAAAACTCATTGATTCAGCAAAGCCACAAGCAGATAATGGCTTTAGTTTTAACTTAATCCCAAAGGAGGATGGTCTAAAGCAAGCTGGATTTTCTTTTTAAAATGCCCTAATTCAAGTTCAAGTGAAACATGCCTTAAAGTACCTGAAACGAGGGGCCCTAGGGTATCATTAGCAACGTGTCAGTGGCTGTCTTAAATGGGAAATGGTTGAAGGATGTCTTGTTCTTTTCCTTTTTTTTTCTTTTCCTTCTTTTTTTTAATTGAATTTATTGAGGTGACATTAATAAAATGATAGATTTTAGGTGTACAATTCTATATCATCTGTATATTGATTACCAGAGTGAAAGGAGGTTGGGGGAGATAGAAAAAGGTATGGGAAGATACATGGCGAAGGAAGAAGGCTGTCTTTTTCAAACAGGGCTGCAAATCCCCACAGGCCTTAAGAGGACAACTGCCTCCTGGCCTCTGGGGAATTCTCTGGAGCAGAGGGTATAGCAGGCAAGAGTGGCGAAGTCTAACTTTCTATTCAACATCTCCACTGCTGCCCACTGCCAGTGCCACAACAGCTCTTTCCTAGTGAGTCAGTGGTCAGAGCACTGGCTGCTGAGCCCATGTCTCCCCTACACAGCAGTGACATCCTCATGCCTGGCCTTTGCAATCTTAATACTTCTTTGGAACTGAACCTACATTGAGTGGGTCCTCAGCAATCTGCTGGGGAAGGAGAGTCTTCTATGACCCACTAAGCTTTGTCCTCCAACTCCATAATGTTTGTTCTTGTCTTCACAATCAAACTTCAAAACAAGCAAAAGTCAAAGTTTCATGGCAAGAGTACTTTATTTGAACAGAACATTTGAGTTTACATCCTGGGTCTGTCACAAACCAGCTCTCTGAACTGGGACAGAATGTTTAACATCTTTACATCTCAGTTTCACTAACTAGAAATTCAGAAAGGCTGTTGTGAGAATGAACTGTGATAAAATGGGTAAAATACTTCTGCAAACTGTAAAATAGTCTATCCATGTTAAATATTGTAGAATTATGACAATAAATGCCAACACCCCCACCCTTCCATGAACCACAACACTAGGGGCAAGAAGATTATATGTTAAATAATGAAAAGGGTGCTCTTTACAATAGAAATGACATCCTGTATTTCACAGTTAGTACAAAAGTCCATACCTGTTTACATTGGATTCCTTAGAAGACATTTTACAAATCAGTAGCAGATGCTAAGTGACTTGGTCAAAGACTTATGTCTGCAAAGGAATAAAGGGACAACAATGAAAAGCTACTTCACAAAATGAAGGTGTGGAAGTGGCTGTTTACAAGCCTGTGTTCCTGCTGAGATTATTTTAGAGCAACACTTAAATTGTTTGCTCACCATCTTACATGATTGAACACTTTGAGGACAAGATTCCTGAGGGGCACTTAAACCATAAATGTCATGTTGTCAAATCCTTACTGTAAGTTAGTCCTTCAAATGTGTGTTAACTTTCTTGAGACACTACTAGCATGTTAAGTACTGACAGACTTACTATCTACAGTGAAGGATTCCTGAATATTCTTCAGGACCCCGAGACCCAGCTATACCCTCCTTTCTCTCTGGGATACTTCTGGCCCTGAATAGAGCTAAACAGGGTCCACAACATTTACTTATTTTCTCCAAATAGAATCCTGGTAGGTCCAGCAGATCTACTGTGTCCTGGAGACTGAAGACTGTCAGGAAGTAGTGGCAATGAAATGGGATATAATGCCTATGAAAGTGTATTGTACTCTACAAAGTGCTCTACTCTATATATACTAGAGGCCCGGTGCACAAAATTCTGCATTAGTAGGGTCCTTAGGCCTGGCTGGCATTCAGGACTGATCTGTGGGCTGATTGGGCCCCCACTTGCACCTGCCTTGGCCTGGTGCAACCCGCTCACCGGCTCCACCATCCTGCTGCAGTCTCACTCTCATCAGGCCCATCGAGACTGGCAGCACCTCCACTTCCCCCCACTGCCAGCACCACATTGCCAATGCCCGCCATGTTCCACACTGCTCCCTAGTGGTCAGCACATGTCTAGCTCCCAGTCAGTCGAATTCCTGCCCATGGGAACAATTTGCATATTAGCCTTTTATTATATAGGATAAAAGCCTAAGTGACCATTATGACCGGTTGGCTGTTACGACCGGTGGACCAAATGATGGGTCAACTGGTCACTATGATGCACTGACCACCAAGGGGCAGACACTCAATGCAGGAGCTGCCCCCCTGGTGGTCAGTGCACTCCCACAGCCAACCTCCCAAGGCCAGATAACCTCCTGTGGTCCTCCACACCCCCCTGGCCCCAATTGCTGGCCAGGCCAAGGGATCCCACCCGTGCATGGATCCATGCACTGGGCCTCTAGTAATAAATAATGGCCAACATTTGTTGTGGTGTGTTGGGCACTCTGTTAAGGTAGATTACATACATTATTTCCTTCAAGCCTCACATGAAATGGCCATAATAGTATGAGGGTAGTATAATGCCACAATAGTATTTTAAAATTAATTTTACAGAAAAGACTGATTAGCAACAGAGAATCTTGGGTTCTTATCCACAGAAACAGAGATAGTTATTGAAGAAAGAGAATTTGACTCAGGTAGTCAGTCAGTCAGAGCCCAAGGTCTCAAATCCTGTGTTACAGGCATTCGGGGATACCTTTCATGAGAGCAATATTAATGAAACTGTCACCCTCAGCTGGATAATTCCTAACCATCCTTCAAGTGTCAATTTAGGCTTGCATTCCTCTGGAGGCTTTCCCCTATCTGGCTGACAAGGTCAAATTCCTCTTTTTTGTACCCACACTCATGGCACTCCACACTTCTCTCCCATAGAAGGGACCACACTTGTATTTAAATTATGTTCCGGCTTCATCTCTATTCTTCCCACATCGCACTGCCAGACTGCAAGGTGGGTGTTCCATCAGAATTAAGACAAAGAACAGAGACATTCATAAGGATCTTGATGCTTCAGAAACTCCCAAAATGACCACTGACACAGGAAACTAGAAAAACAAAAGGACTGCAACACAACCATGCCCCTCGCAGGGAGAACAGGGGCTCCTTGCTAGGTCACCTTGATTTTTTTCACCCATCTCAGCTTGATTTTTTTCTCTGAATCACTACAAGACCTCATTATACAACCTCCTGCCAGATTTGACTGCCTATCTACAAATCCATGGGCCTAACAATCTTCTTACCACAGGACGGTAATATGAACATTTCTCTCAGCTCTGGAAAAACCATTGGAAATAAATTAGTGGAAAAGCTCACAGATCTGAAAAAGATATTGCTGAAAATTTTCTCTTATGTGTACATGAAGTCAAACCACCAACATTGAGAGCAGTCAGTTGAAAGTCAAAGTATTTTTAAAAACCTGAAACGTAAAATGGATCATGTAACATGCTGTAGTGAAATGTTATCTCTTATCTAAATCTAAAAATTCAGTATTTTTCAAGACATTTTCCAGTTTCACAAACAATGAAAAACTAGAGAGAAAGAACTAGAATCTCACAGTAAAATTGAAACTGTTTAACCAATATGAAATAAGAAAGAATAAAAAATACTTGCAAACTCAATATTTTGAACAAACTTGGAGCTACATTCAGGTAAAATACTTCTATCCTTAGTGAATGTGACTAAGAAATATTAATGGATGATTGAAAAGCAGTTACAAAAAGCATTAAAATATTATTTTATATAATGCCTATTAACAAATTTCTTATTCTGAATGTAAAAAAAAAGGAATACAGTTTTCACTAAAAGAAAATTAGATAATGCTCTATATTACTACAAACATGTGGGCCTACTTAAAGAATATCCCTTTAAGAAGATGCCAACTCATTAGGCTTCTCATGACACTCTCACATCCTGCACACAAACATTGGCACGTACGCCCACAGGTGTACTTACAACATTTAAAAGATGATCTCTGTCTGAACCACTTTGTGTTTTTAAAAGTCAGCACCAACCTGACAGTGAGTGGCTATTCCTCAGAGATATTTTGGATTGACTGGGAACGAGAAGTGTCAAACCTTGGGAGCTAATCAGGTTGTTGTACTGAAGCATAGTTCAGTATCAGATAAGCATTTCAGTATTCAGGTTTCAAGGTCCACCTATTTATCATACAGCCTCGTTTCTCATTCACAGTGAAGTGCTTTCTGACAGCTTTAGATATTCTCTTGTGAGGGACAAGCAGAAACTTTGAATTTTATTTAGAAAAAAAAATTTTTTGCAAATAAAGTTACAAATCATCCTCAACAAGAGATGCTTGAACTATTATGCCAACTCATAGGCCAGTTTCTGAACTTCGAGATGGGGATGCTAATGTATGGACCCATTTTTGTTGCAGACAAAGATGCTTAGAGCCTCTGAATATTTCAATTATTTTGCTACATCTTAATTCATGTACTGAATGAGAAAGGAGGGCAGATTGATGTATAGAAGGATAGGAAGGAAGGATAGGAAGAAGGAAGGAAGGAAATATAAAAAGAAAAAAGGAACTCAAAAAGGGAAAGAGAAAGGGGGAAAAGGAAGGAATAAAGAAAACAAGGCAGAGAGGAAGGTGGAGGCACATGAAAAGACAACTGACTAAAATCTATTTGGAAAAGAAAGTTCTGAGAGAAAACAAAGGCAATAAGATTTACAAGGTCGTCTAGCAGTTTTCTTAAAAAAATCACATAGAATTATTGTTTGTGAGCTGGACTCATTTTAGTTATTATGGAAAACTAATGTTATAATGTGGACTAATTTGGGTCCTAAAACTTGGATCAAAGTTTCAGAGATCAACATAAGCCCCCCAATTTTTATATGTATTAGTGTCCTATGTGTCTGTTCTACCCGTGTTTTCCTCCCAGGTATCAGGACTCACTATGGATAAAACATTTTCCTCCTTTCAGTTGAGAATGACATATCACCGTGGTAGGCAGCACGGGTTTTAGAGTCAAACAGAACCAGATTCTAATATTGGTCCTCCCTTGATTTACCTGCCTATGCTTTTGATTCCATTCTGATGAAGGAATAATCATTGATCTTAAGAGTGTCATTGTGAGAATTCAATGAGATGACATATTTAAAACTCTGAATCCCATGCATGGCATATAATTAAAGCTCATTAAAGAACCTGCCAAAAAATAACTGACAGGGAGATAGTTACTTACTAGCATATTATTTATATATATGCAGAGGAATCCAATAATAAACCAGTAACTATTTACTATTAAGCTGACTTCATTTAGCAAAAGCAAAAACAGTGTGAGAGAGAAACAGGGAGTTAGGAAAGACCATAAGACAGTGTGAAAACAGTGCATATTGCATAAAGTGACAATTAGCTAGAAGAGGGGCTAAATGCCAGTTTTTTTTATAAATTCTCTAGAAGTACTTGATGACTTAGCTGTGGACTGGTGGCTGAGACACCTGACTCTATGGTATCTATTGTTATCCTTTGTTGGCACCTTCATTTACGCCATGCCAGGTGTGCACCACTTCCCTGACCAAAATTTCTTTCTTTTCTACTTAAAAATCTACATGCAGCCTTTTGTTATTCGAGCTCATGGTGTTCTGTGCTTTCCTTGGTGGGACTCAACTCATTTTGTAATTACAGCTAACCCCACATGAGTTTGAACTGCCTGGGCCCACTTATAGACAGATTTTTTTTTTTTTTATCAGTCAATACCTGTGTTGTTTTAGACCCAAGGTTGGGTGTTTGTTGATGTGGAAAGCTGATTGCATGCATTGATCCTCACCATTCTGTATAAGGCACTTAAGCATCCACAGGTTTTGGTATCCATGGATACCAAGGGACAAATTCAGTTTGGGGGGAGTCAAAAGTTATATGTAAGTTTTTTGTTTTTATTATTGTCTGAGTGATCAGCACCTCTAACCCCCATGTTGGTCAAGTTCAACTGTATAAATGTGCTTGTTGGATGATTAGCAGCTCTCTTTCTCCCAACCTGACAGTCACATCCACAAAAGCATGGACCTTTCCTGCTTTAGTCCTCCTGCATGCTCAGCAAATTGCACAGCCTGTAACACAGGTGTTACAGGTGAGAGGGAAGGAGGTAGGGAGGGAGGGAAGGAAGAAGAGAGTATAACAGGCAGGCACAATTATGATACAAGACAGACAAAATAAAGTGCAGTGGTAGTTTAGAGACATAAACTTTATCCTGGATTTGGGCATGAGAATTAGAGAAAGCTTCAAGAAAGAAGTGCCATTTTATTGCAGTCTGCAAGCATGGGTAGAATTTAAACATTCCCATGGGGAGAGCATGGGACATGGAATAAAATGTGTCTTAGCTTCTCTCGAACATAAGGTCTCTGAGGGGCACTGTAGGAGTTGAGGCTAGAAAGCTGAGTGAGGCATGTCAGCGCACGCCATTTGACAACGAGGAACCCTGGGGATCTGAGTTGGAGATGAGACATGATCAGATCTGTGCTCTAGAAATATGAGTTTGGTGAGGCTTAAAGCTGAATGTGAGAGGGGAGAAATCTGAAGTGCGGAGGCAACTTAATCTGGCTGAGATATTCTATTATTTCTGTAACCATGGAGCAGTTTTATTTACACTGGCAAATGGCCTACCAACTATTTGAAGTTTACTTAATTTAGACAAATGATGATGATGCTCAATTCTTTGAGGAATTTTTTTTTTGCCACAAAATCAGCAAGATGAATAATTAGAATATCTTAAAAACTATTCAAGCCTTTTCTATACATGCACTGATCTATACCTGGCTGATATGCAAATTAGAATGTATATTCAAGATCCAGGGAAATTAGATCGTGGAATTCACATTGAATAGGTAGAACCCAAAAGAACCAAGGAAATCACAGATATATAGACCTCTTTAAGGTGGAAATGCAGGTGAATCTGGAAATTTTGGTAAAAGTCTTAGTGCTTTCTAAGTTTATGTGGTTAAATGGCAGTATTCACAGCAGGCTTCAGTGTACTAAATATAGTACTAGGGATTGACATAGGACAATAAAATGAACTCACATATATGGCAGGTGTTTTGGTCAGGGTGCTTCAGAGAAGAAACCGAGCCTAAATGTAAGAATGAGCTCATGCAATAACAGAAGCTGAGAAGACCTGCCCTAGACACCCAGCAGAGCCTTGTTCAAAGGCTCAAGAACTAGAGAGCCCAAGCGTCACTCCAATCTGGGTCTGGAGACCCAAGTCTCAGCTCAGCTGGCCAAGCAGAGAGAACTCAACCTTTCATTACCTATTTGTCCCACCTGGTGATAACTGCCCACATTGGGGAGGGTAACCTATTCCTCAGTTCACCAGTTCAAATGCTAGTCTCTTTCCGAAATACACATCCTCACAGACACAACCAGAAACAACATTTAGTCAAGTATCTCAGCATTCTATGGCCCAATCAGATTGACACATAAAATTAACCATCATAGTAAGAAATGTGTTTTGTTTTGTTGTTTTTTTTCCATCTTTCAGATGATTTAGAGAAGTTACATAGGCCATCCTTGGAAGGTCCAGTACTCCAACTTAGTTTCTCTAACATCCTCTCAGCTAGTATAGAGGCTCTTCCCTTTGGTAAATAGCTCCTTTCCACTATTTATAAAAATTTCCCAGCCAATCAACATATCACAAATGCTATTAAATTTAAAACATACACACATCTCTCCCCCCAACTCCTCTTCTGAGGTGTTCTGACCCCTTTATCACTATCTTCCTCAGCCCACTTCTTCCTTCTAAAAGGCATTTTCTGCCTCCAGGTAGTCATAGGTTTTCTCAGCTCATTAGCTTCCTCATCTGGCCCTCCCCTCATGTAGTCCTGCCCTGGGTCACCTCTGTCCTGTGCCCACCCCAACTGCTCCTCTCTCTCCCCAACTTCACCACCACATGCTGTTGGTTCCTCTTTCATAGCTGGCTGCTGTGCTGACATCAGGGCAGATATGCTAGAAGAGTCTTGTCACCTCAACCTTCCACCAACAAGACTACAGTGGGGGAGGATGACAGCAACAGGTGGTGAAGATGCTAGAGGTATTGGCGGAGGCAGCCCAAGAGACAAGGAGGGCCAGGATGCAGCTGCTGCCAAATAGGAAGCAGCAACATGGAGGCTGCCAAGGAGATAAAGCCCTGTGCTAAGAGCTGTTCTCATAGGATGACATTCTAGGGGATGAGAAACAAGAAACAAAAGTAAAATATGTAGCACCATCCTTTGAGGCAATTTTCACCCTGCTTTAGGAGAGGATCTCTACCTGGTGCAAAAGGAAATGTGCCTGCTGTGGCTACAGTTAGAAATGACCCAAAATAACTCTCCAACTTAACAAAAAACACTGAGAAAATGTAATGTAAGAGGACCTGCACTATAAGACATGTTAGGGTTCTGCAGGCAGCAAGAATATGATAGCTATCAGATCAAAACCTGAGTCTATACAAAGAAATTAGGAGTTTTAGATGGATTTTTTTATGATAAAATTTCAATTGGATATAGAATTCTGAGTTGAATGTTTTATTACTTTAGAGGTGTTATTCTGTTACCTGCCATTGGCATTTTTGTTGTTTCTCACACACAAATACACACACACACACACACACACACACACACAAACACACACATATATACTAGAGGCCCAGTGGATGACATTTGTGCACTGAGGGGAGGAGAGAGGTGTGTAGTCCCTCAGCTCAGCTTGAGCCCTCTTGCAGTCTGGGAGCCCTCAGGGGATGTCCTGCTGACTGCTATCTCCCACCCATGCTGCTAGGCTCACCAGCAGAGAGCCTTGCTTCTGGCTGAGCTGAACATCCCTTGTGGGAGCACACTGACCACCAGGGGGCAGGTCCTGCATGAGTGTCTGCCTCCTGGTGGTCAGTGCACATCATAGTGACTGGTCTTTCCACCATTTGGTTGATTTATATATTAGCCTTTTATTATTTGCATATTAGAATCTACACTAATAAAAGAATAAGATGCAAACTGACTGTACCTTTGTGATGCCCACCAGCCAATTGGGAGTGATTATGCAAATTAACCCAACAAAAAAAGTGAGTTAATTTGCATATGCAGGCACCAAGTGGCCAGGAGCTGGGTGGGATGTTTGTGTCATCACCATGGCGACAACGCAGTTATTCCACACCTCCCCAGCTGCTTCAGGCCTCTGGGCAGGGTGGGATGGTGAAAAGGGAGCTCCTGCTGGAGCAAAGGCAGTGCCAACAGCCAGGGGAAGAAGGCCCATTCTTATACGAATCTTCAAGCATTGGTCCTCTAGTATGTAGAGGCCCGATATATACCCATACATACACACATACCCTATATAATAAAGATGTAATATGCAAATGGTCATTACGCCATGAAGTGTAACCACTGACCATGCAACAACTGGATCATAGATCAGCAGGAGGGGGGGACAGCAAGCTACAAGCAGGTAACAGAGCTGCATGAGGAGGGTGCGGAGAGAGCTACTAGCTATAAGCAGGTGGCAGAAAGCTACAGGAGGGGGCAGGGCAGCAAGTTATGAAGCGGGGGAGAGGACAGGGTACAGGGGTAGCTACAGGAGGGCAGAGCAGTGGGTGGAGAGCTACTGGAGGGTGGCAGCAAGCTTCTAGTGAGCTACTAGTATGCAGATTCATGTGCAGGGTTACTAGTATATATATAATATCATATCACTGGTCAGCATCCAGGCAGGAGTCTCCCTGGATTTTTGTTTTATAACTAGTACTATTACATTTTACAAAGGCAAAATTATTTGAAGCTGCCTTAAGTACATGGGAACTCTGTTATTCTATTCATGAACAGAATAGCCAACTTTTTTACTGTGTGTATTTTAAGTAGGTTTGCAATTTATACACGTTACTCCATGTATTCCTATATAAGGTACTATTATTATCTCTGCTTTCAATTGAGTACACACAGGGTCCTGGGTTGGTTTTCACCAGGTCCCCGACATGTCTGCTTGCAGGTAAGCTGGAGCTGAAGCCCAGATCCCTCTGGTTCCAGAGGCCAATGTGGTGGCAATCCCTCAAATGCCCCTGTGAGATTTAGCATTTCCCAGCCCTGGGGTATTGTCTGTTTGTTCAAATAAAGATTTCTAGAATATATAGAAAAGATTTCTAGGGTATCTAATAAAGATTTCTAGGATATCTAAAGGGCCAGAAGCTACACTATGTTGGACAAATCTCATGGGGGAATGAAAAGCAAAGAGAGGGGAGTTTATAGTTTCTGTGATGATACTAAATGTGAGCCATTTTAGGAAAATTTAAGTCCTTATGGAAAATAAATGCCTAATATCTGTAGGTTATACTCATTTTACTTAATAAAGTCAACTCTTAAAAAATATAATCTTAAAAGATTAATATAACTTGCAAGTTATCTCTGATTTGAGCCAGAAATTTTCAGACACTATTTCCCTGCTTAATTTGATTTGTACATGTCACAAAGAAAAAATAAGAAATACAATGCCACATGTCCAGAGTCCTCCAACATGTTCATAAGTTTACATGGGAAATGAGAAGGTGAGCTATGACTTAGCATAAGCTAACAGCTTTAAATTTTATAAACACAAATATACATTTAATCAAACACAACAAAAATGTGCTTCTTGCCCAAGTAAGCTTTCCTGAACAGTTAAACAGATTGGCAAAGCAGTTCTAATATGTGTAGCCATTTAGGGATGTTGGGGAGGCTGGCATCCATTCCTTCCATGCATTCCTCCTAGGGTCTCCCCAGGAATCACAACCATGCCAGGCAGCAAGGAGAAGACCAGACCACAGAGCATCACGGGGCTCTCTGTACCAGTCCTCCATGGCCACACTTAATGACAATAGGTTTGGAAAATGTAATCTATGATGGGCAGCACTTCCCAGTGAGAACCAGATGCTACAGAAGGACGTACTATCATCTAGCAGTCCACCAGCCATCTCTGTCATAGCCCACAAGCTTTGCCATCAGGAGGGTGATGAGGTATAAAATAAGGGAAGAGAATAATATTGACAGCTGTGATTTATTAACACTTAGATGCCAGATACAATGTACAGCTCATTGCCTACCTATATTCCCTCAAATTCCATTTTTATGTTTTAACTAGAGGCCAGTGCATGAAATTTATGCATGGGGGCAGGGGGTATCCCTAAGCCCAGCCTGCACCCTCTCCAATCTGGGTTCCCTCAAAGGATGTCCAGGTAGGATCGGGCCTAAACAGGCATTCGGACATCCCTCTCACAATCCAGAACTGCTGGCTCCCAACTGCTCAACTGCCTGCCTTCCTGATTGCCCCTAACCTCTTCTGCCTGCCAGCCTGATCTCCCCTTAACCACTCCCCTGCCAGCCTAATTGATGCCTAACTGCTCTCCTGCCAGCCTGTTTGCCCCAACTGCCCTTCCCAGCAGGGCTGGTCACCCCCAACTTCCCTCCTCTGCTGACCTGGTCACCCCCCAACTGCCCTCCCTTGCAGACCTGATCACCCACAACTGCCCTCCCCTGCTGGCCTGATCATCCACAACTGCACTCCACTGCTGGCCATCTTATGGTGGCCATCTTGTGTCCACATAGGGGCAGCCAACTTGTGTGTTGGAGTGACAGTCAATTTGCATATTACTCTTTATGATGTGTCTTGGTGTAGTCCTCTTTGGGTTCCTTTTCTTTGGGGTTCTGTGTGCTTCCTCGACTTGTAAGTCTATTTCTTTTACCAGATGTGGGAAGTTTTCAGTCATTATTTCTTTAAACAGGTTTTCAGTATCTTGCTCTCTCTATTCTTCTGGCACCCCCACAATTCTGATGTTGGTACGCTTGAAGCTGTCCCAGAGGCTCCTTACATTATCTTCACATTTTTGGATTCTTTTCTCTTCTTGCTTTTCCAGTTGAATGTTTTCTGCTTCTTTATATTTTAAATTTTTGACTTGAGCCTTGCCTTTCTCTAGTCTGCTGTTAGTACTCTGCATAATAGTTTTCATTTCAGTCAGTGTCTTTATCATCTTCTCTTGGGTCTCACTAAATTTATCCATCTTTTCTAGCATATTCTTGCAAAACCTTATAAGTGTGGTTTTGAACTCTATATCTAGTCGTTTTTTTTCCTCCATTTCTTTTGCTTGTAATCCCTTCCCTTGTCTCGGCATTTTCACTGTGCCGGGGAAACTTCTGTGCTGGATTCAGCCGCAGAAGCCTCTGCTGAGCTTGGGAGGGTGGAGTCTCAGGGCTTAAGGGACCGCCTTGCCTTCCAGTCGGCCCCGCCCTCCACGGCCCCTGAGTCTCACGTGACTGGGTAATGGCTGGAGCGGTCCTTGTGCGTGCGCACCCGCAGCGCCTCCGACCGCTGCCTTTCCGGCTCCCCTGCGAACCAGGACCACACGAGTCTAGGTCCCCAGGGTTTCGCCCAAAACAGGGGCCCAGTGGACTCAGAAGTGGCGCAGTTGGGAGGTTCTGTCTCCCGCCCACTCGCGAAAGCCAGCGGCACAATCAGCAATCCGTCCTCCGCGTGGTGCCGTGCGCGACCAGACCTCTGATCCTTTGCAACTCCCCTAAATTTCCGTGCACCTCTCCCTTTTCACAGTCCAAACTCCCCCCGTATGAGTTTCGGCTGGATCTGGGGTTTAGTGTCGTAAGATAAGGGGTTCAATGCCGTTGGGAGTCTCCGTTTCCCTCCCGCCAGAAAAAGCCAGCCAGGTTCTCCGGCACCCGCTCTCTCAGCGCGCGTCTCCGTACCTCAGCTTTTTGCAGCTCCTCTGGGTCTCCGCGAGCCCCTCTCTTTCCCTCTAGTTGTAGAACTTCCACTCAGCCAGCTTTCCTGTGGTTCTGGATGATGTCCGTTCTGTCTTTTAGTTGTAGTTTTGAAATTGTTGTGCGAGGCAGCAGTATAGGTGTTTACCTATGCTGCCATCTTGGATTCTTCGCATATTACTCTTTTATTAGGTAGGATAGAGGCCTGGGGCATGGGTGGGGGCCAGCTAGTTTGCCCTGAAGGATGTCCCAGATCAGGGTGGGGGTTCCCTTAGGATGTAGGGAAACCTAGGCAAGGGGCCTGTGGTGGTTTGCAGGCTGGCCATGCCCCCTGGCAACCCAAGTGGAGGCCCTGGTACCTGGGATTTATTTATCTTCTATAATTGAAACTTTGTAGCCTACAGCTGAGGCTTGGGCTGGCCAGGGTGTGCAGGACGCTTGGCTTCCTTCAGTGCTGGGAAACCCAAGCCTCCTGTTGGCTCTTAGGCTGCAGCCATCTTGGTTGGGTTAATGTGCATACTCACTCCTGATTGGATGGTAGGCATGGCTTGTGGGTTAAGCAGAGGTACAGTCAATTTGTATATTACTCTTTTATTAGATAGGATTAGACAACACTGGTGGGATGGGCAGTACTTGGATTTCTGAGGAGCCAGGGAAGCCTGCTGGCATGAATACACCAGGGCCCTTCTCAGTCTCAGAAATAGCGGGTTTCAAAGAACTTTCATAATCACTGTCTAATTTAAGACTCATTAAAGTAGGTATATTAAAATAGGCAAGACAAGTTGTACTGCCACTTCAAGGAAAGGGAAACCGGAGTACAAAAAGGATGAGCTTTATTTAAGGTCACCAGCTGATGCGGACTGGACTGGATTCCTGATCTGTGAGCTGCAACCCAGATTGGCTTCCCATGGAGCCCACTGCTCCCATGGCACTTGAGCTAAACTGCCATTATAAAGGGCAATTAAAGGGAGACCTTTCCAAGGAAAGGTGTTTGCTATTTGGTCAGTAATGGCACTTGTTTTTTACTGCCCCTGAAAGGTTCTTCCATTAGAGTTGGAAAAATACATTCCTGTCATCCTTTATGGTGACAGGTGAATGAGAAGAAAGACCTTTGAATTGGAGGTCATAAAGGAGCCAGGCTAATGTAAACTGGGTTTCCTTAGTTTGCTGACATCCTAGAGCATAAGCAGAATCCTGGATACAACCTTTCATTCTAGTAGCTGTTGGCTAGACCCTGCTGCTCAATGCTCAGCCCCTTCCAAGACACAGAGGCTTCCCAGAGACCAGCTAGCAGGACCCTCCTGCAGGGCGTCCATGTCTGTGCCCTGATCATGCGTGGGTTTCAGCACCTTTCTGGCTTTCTGCTCTTAGAACCCGGGATTCATCTGTTTTATTCAATATTCTGATGTAAAGATAATGTTCTACAGGTGATGGTTACCAGGCCACCCCTGTCCTGAGCTTTGGCACTTGGAAACCCTTACAGTTAATGTCCTCCACAGAGCGCTGGAGATGGTCAGAGCCTCCCCGTGCAGGATCTCAGTGTCTTTAAAACCTCACGAAGGAGCAGCATGGTAACCTCTGAAGCCCCAACCTTAAGATAACATTTGCCTGATGCCAATATAATTAAGACCTTTTAACAATATATTGAATCCTCTTTTTCAGCAAATATTAGTGCTGAAGCAATTGGATATCCATAGGCACATGCGCGCACGCATGCACACACACACGCACACACACACACACACCTCTCAACCTAAACTTTATACAAAAAGTAACTCAAAATACATCAGATTTAACTGTATAATATAAAACTATGACACTTAGAAAAGCAGGAAGTCTTTGGGATCTAAGGCTGTGAAAAAGTCCTATAGATTATAATTACTGAAATTGTAATCTATAAAAGGAAAAACTAATCAATTGAACCACACCAAAATTTAAACTTTTCTTCTTCTTTTGGTTCTCTGAAAGCCCACATGAAGAACATGAAATGACAAGTTACAGACAGGGAGAAAATATTTACAAACCATATATACAATGGACTTGTATCTAAAATATATAAGAAACTCTCAAAACTCAAAAGTAAAATAGCAATCCAATTAGAAAATGTGCCAAAGACATGAAGAGATACCTCATTGAAGGAGTTATGCAGATGTCAACTAAGCACATGAAAAGATATGCAGCATTATTCATCATTATGCAAATGCAAACTGAAACCACAATGATGGATCACCACACAGCTCTCAGAATGGCTACAATAAAAAATATCACCACCACCAAATGCCAGCAAGAAAAATGTAGGAAATGCTGAGACTGGTTTGGCTCAGTGGATAGAGCATTGGCTTGCGGAATGAAAGGTCCCGGGTTCGATTCCGGTTGGGGGCATGTACCTTGCTTGCGGGCACATCTCCACAGTGGGGTGTACAGGAGGCAGCTGATCGATGTTTCTCTCTCATCGATGTTTCTGACTTTCTATCTCTCTCCCTTCCTCTCTATAAAATCAATAAAATATATTTAAAAAAAAAAAGAAAGAAAAATGTAGGAATGTAAAATGACCCAGTCATTCTGGAAAAAAATGTTTAGCAGCTTCTTAAAAACTTAACATCTGACTACTACAGAACCCAACAAAGAATCCTAAACATTTGCTAAGAGAAATGAAAACTTACATTCATACAAAAAACTTGCACATGAATATTCGTAGCAACTTTACTTGTAACAGACACAGACTGGAATCCGCCTGGATGTCCTTCAAGTGATGAATGGCTAAATAAACTGTGGTTCACTCATACCAAGGACTACTGCTCAGCAACCGAAGACTGGACACACCCACAGACTTGGATGAGGCTCTAGGGAACCTGACAGCAAGAGAAGCCAATCCAAAGGTAACATACTGTGTAATTCCATTTGTATGACCTTCTTAAAGTGACAATTTTAGAAATGGAAGACAGGTTAGTAGGTGCCAAAGGTTTGGGAAGGAGTGGAGGGAGGGAGGAAATAAGGACAGAAGGAAGTCAGTGTCAATAAAAAGGCAATACGAGAGATAATTAGTGTTGGAATTGTTCAGTATTTTCACTGCAGCAATCAATATACAAACCTGCACAGGTGATACAATTGTGTAGAATTTAAAACACAAAGAGACACAGACACACACAAATGACTGCAAATGACTGGGGAAAGACTGGTAAATTGCATCAATGCCAATATCTTGGTAGTGATATTATACTGTAATTTGGAAAATGTTACCATTGGGTGATCCTGATAAAAGTGTATGAGGGAATCTGTTATTTTTACAATTGCATGTATATCTATGATTATCCAAACAAACAAAAATTTTTAAATAAATGTCTTTTGTAATTCACTCCCAATTTAGCTTCTCTCACTCCCTTTCTTTCATTTTCTGAAAGCCCATATGCAAAGCACGAAATGACAAGTTACAGACTGGGAGAAAATATTTGCAAACCATATATGCAAATTTAAAGAACATAACAAAGAAGTGAGAGGATTAGTATTTTTCGTTTCTAATGCCAGTCCTCTCTTACATTCAGATCTTCTCTTGGGTTCTTTATCGTGTGATGCACAGCATCTGCCAGTTATCAATTTAATTGTTTCCAGATGGACCCAAATCCTTCTGCTATCTTGGCTCCAAGGCTATCACTTAAAGTCAAAAGGTGTCCCCTCATTGTCTTGCATCCAAACATCAGAAGATGAGCTCCAGGCTTACTTACATCCCCATGTGCCAAACAAGTGATTATTTATAATCCAGGCACAAAGGGACCTATAAAAATCCTTTAAGCCAAAAAAAAAAGAAAGAAAGAAAAAACTCACAAAGATACAAAATGACAGCAGACAGCCTTACCTCAAGTAAAGAATTAAAGATGTTAACCAGAACAGTGAAGTAAAGGGCATACTCACAAAGGGAAAGACAATTTACCCTTTAGCCAGATAAGGGCATTGCTTCACCTCAATTCCATGTGTGCTTTGCAACCATGTCCGTCAAAAGCCAGCTAGAACCTGGCAGAACACCACAGACAGATACCCCCAGGCTACCTGAGATGGCATCTTGCACAGGCATACCTCGATGATATTGCTGATGCTGTTCCAAGCCACCACCATGGAGCGAGCTGTAATGTTCCTGCTGGTGAAGGATCTTGCCTTCAATTTGTAGAAAATGCAACATCTGTGAAGCACAATGAAACGAGGTACGTCTGTATTGCTCAAACCACCTCCCCCCACACACACATACACCCAACAAACAGTAGACAATGACTACGTGTGTAGTGTTCACAGGACCCTAAGCCTGAGTTTACCAGACGGGTGCCTGGTAGTTTATTAGAATTCTACTGGAACTTCTTTGGCAGCAAGATCACTAGCACCATGGGTGTGGGGACATGGAGGTTTTATCTTGGAGTATTTGCAAATGAAGCTTTAAAAGCTCCAACCTTCTGAGCCATGATTGCCAGCAGCTGTAGAATGGCCTGCATTACCATGGTATCCTGATGGCCCCATGCACTGTTCCTGGGCTGGCGATTAATAAAGAACTAAAGACCTCAATACAACGTCAAAACCCCCTCTGCCCTAGGTTAAGGAGCCCAGCCCAGCTAATAGGATTTCACACAGGTCAGGATTGACATGAGCTCTATTCACCTGAAATTGTAAAAAGTGGGGAAGTCAGAGAGAATAACCAGCAAAGGGCTTAGAGATAGAAAACAGTTCGTAAGACAGAGAAGAGGTCAAAGGGCCAAAAAGAAATCAGGAATACTGAGTATCAAAGTCAGATATCAAGCTACCAGAGAGTCAGCAAGAAGCAGTAGGCACAGTGTAAACTAAAAGAGGCCTTGAATCCTTACCAGGAAGAGACCTTTCAGAATGAGCCACCACCGTGCCTGCAGATGCATTATGGGTGGGAAGGCCAGCTGTTAATATAGGACCAGGGATAACCAGGCAGGCAGGAAAAACACGGGAATGATGAAAACCTATGCAAAGCACCTGTGTGTTCAGCATACCGTGTACACCTGTGTACTCAGCTCAGCTAGCCACGAGGGAGTAGCAGACTGAAGAATTCATAATATAATCTATTAAAAACTCAACAGTAGTCTTCCCCTAAAGTCCACTGAGAGCTCCTAGAAGCAGCTAAGCCACAAAGGAGCATAAAGATTAAGAAGGCTTCAACATTTTCTCTCCAAATTAAGAGGCCTCTTGTAAAGATAACACCTGCTATTAGGCTTCAGTGGGAGAGCAAGTTCCCAGGAAGTCTTGTAAAAGGTGAGTAGACCGTGACCCTTTTCTATTGCAAGAGCAAACCAACAGGGAAAGGAATGAGATCAGACTGGAGATGCTTTGGGAGTCAGAGGCAGAAGGCCAGCAGTGAGTGGGCTGGTGGGGAGGTGGTTGGCAATCCTCAGGACAGCCAGACTGGCAGAGGAGCAGGCTGCAGGGCACGTCCTCAAGCATTTCTCCGAGGCAGACCTGGGAAACTAGGGCAGTGAAAGAAGGCAGCATTCCCCATTTCTCTCACTGGCTCTTGGAACAGGTAACTTCTGAACAGTGATGGGTGTTAAAGTATTTTTATTACCTCCAGATACAGATTTAAACAATTGCAGAACAGATATTCCCCAGACACAAAAAGTCTCAGCAGAGAAAAATTCTAAGCAATGGGCACTCGTGGGGGAAAAAAAGAAGAAGAAAAAAAGTATTGTAGTCTTATTGTTCCTTTTGGGCAGGTTTGATTCTCCAAAGATATCATGCTGTTCATTGAGGAGATTCACTTGCCTGGGGAGCCATGGCTGAGTACCAGACAGCAGGCAATGAATCAGGGAAAGGGAAACCACATGAGAAAGAGCTGAAGTAATCACTGCTAATGCAAGAATGCAATAGCAGGAAGAGGCTTACAGAAACCATTAGATGCTGTTGCTCAGATTTAAAGCCACACCATTATCTTAGTAAAAGAAACTAATGCGTTATAAATCAGCTGTTTCAACAAAGGCCCCTCTTCTTTCTCTTAAAGAAGTTCAAGAACAGAACAAGGGCAGTAGTTCCATTTTCTGTTTCTCAAAGTCTTCACATTTAAATTCCTCTGCTTCACTGTCAAAGTCCTCTATTATCCTACTCCCTTCCACCATCCGTACCTCCTTACCCTCACTCTCCACACCCCTTTCACTGCCTATTTTACTTAAGTTTGCCTGAATAAAGGGAACAAAGATAAATATTACCTGAGAGTTCTTCTACATAAAAAGGTTTCTTGCTCTAGCTGGTTTGGCTCAGTGGATAGAGCTTTGGCCTGCAGACCAAAGGGTCCTGGGTTTGAATCCAGTCAAGCAAGTCCAGTACCTTGGTTGCAGGCTTCATCCCAACTGGGCCCAGGTCAGGGTTCATGCAGGAGGCAACCAATTGATGTGTTTCTCTCACATCGATGTTTCTCTCTGTCTTTCTCTCTTTTTTCCACTCTCCCTAAAATCAATGGAAAAATATCCTAAGGTGGGATTAACAACAACAAAAAAGATTTCTTATATGAAAAATACTATTTTCCTAAGCAGTAAGACATGCAAAGGAAGAGGATGTGGGGCCCTGGCTGATAGACCTGCCACTGGAGGAGTTGAGCCAATCATTGATATCAGAATATGTCAATCTTATTCAATCTGTGAGTCCATTTATGTGAAGGGAGTGTCATCACGTAGATACTGGAAACCGAAGAGCAATACATGGAATGTGGGTTTTGAAATGACATAAGGTAGTTGTTTCTGTAAACTATTAGTTCAATCATGGTATCCAAATAAAAATCATTGATGACAGAGTCCATGCCTGAATACATTTTTTAAAAGTTAAATCAGACAACAAGTATATTTCTCTTTGCAAGACTAGTCAGTCAATAATTTGTGAATATAAAAAGTGATTCTCCAAGGATGCAAATCCCTTTTTGTCCACTGAACATCTTTAAGACTACTGTTTTTTTTTTTTTAATATATGTTTTTGTTGATTTTTACTGAGAGAGGGAAGGAGAGAAAAAAACATCCATCAGCTGCCTCCAACACACCTCTTGCTAGAGATCAATCCTGCAACCCAGGCTTGTGACCTGACCAGAACCAAACCTTCAACCTTTTGGTGCATAGGATGATATTTGACCAACCAAGCCACAAGGACTACTGTTTTTCAGAATCCAGTGTGGAAAGCACTGTATTAAGAAGAGCTAAATAAAAATTTAGAGTCTATGATAAAGATGCTTGTCAAAGACAACAGACAATCTCTTATATGACCTTGAATTCAAAAAGTGAGCTGACTGGCACTAAAGTGAAGACCTGGTGAGGGGCTTACCCTGAAGAGAAAGGAGACTGTAACAAAAGGACCAGGCTAAGGAGGAAGGCAAAGCCCTTGGAAACTTTCTGAGAGCCAAAGACGGCAACTCTAAGATTAAAACAAGGTGATATGAAAGAAGAGCACAAACCTCAGCAATCTAAATATGGTTTTACATTTGTGGCTCTAGACTTCGTTTATATGAAAAATGATAGCCCCTGATTCCATAAACAATGAGCTACCAGGGCTTCTAAGCATGCAGCTTTATTAGCTGAGTAACGGAAGTAACACTAAGCGAGGAGTCCTGAGAACTAGATGTTCAGTTAGCCCCGTGGTCTGCTACAGCCAGTTCTCACTAGCTCAGTAAGAGCCAACTGTGTGCATTGCATCCCCATCCCACAAGGAATAAACTTTACAAATCAGGGCTTTCTTTATTTCTCCCCTCTTCCTCCACACACACATACTCACACACACACATACCCTCACACCCCTCACACACACGCACCCTCACACACATACACACACACCCTCACACACACACCCTCACACCCTCCCACACACACACCCTCACACACACACACACCCTCACACGCACACATACACCCTCATACACACACACATACAACTTCACACACACATATACCCTCACACACACAATCTCACATACACACATACCCTCACACCCTCCCACACCCTCCTACACACATACCCTCACACACACACACCCTCACACACACACACACACCCTCACACCCTCCCACACCCTCACACACATACCCTCCCCACACACACACACATATACACACACCCTCACACACACACCCTTACACACACACACACCCTCACACACACATACATAGACACACACCTTCACACACACACATACATACACACACACACAGCGCTGCTCATTAAACATCTACCAGTACACCACTGGCCATGACCTTTTTGTCTGGCCTTATCTTTAAAGTTACTTAAATTATACTAATTTTATAGTTCTTTTAGAGTATAAGAACCTAATTTATAAACTAAGGCAAAGTACCAGATATACACAAAGTAGTACTTATTCATTGAGGAAAAAAAAGAGAAATAGTTATTATGAACTGGATAAGTTTTAAATACATGTATTATTAGTCACAATAGTTCTATAGACTTGATAAATATTAAATATGAGGAAAACAAGCAATATTTATCTGATAAGAAAAGGTAGCTTTAAAATACCTAAAATGATTATATATCCCCACTCATCACAGTGGGGAACCTACAGACGGCCTGGGGATTTTCCAACATGGCCAAGCAACAGGACCACTGGGGATACTGTGAAAGTTCAGCTTCCCAGGTTTCATCCCACAGCAACCTAATAAGAATTTCTGAGAACAGGCCTGGAAATGTAGGTGCAGAGCAGACTTCCCCGGTGGTTCTTATATAGGTGCTCAACAGTATTTCACCATATTCATATTTTTACTAGAATGACTTGATGATCTTTTGTTTTCTTCTAATACAAACATTCTGTCATTCAAAAAGTCTCCTCAAGACTTCCTGACTAGACCACATTTGCAATGTTACTTTTATTTCTGGAGACTCCAGGAAAAAAATGGAAACCTGTCAAGAGCAGAGGGCCAACAGGGTGACAAACTACAATGCATGCCTCAGGGAAAACAGAGAGAACCAGGAAAAAATGTGCTTTAAAAAATTGTTTGAAAACCACCAATCAAGAAAGCTCCCTAAATGGGTCCTCTTCATTTGTTTCACTTCTTTTTCAGTTTCAGGAATGACTCCTTTGTAATTTTAGGTGTAGATGTTAGAAAAATAATATTTATAACTAAGGTGACCTAATAATTTATCATCCAACGGGTACACTTAGAGAGTGAAAGGATGTGCTGTGAGTAATTACCCGGCACATCAGGCATAGAGGCATAGACTTGGGGTGCCTCAAGCAAACCACAGCTCCTAGCACAAATTGACACCTCTCTCCCAGGAACTTTTACCCATTTACCCTCCTTCTGCCTTTGAAGCCATAAGCATTAGTCTAATTTTACTTGATATCCTTCAAAACTTAGAAAATGGCTATTCTGACCTCCCGTCTCATCCATTAACCATTTTTTACCCGGAACCTTACTCTGTGAAACAAAATCAACTATGATTGAAGAGGGTAATGAGCCCAGACTCCGATTGCTGGCCTCCCTTTGTCCCTTGGGCCGGTCCTTTAGGCACCTCCAACAGAATCCTAGAAACTGGTTGTTTGAAAACTAAGCTGACTGGATAGGCATCACCAAATGACATTCCAATATTTAGTTTTAGAAATCTCAGATGAGCCTGCATTTTGCATGCAGGAATAAGAGGATAAGGAAAAGAATAATATTCAGGAGGCATTCAATTTCCAGTTTTCCTACCTTAAAAAAATGCTAAGTACTCTTAACATAAAAGCACACACACACACACACACACACACACACACACACACAAACAAACAAACAAAAAAACCATTGAAACCTGTAAGGAATTTTTGTGAGTTTATTTGAGCCAAACAGTGGACATATGCCAGGAAGCATTACCTCAACAAATTGAGGTAATGCTCCAGAGAATGGCAGGTTACATTTGTATTTATACATTGCAATCAAAGGAGAAATGTAGGTGGGTTACATGAAATTCATTGGATTAAGGAGGTGGGATAAAGCAAAGTTGTAGAGGGAGAACCTCTGGGATTGGATAAAAAGTAAAATGATGGACACATATTTAGGTGGGTGCAGGAACAAATAACATGATAATGAAGGAATTTATGGTATCTGTCCTGATACCCTGCACATTTGGTTGCAATGTTACAACCTGTGCCCCAGGGGCTCTAGAAAAAGGGAAGTTACAAGTTACCCAGACATTTCAAGAGTATGTTATCATAGATGCAAAAAGACAGACAAGCTCAGTTAAGGTAAAGGTTGACCTTGTCAGTGAAGATACTGGCCTAGGATTTAACTGCACACCACTACTGCATTTAGTTTAAGTTTAATTTGTGGTTACTTTAGGTCTCTGAGTTTGTAAGACTGTCTTGCAGGCTTCCCCTGAGCTTATCAGGTCAGCATGCGGCCCCTTTTGTCCACAATACGTACAAAATTGTTCTAGAGTGTAAAAAAATAGCAGTACAACCAACATTTGAGTAACCATTACCAAGTTAAAGAATGGATGTTAGCATTGTACTTGGAAGTCCCTCTGTTACTCTTTCCCCACCTCCCTTCTCTCTCCCAACCCTACCCCAAAAAGTAATCACTAACAGTAATTTGTGTGTATAATCCCCTTTGTGACTGAATGTAATACCTGTAGCCCCGAGGGCCAGGCTGAAGCAGAGATGAAAACCCCAGCACAGTGATAAACAACTCTGTCCAGCATGAGCAGCAATTGGTCGGCAAGTCCTTGAGGCTATTTTCCTAGAACCTTTGAATTAATGGATAAAGACCTTGGACTGGCTATTTCCCAAGCTGATTTGCTGTGGCTAATATAGAAATGCCACTTCCATACAGCTGTGCACAACATTTGGGGTTTTGACTGAGGAAGCCGGTGAACCTGGCACAGAAAACCTTCACAAGCCATTGTCTGTAACAGGGTTTGATGCCCAGAAACTGACTGTACTGGGTCACCGTGTGTGTGTGTGTGTGTGTGTGTGTGTGTGTGTGTGTGTGTGTGTTGTTTTGTTTTGTTTTGCCGTTAATCCATTGATTTTTATTTATTTTTTTTTTTTTTGAGAGTGGAAAGGAGGGGGAGAGGCACACAGAGAGAAACATTGATGTGAAAGAGACACAAGAATTGGTTGCCTCCCAGGGTACCCGACCAGGGCCAGGAATTGAGCCTGAAACTAAGTACATGCCCTTGACTGGAATGGAACTGGGTACCCTTCACTCCATAGGCTGGTACTCTAACCACTGTGACAAACTGGCAAGGGCATAGGTAAGCCTTTTTATAGGAACATGAGCTCATTTAAATCAGAAAGCTAACTGAAAGCTTTAAAGAGAGTTAGGGTTAACAAGAGAAGAAAATTAGAAAGGGAAAGTTAAGTCATAGCCTTTTGTGGTTTGCCTTATGCAGTCCTTGCCCACATGTTACTTAAACCTCATTTGAGGAAAAGATAAATTCAAGGAAGAATTACGTTATGAAAAAGTTGCTATGCTGTCGAACACTTTTTTACCCAAGTGCTAAATTGTATACCACAGGCCACTGGAGAAGCACAATGCCATGTAACCAAGGAGTAATTGTGAGGCAGAGCAAATAAATACAGAGGACATTTGAAAAGGGAAAGATCTACGTGAAATCTAATGAACAATGCTAACTGATTAACAAAATAGATCCAGAGACACAAAAGCATGGAACAGACTGTGGAATCTAAGAGAAAAGGTGGGAGAGGGTGGGTAGGTGGAAAAAGATCAACCAAAGATCTTGTATGCATGTACACATAGCCCATGGACAGAGATAATAAGGTGGTAAAGGCCTGGAGTGGGGCAAAAGCTGCATTGAGAAGGCCAATGGGGGAAGGAGAGGCACAGCTGTAATACTTTCAACAATAAAGATAACTTGAAAATAAAAGAGAAAGGAAAGGTCAGTTACCTGACATGAGAGAAATCTTCACAGAGGCAGCAGCATTTGGCTGGGCCTTGACCACAAGATAGGAAGAGCATGAGCAGGTAGAAAGTGAAAGCATCTTTATACTAATATTGAAAACATCATCCATTGGCATTCATTGAATCAGGCACTGTGGTAAGCATTTTACACATATTATTTCATATAGGGGCCCAGTGCACCAATTCATTCACCTTGAAAGGAACTGTAAGCCATGAAGCTACAGTGGGCACAGGAGTGGGTCTTGGCCCATCCTCCTTACCCCCCTCAAGGTCCCTCCCAATATGGCTCCAGGTCCCCTGTCTGCCAGCAGCCCTGCTCCTGCCGCCACTGCTCCCACACTCTGATGGCATGGAGCAATTGGGGCCAGCACCAGCAGGGGGTGTGAGTGGCAGCTACTGCCCCAATTGCCCCTCAGGAGCAGGGGGAAGTGGAAAAGCCCTCATGGGCTGCTGCCCGCACCCACTGATGGCACTGAGTGATTGGGGCCAGTGCCGGCTGCTGGCAGTGGGTGCAAGTGGCAGCTCCAGCGCTGGAAGCGTTGTGAGCACCTAGCAGGACCGGGGAGCACAGGTGCAAAGAATTTTCAGTAACTACCAGAGGCTCATCCTGATGATAGTGACTGGCACCCCTCCTTAGTCTGGTGGCCCAGCTCACCTGCTCCGCCATTTTACTGCAGCCGACACCTGACATGTTCTGTGCTCTGCCACCTGCTGCTGACGCACATCATGTCCCATGTGAGTCCCCAGTGGCCAGGCACATCATAGCAACCAGTTGTTCAGTTGTTCTGCCATTTAGTCTATTTGCATATTAGCCTTTCATTATATAGGATAATTCTCCCAATCACCCTCTGAAGGGTAAGTAAGCCCATTTTTGAGATGCAGGAAATGAGACTCATAGAGATTAACACATCCAAGTTCACATAACTAGATGTAGCAGTCAGGATTCAAATGCAGGGATTTGAGCAAACAGCCAAGGCTATGCCCTCTGCCCCACAAAGGGACAACAGAGAGGAGGCCAGACAGGAAAGGAAACAAGCTGATTGTCGAGGAATCAGCACAACTGACTATGTTGCAGGGCTCTGCTGAAAATCAGTCATATCTGCACCATCCCTGATGACTTGCTCACAAAGATGCTCAAGATTGCTTGTTAAATTTAATTGGCAGTATAAGGAAAGCCCCCAGCTTGAGAAGCAATGACATAATTGGGATTCTTTGCCTAATATAGCTTTATATTTTGACTAATATTTTGAAGTTTAACAGGGCATAAACAGTTTTTACATGGGAAAACTATCTTAAATGCATCAATACAACTTGGGAAAATAAAGGATGACACCAGACTTTCGAGTGGTGTGAAATCATCTTTTATTCATCTAATCGTTCATCATTTCCTGGTTGGTCCCCTTGAATAAGGCCCTGTGCTGGGTGGGGCACTAGGGATGTGGGCCCCCCTAAAGGCACAAAACTACAGGCATCAGGTTTCTGCTATGCTTTTAACAAAACAGAATTCAGTTCAATATCTGCAAGCTACATTGAACAATGGGTATTTATCAAGCCCCTACTATGTGCTGGATGTTGTAAGAGATGATAAATATACGTTCCTATCCTCAAGGGCATCTAAGGAGAGAAAAACAGGAACAAATAATTGCAACAATGCAGTGAATACCACCTAAAGAGGATTAAGATGAAAACAATACTTGTACCAAAGGAGTGAAACAAATTTTGGGGTAAGATAGGACAGGTTTAGGAAATTTTAGAAATTAAGGGGACTATGGAAGAGGCACAGGGCTGCAGAGCAGCAGAAGGTATATTTCCATAGAATAGGGCAGCTGAAAAGCTGCAACAGGTACATTTCCATAGAATGAGGAAGCTGGGAACAGCAAAAGGTCTCTATTCACAAAATAAAGGGAAGCAAGCCCTTCATCCAAAAAAAGAAAAAGCCCAAAAGAAATAGAAAACCAATAAGGAAGGAGGTTGGAGAACTTCGCAGGTCTCATGTGAGGTTCACCTCTGAGCTCAGGATTTACTAAGGTAACCAGTCCAAGGGAATAGTGATCAGAGGACATATCAAGGCACCAGGATCTGCAGCCTTTATAAGCCATGGGGAAAAGGAGCTCAGTGGGACCCTTTCCTCCTCCCCATGTGAGAGTTTGTTCAGTGGGACTTTTCCCCCTCCCTACACGGGAGTCTGAACTTGTTCTTCAATAAACCTCCACCTTTGCTTTACCATCCTCTGTCCAGGGATTCATTCTTCCTCTCTGGAGGACAAAGAATTCGGGTTCCAGTCCAAAAATTCCATTTCAAGAGGATATCAATCCAGCTCTGCTCCGAATCTACTATGTTCACTCAGAATAAGTTTAGTAGTTTCTGTCTTGGTTGACTAAGAAGTTCATCTTCCTGGACTACGAGGACCACAATAAGTGGCCTCTTGAAAACTTCTCAGCTTTAGAATTCTGATTCTACACTCTCATAGTAACTGAGGAATCAGGGCACACAGGCAGAAAGAGGAAAAATAATACAAGCATAACCAACACCAAGTACAATACCCAGATTTGCTAAGCAAGCTGGTAATGCTCACTGAAGGGTAATTTCTTTTTGTTTTACATGCCTTCAAAATAGAAAATATTCATATAATAAAGAGCTAATATGCTCACTAGACTGAAACAGCAGAACAACCATCCGGGCGACTGTCCCAGAATTTATCTAAGGACGCAAACACAGGTGGCTAAGAGTATCCTCTGCCAATAGAATGGACTTATACGGATGACTCAAGGCACTTATTAAATATTGGCCGAGCATAAATGACACAGGAGACAAACAGGCAATGCACGAATCACACGCGGTTTATTTACCAGAGTCCTGGTGGTTTCCAGACCTCGGCAGGCCACCCGGAGATCCACGCTGACAGACACACACACTGGACGTTGGACAATGCAGCTGCTGCTCGGCGTCTTGTAGAGGCCTCGGCTTGTGGCTCACGGTTCGGACCCAGGGTCCACGGCAGAGCTCAGAGTTCAGGCAGGATGCAGGAAGGGGAGCGGAGAGCGAACGTCTATGGAGGAGCAGACAAGCGGCTCTAATCTCCTTCGGAGCTTGCTCTCTTTTATGTGCTCAAGCAGACGTCTTCAGTGTGTCTTCAGTGTGTCTTAACAGCGGGTCCCAGGTGTTCTGCTATCTGGTCTTTACATGTGGGGTACAAACCTCTTTATCTCTTACATGCACATCTCTTTTTAAGAGCGTTCACACTTCATTCCACTCTCTAATATGTCACACCCAATTCTTATTTTATATTTATATTTTATCCTTATTATTATTACTATAACAGCGACCTTCCAGACAACCTTCTGGACAAAGCTGGGGCTTCAAATTTTGTGCATTGGGCCTCCAGTGTATTCATAAGCAGATTAAAGTCCAAATTCAACCTGGCCGATGTGGTTCAGTTAGTTGGAGCATTGTCCAGTACCCTGGAAGGTCACAGATTCAATTCCTAGTCAGGCCTCATACCTGGGCTGCAGGTTTAATACCCAGTTGGGACGCATACAGGAGGCAACCAATCTATATATCTCTCTTATATCAATGTTTTCTCTTTTTTCCTTCCTCCCTCCCTCTCTAAAATCAATTAAAATATAGAGTCCTGACCTTACAATATTAAGGAAATCACTTTTGTCTAATTGCTAAATCCTAGTAAGTCAGCGGTCCATCTCCATTAACCAAGAGATATAAATTCAAGTAGTTATGTCTCCTCAATTTTTTAGAAAATATAAAATTTGAAAGTTCAGCCATGTATTTTTATAGATTTGCATGTATTTAGAAGAATAATTCCAAACCAAAGCTCACAATGATTGGGTATAACTGTTTCATTAAAATTACTAAAAAAAAATCTGACTTCAGGATTTAGCTTAACTAGTTTGTGTGACATTATGCCAATAGGCTCTTTCTCAACCTTAGGATTCTCATCTGTAAAACAAGGGGGTGAGCAAAAAGTCCCACCTATATCCTGTGGTGGATAAAACCAGCACTTTAGAATGGTAGGCAAGGGATGGCAAATATTTCAACAAGGGATGACATCTGCAGTGGGTTGGAATTTATGAGCTGCCTGGAGGGAATTCTGAAGCACAATCCAAGCTCAGAGAGAAAGAATGCCTCAGAGGGAAGGCAGGGGAGAGTGGATGGGAAGAGATCAACCAATGAACTTGTATGCATATATGCATGACCCTTGAACACAGACAATGGGGGTGAAGGGAGTGAGGACATGAGAGAGCTGGAAGAGGTTTATGGGAGGAAGAGGAAGACCTATGTAATACTTTCAACAATAAATATTTAAAAAAATACATATACACAAAAAGAGAAATTCAACTTGTCTGAATAGGCAAGTGGATGAGGTGTACACAAGAGCCATTTTTGTTCTAATTAAATCTTCACATTTTATTTATTTATATATTTACTTTATTGGGGTGACCTTGGTTAATAACATTATTAACCAAGTGTGCATTTCTATTTCATTTCATCATCTGTATATTGCATTGTGATTTGGGTTTTTTACTACCCAAAGTCAAATCTCCTTCTGCCCTAACTGGTTTGGCTCAGTGGATAGAGTGTTGGCCTACAGACTGAAAGGTCCCAGGGTTCAATTCCTGCCAAGTGCATGTACCTTGATTGCAGGCACATCCCCTATGGGAGATGTACAGGAGGCAGCTGATCAATGTTTCTAACTTTCTATCCCTCTCCCTTTCTCTCTGTAAAAAATCAATAAAACATATTTTTTTAAAAATCTCCTTCTGTCACCATATATTGACCCCCTTTACCCTTTATTTCTCCCCCACTGTCCATCTGGTAACCACCATACTGTTGTCTGCATCTATGAGTTTTTGTTTGATTGTTTTTCTAGTTTGTTCATTGGCTGCTTTCAATTTTATATCCCACATATGAGTGAAATCATATGGTTCTCCACTTTTTCTGTATGATGTTCCACTTAGCATGATATTTTTAAGATTCATCGCATTTTCTTAAACCCCAAACTTGGACTCAATGTGGTTGAGTGACACAAAGCAAACTAATAGATAAGACAAACTCTAAGTAAATTTTTTTAGCTATCATCTGTACCCTTTTTAAAAAGGACAATTATTATATCATCTTGCATCTTGTTTTCAAAAGAAGTTAAAGTGGCTTACAAAAGTGCATATAATACAGTAAGATCAATAAATACAAAAATATGCCAAAAAAAAACCCAATTACTTCATTTTATTGGACCCAGGCCTGTACACTCCTTTGTCCAAAGTATAGTTTACTACATTCTTATCTTCTCAGTGATTCTCTAATCTTCTTTCTTCAACTGCCCTTCCAAATCTGTCTTCCTACCGCAATGCTGGCAGGTCCCCATTCACAGAACAGTAAAGGGTTCAGGAACATCTGCCAGCACAAGCCACCTCGCCTTGTTTAGGAAGTTCCTGATCATCTTCCTCTGGAAGATATGTTTGTTTGAGGCCTCACTGTTCTGGCAATAGTTTATGAAACTAACAATGTAGGGCAAGCAGATCCTGTTTCAGTTGAAGCGTTGGGCGTAGTCATTATCAACTTGTGAGTGGAGACGCAGGGAAAGCAAGTCTTTGGAAGGGCTGAGGGAGGAGTCCAGGGAGAATTTCCTGGGCTCCTTCCTGGCTGCTTCCCAATCTGACTCCATCTCCCTCCTGAGGCCATGCTGCATTATCAGCCTTCTAGTTCCTCAAAACAGCCTGACTTCCCGCTTCTCTTAAGCTCATACAGTTAACTCATCCCTGTCGGTGCCTTTGCCTTGTTCCACATCCTGCCTTCCAGTCTCTGCTCCAGGTAACTTTCTCCAGAAAACTCTGACTCCCTCTGAGTACAAGTAATGTCTTCATCCTGAGAATTGTTACAGTACCACGTCTATATATTTATTATGGCATATCTGCCTCAGATTACACTTTCATGATTATACACCCTGGTTTTATACCATCATTTCTAAGCTGTTGTGGAGAGAGATTCATGCCTTATTCATTACTGTAATCTCCATACACCAAGCACAGTCGAAGTCAGCAGTTGTCAACCCATATTTGTTAAAAGAATAGACGATCTAGTGAACAACTTGTGTTCATTCTCTATTGTTGTGCAAATCCTTAGCCCTCTCTCCTTCAAGCTGGGGTTACAGAAGTGGAGATTTGTTTGGCCAATTTGCCCAATTAATGCAACCAATGCAGACAAATAGGATAACTGTAGCCCAGAAATTTACTTCAGGGTGAGAATGGTGCCACTTGGTTGTCAATATAGATCACATTTAATTAGAAAATTGCCAGATCTCTGCTGCTCTTGGTGCTGTGTGGGCACCACCCAAACGCAACAGGATGACAACCTGCTCTGAGCATCTGCGACCTTTATGTAATAAACATGTTTTCACTTCAGAAATTTGATGCCTGTTTTTGAGCAAGATCAGAGCCTTTTAGAATTTCACATCTTTTCCCCATAAAAACTCTCTTCAGTGGTTATGATGAAGGAACTATTAATGTATAATTCCTATAGTTATTAAAATAATGTTAATTTATTTCAGCTCTCACCACATGAATGAGTACTTGCAGAGAGGCTTTAGAGTAGGGTTAAAAATAAAGATCAGAGTTTAAGAAATAATCACTCCAAGAAAAGAAGGGAGTCATTTGAGCTGCACTGACTTTGTGAAGTGGGTTATTAACTTGTCAGATACCTATGTCCCTTCCAAACACTTCTTCGGTCTTTCATGACCCTATCAGGGCCCATTCAGATAAAAGCACAGCTGAAATCACATCGTTTTTCATGGTGTGACTTGCCATTTGGTTCTGTCTCTATCTATGCTGATCCACCGTCAGAAATGAAAAAAACCCTGTCATTCTGCAGTGATGGTTAGCAGAAGGATAGAGTCACTGTAAAGGCACATGTTCATTTGCCAGTATCCTTAACTTGAAGAGGTCATTCAGCAGTAACAAACATGCTCATCTCGGATTCAGTCTCCAACACCTGTATTTGCCCCCAGTTACTGGAAAAATAAACCTCAAGTGTGGGTCAGTCTGTTGTTATAATCAAGAATAAACCAGGGCCGAGACCGGTTTGGCTCAGTGGACAGAGCGTCGGCCTGCAGACTGAAAGATCCCAGGTTCGATTCCGGTCAGGGGCATGTACCTTGGTTGCGGGCACAACTCCAATAGGGGGCGTGCAGGAGGCGGCTGATCAATGTCTCTCTCTCATCGATGTTTCTGACTTTCTATCCCTCTCCCTTACTCTCTGTAAAAAATCAATAAAATATATTTTTAAAAAAAGAATAAACCAGGGATTAAGACTATATTTATGGCATTTTCTTATCTATGCTTATCACTAACTATGAACCTACAAGAACTGATCCATGTTTTGAAAAGGCATATTGGAAAAGCATTATTAACTATCTCTAACACAAACAATTGTAGTCATTTATTTTATGATTTAAAAGTCTCTTTTACCTGTTTCATGAGATTGGTGAGAAAGATTTAAAAAGAGAATCCTTCTACAACTTGATAAATTTCTTTTAGCTGGCTAGAATAGAAAGTAAAAAGATGTACTATCAATAAAAAATTAAATCACTATCAATACTACTGTCCTAAAAGAAGCAAGATTAAAATATAACTTTATATTTTAAGTCATTTTATACATGTGAATACAATTGAAATTTATATTTAAAATTAAATGCTACCATACCGTTTATCCTGTTCTATAATATTCTTTTCCAACTTAACAATATAGCTAGAATATTTATCTGATACAAAGGCTGGCAAATATTTCTATAGAAGGCCAATAGTAAATATTTTAGGCTTTGTAATATATTCAGTCTTTGTCACAACTATTCAACTCTGCTGTTATAGAAGAAAGCAATAATAAGTGACATGTAAATAATGGGCATAACTGTATTTCAATAAAACTTCACTTACAAAAACAGTTACCATACATATTGTGTTCATGGTCTGACTCAGCATAGTAATAATATTCATTCAACATGGTAAATGATATCAATTTATTGGGCTGTGTTCCAATAATACTTTGTTTATACAAAACAAATAGCAGATACATTGTATTTATGGATTGAAAGATATAACATAGTAATGATAATATCAACCCATAATATAAATCTTATCAAATTCCTTCCTAGCAAACATAATTCTGCAAATAGAGACAAGATCACTCTAAAATTTAAATGAAAAAGCAAAGGACTAGAAAAGTTAAAACAATTTTCACCGAAGACAAAAGTGGAGGTAATCTCTCTATCTAATTTTAAGATGTATTTTATAGCTACAGAACTCAAGACTGTGTGGTAGTGAACACCAAGTATCTATCTGACAAAGAACTCACATGGTTAGATATTACTACAGTCCTATCAGAAAAGCTAAAATAAATATCAAATAATTGAAATGTTGATTAGCATGCGGAAAAAACAGATCTTTTATACTCTGGGGGATTGTAAAATGGCATAGCCTGTCAGCAGCTACTTTAAAAAGCTAAATATACTCTAGCCACCTGACCTGGCAATACCATTTCTAGGCATTTATCTCAGAGAAATGAAAACCCATGTTCATACAAAAACCTGTACATAAATGGTCAGCAGTTTTATCTGTAATAGTCCAAAACAGGAATCAATCACAATGTTCATTAATAGGACAGTGATTAAACAAAATGTAATATATCCATACCTTGAAATATCACCCAGCACTAAAAGTAAATGAACTATTGATACACATATAATTTATATGCATCTCAAAGACATGATGAAATATGGAAAAGAAAACTTCAAAAGGTTCCTTATTGTATGATTTTACTTATGTGACATTCCCAAAATAATAGCAGATGAGAGCTGGAGAAGAGGTTAGTGGTAGAAGGATTAGAAATGGTAGGGGAAATAGGGTGGGTGTGACAATTAAAAGGACAGCTTAGGGGAGACCTTTGGACAATGAGTAGTTCTCTATCTTGATTGTGGTAGGGATTATAGAAATGGACACACACTGCACTCTCAATTTTTCAGTCTGATAGTGGATTATAGTTATGGAAGATGTAACCAATGGAGGAAGTAAGAAGAAATATATTCAAGATCTTTCTTCACTGTCTTTTCCCTGTGGATTCATAGTTATTTCAAAATTAAGAGTTAAAAAACAAGGCAGGTGGCAGGCCATAGCCATAGTTTGGCTCTAGTTTGCCAATTGCTGACCCAGACCATTAGATGATTTTACAATAGTATTTTAATTATAAAACAAAGACCTGTGGTATTTTGTGTTTTAACACATCTACAATTATTTCTTTAGAATGAATATTTGAAAGCACAGTGTCAAGCATATCCCTATCTTTACATTTTGTGTGTAATGTTGTCAAATTACCTTCTACAAAATTTATACTAATTTATACTCCTTTGTACCCACTTGTTCACCAACACTGTGTATTATCTTAAAAAGAAAAAAAAAGAAGAAAAAAAAAAAACACATGAGAGAAACCAAGATGGCAGCATAGGTAAATACCTAAACTGCTGCCTCAAACAACAATTTCAAAATGACAACTAAAAGACAAAATGGGCATCATCCAGAACCACAGGAAGACTAGCTGAGTGGAAATTCTACAACTAGAAAGAAAGAGAAAAGCACACTGAAAATCAGAGGAGCTGCAGGAGGCAGAGATATTGAGACAAGCATACAGAGAGGACTGGCAACTGAGTGCACGGCTGGCTTTCTCAAGTGGGAGGGAGACAAAAGCTCCCAACGGCACTGAACTCCAGTTATGAGAGAGACTCTGGGGACCCAGACTCATATGTGGTGAAACTGGACTGTCAGGAAAGAGAAAAGCACACTGAGACTCAGAGGAACTGCGAAAGGCAGCGGTACTGAGATGCACGTGCAGAAAGGGCTGACAACTGAGTATAGGGCTGGCTTTCTCAAGCAGGAGGGAGACAAAAGCTCCCAATGGCACTGAACTCCAGTTCCAGGAAAGACTCTGGGGACCCAGACTCATTTGGAGGAGAAACTGGACTGTTTGGCAGTGGGTGAAACTGGAGAGCAGCTCTCTCTCAGAGGTGCTTGCAGTGATTACCATGGGACATTGAGACACAGGGGCCTATTAGGGAAGGGATGACAGGAAACTAATGCTGTCTACTCTGCCCTGAGACTCTGCCCCATCCAAGCTGAGCACAGAGGCTTTTGCAAGTCTTGTCTCATAAGGGTGTCTCTATCACAGAAGTTCTCCTGGCATAGACACAGCTGATCCTCAAAGCTAATTGGCCTGGAAGTCAATTCCTCCCACTGATACCAACAACAATCAAGGCTAAACTAAAACAAGACTGTGCACACAGCCCACAAAGGGGTGCACCAAGAGTGTCCACCTCAGGTAACTGAGAAGACTGAACCAAAGGGCCCTATAAGACATGTAGCACACGAAGCACTCTATCAACACAGGGAAGCAGCAAAAATGGGGAGACAAAGAAACAGATCACAAATGAAAGAAATGGAGGAAAGCAAATAACTGGATATAGAGTTCAAAACTACAGTTATAAGGTTTTTCAAGAATTTTATATAAAAGGCTGATCAATTTAGTGAGACTCTTGAGGATATGAAAAAGGACCAACTAGAAATTAAACATACACTGACTGAAATAAAAAATATTATACAGAGATCTAATAGCAGACTAGAGGATTGAAAGAATCAAGTCAAAGATTTGAAATACAAAGAAGCAGAAAACACTTAACCGGAAAAGCAAAAAGAAAAAAGAATACTAAAATGTGGAGATAGTGTAAGGAGCCTCTGGAACAACTTCAGACGTACCAACATCAGCATTGTGGAAATGCCAGAAGAGAGAGAGCAAGATACTGAAAACCTATTTGAAGAAATAATGACCAAAAACTTTCCCCACCTGGTGAAAGAAATAGACTTACAAGTCCAGGAAGTGCACATAACCCCAAACCAAAGGAATCCAAAGGGGACCATACTAAGACACATCATAATTAAAATGCCAAGAGCAAAAGACAGAGAATATTAAAAGCAGCAAGAGAAAAACTGTTACATACAAGGCAGAACCCATATGACTGTCAGCTGGTTTCTCAACAGAAACTATGCAGGCCAGATGAGAGTGAAAACAAATATTCAACGTGATGAATAGCAAGAACCTGCAACCAAGATTATTCTACCCAGCAAAGCTATCATTTAGAATTGAAGGTTATATAAAGAGCTTCACAGATAAGAAAAATCTAAAGGAGTTCATCACCACCAAACCAGTAGTATATGAAATGCTGAAAGGTATTGTTTAAGAAGAGGAAGAAGAAGAAAAAGGTAAAGATAAAAATTATGAACAACAAATACATATCTATCAACAAATGAATCTAAAAATCAAGTGAAAAAAAATCTTATGAACAGAATAACTGGTGAATATAATAGAATCAGGGGCATAGAAAGGGGTGGACTGACAATTCTCGCTAGTAAAGGGGTATTGGGGGTGTGGAAAGAGACTGGACAAAAATCATACACCTATGGATGAGGACAGAGTGTGTGTGGGTTGCGGGGTCGGGGGGTAAGGACAGAGGGTGGGGTGGGAACCGGGTGGAGGGAAGCTATGGAGGGAAAAAGAGGAATAACTGTAATAATCTGAACAATAAAGCTTTATTAAATTAAAAAAAAAATTAAGATGGTGGAAAAACAAACAAACACACCTTTGCAGCCCTAACTGGTTTGGCTCAGTGGATATGCATCGGCCTGCAGACTGAAGGGTCCCAGATTCAATTCCAGTCAAAAGCATGTACCTTGGTTGTGGGCATATCCCCAGTGGGGAGTGTGCAAGAGGCAGCTGATCAATGTTTCTAACTCTTTATCCCTCTCCCTTCCTCTCTGTAAAAAAATACACAAAAAAATACTACCTTTGCATACTTGTCCAGAAATAATATCTTGCTGTACTTTTCCTTGATTTAAATGTATTTTCCTTTCTTCCTAGATCTTTGCTCATGCTGGATTTTCCTGAAACATAATCTTCTCCTTACTAGCTAATTGGTACTCTGCCTTCAAGTCATAAGACACCACTCCCAATAGGAACATTTCTCCAGGCTTGGTCTCATTCATTTCCACAGCACCCTGTACTTCCTCTGCCATATCACTTATATTCTGTGGTCACAGCTTGTTTAAATGTGCCTCTTCCATTTAATTGGAGGGCTAGACCTGAATATCTGTAGGGCAGGAGCTGTGTGTGTCTTGCTCCCTCTTTTAAGCTCAGTATTATTAGCACAGTGCCTGACAAATTATAGTTATTCACTAAATATTTATTGAATCAATGAATGAAAAAAGAATATGTCGATTATAAAGGGTATAGTCTGCTTGTTGAGAGTTCACAACACTAATATTGACATTGTGTTTCCAACACCATTCAGGAAAAAGGGCCCCACCTATGAAGATAAATATCAGGTCTGAATGGAGCCTCATCCTGTTGCGGGAAGATGATTTATCATATTATCATAGTTTTGAGAGGGCTAAAAAGGGCTAATTCCAATTTAACTCTGATATTTGGAGGCTAGTGATGTAAACCCATGCCAGGAAGCTCATGTAACCTATAATTAAGTCACTACCTCCTTCCCAGATACTGGTCTTGCAGAACTTGCTACTGTGAACAGTGCACTGCCCTGGAAGGAGGGTTCTTAATGCTGGCACCAGGCCAGACCATCAGATATAGCCTGGAGACCCCTAACATCTTGCATGGCCCACAAAAAGGACTGGAAGCATAATCCATATTTGCAGGACAAAGGCCAGTGACATATAAAGGAAAGCCTCATGCATGTTTCTTCATTCAGATTTGGAAGGCTGTTCCCTGAGTCCACCAATGTATTAAACAGTGTCCCTTCATTTCTTTGAATGAAGTGTCCTTGGTTTTCTTTGGTCTTCTGCAACAGCTGGTTCCCTGATGAAGAAACCAACCATGCTTGGCTTTTTTTGGCCTCTGGTGAGGGGACAGGGCTTGGAACCTAGGGGCACAAGATAGGCCTCTGGAAGGCATACCCTGATGATTTTAGCAGAATTGTACTGGGGGACTCCTAACGCTCCCAGACCTCAGCCTAGAACCCGGCCAGCATCTGGAGAAAGTGGACGAACACTTCTGGACCTGTCGACAGAATCGGTAAAGTAGGGGTCCCAGTCAGTCAAGCCCATTCCAGTGAGTGAAAGGGGAGCTTGATCACCTCCTCAGAAGTCATAGGATTTCAACAGTTAAACTGACCAGGGATCAGGTGGGTGGACTGTGTTTTTAAACTCTGAGTGAATGTCTGGTGAAAGTGTGTGAGTGTGGAGGGAGAGGACCTGCCCTCTCCTATCCTTTGTGTGGCTCCACGACCTTGGTTACAGAGTCCGAGTGGGCCCCAACCTGTGGTTCCGTGATTTGTCATATGGCAAACAGTGACTCACCCCCATGTGGAGGTGACCAGGCCTGGGGTTTATATGGGTGTACCTTTGCTAAGACAAATCTAAGCTCCCAAGGGATGCATTCAGGCAGGCATCTGAGTGAGAATCTGTGAAAACAGGTCACCTCTTCCCTTGTCTGTCTCTTGCCACCAATCATCATGGAGTCGGGAAGAGTAAAGCCACTGTTCTCAATTGCATGTTGAAAAAATTTGAAAAAGGTTTCAATGGAAACTATGGTATTAAAATGAACCCCAAACCCTGAGGAAATTCTGTGAAGTAGAATGGCTACCCTTTAGGGTCGGCTGGCCCTCAGAAGGCTCTTTCCTTAAGGGACTGGTTGGGGCAGTCTGGAATATAGTCATGAAAGACCCTGGACACTCAGATAAGTTTCCCTACATAGACAGCTGGTTAGAAATTATTCAAACCTTGCTTCCTTGGATCCAGTTCTGCTTGTGTAACAAGGGACAGAGTAAGTATTAGTGGCAGGGGTGAAGAGGCAGAAAAGGCAGGTGCAGGCTAATGAGAGGCAGGCAAGACATGAGGAAGCAGAAGAGAAGCAGGCAGGAGTAAAGAAAGAGGTCCCTCAGAAGGGAACCCAACCCCCTGTTCTGCCAGGACCCCCTAAGGAAGTCCTGCCAGTTTTACCACCTCCATATGTGCCACAGGCAGCATCAAGTGCTCCCCACTCTGGTCTAGAAGGTTGGGAAAGTCTGGAAACCGCCTCTATCTCTCCTCAACCAGGCTCTCCAGAGCCAGTTGGGTGGTGCTTATGTTCAGCTGACCAAGCCACAACCAGCATGTCAGATGCTTCTCATGGAGATTTGGGGTGCCCAAGTACTTGGTGAAGATGAGACCTTGCAGGAGGGAGGGACAGTCTATTATTATCAGCCCTTTATCACAAGTGACATCCTAAATTGGAAACATCACACCCCAACTTATTCTGAAAAACCTCAGGCCACGGTAGACCTCCTAGAAATGATTTTCCAGACCCAGAAGCCCTCCTGGGTGGACTGCAAGCAGCTCCTTTTCACGTTCTTTAACACTGAGGAGCGCATGAGAATAGTATCAGAGGCTCAGAAGTGGCTCTAGACTCAGGCCCCGGCTAGAATATTAGATACAGACAAAGGGCCTGAAGGCCTTCCCAGGTGAGGAACCTGATTGGAACCTGAAATCAGAAGACAGAAGGGCCGGGCTAGAAAGATATCGGCTGGCCTTCCTCTAGGACAGTGGTTGGCAAACCATGGCTTGCGAGCCACATGCGGTTTGTGAGTAGCGGTTTGCCACTCTATTGATTAATGAGTTTGCCAACCACTGTCATATACTACCCTTTACCTCTTTGCATACAATATGCCACAATTGCCTAATCCTCACAGCTTCCAACTACTGTACATGGTAACATTTAGTCTAGTCCAGTGGTGGCAAACTCATTAGTCAGGGCCAGAGCTAAGAAGCCCACCAAAAGCCTGACAAAAATCCAGCAGCTTTCTATGAAAGACTGTATGAAGCATACTGAACTACACTCCCTTTAACCCTGAGGTCCTGGAAAATCAGCCCATGGTACATGCCACTTTTCCAAATCAAGCCCAGCCTATTATCAGGAGAAAATTACAAAAGCTGTAAAGGAAAAATGCCACCAAACTGCTGGAGATAGCCAAGGTTTTCATCAACTGAGACAGTGTGGCAAGGAGGGAGGAGGAAAAGAAATTTAAAGAAGGACCAATATAGTAGCAGTGGCTTTGAGAGGTTCAGGCTCCCAGACAGATCAAAAAGGGAAGCAAGAATACAGATCAGGGGTCAAAGGAAGAGCAAGCCTAAACAGAGACCAGTGTGCCTATTGTAAGGAGACAGGACACTGGAAGAATGAATGTCCCAAATGACAAAGTAAGAAAACTGGACCCCCTTTTCCACCCAGTCACTATCAACCAGAGCCACTTGAAGCAGATCTCATCAGGCTAGCAATGGCTGATTCCAACTAGGACAGACTGGGCTCTTTTCAGCTGGGCCCCCGTGAGCCCAGGATCAGAATGAAAATTGGGGGCCAGACTGTAGACTTTATGGTTGATACAGGAACTGAGCACTCAGTAGTCACACAGAAAATAGCACCTCTCTCGGGAAAGAAAGCCACCATTATAGGAGCTACTGGGTACCAGACCCGTAGACCATTCTGCTGCCCTTGTCAATGCCAACTTGGCAGTCATCAAGTAATTCATGAATTCCTGTACTTGCCAGACTGTCCAGTTGCTCCATTGGGTGGAGACCTTTTAGCCAAAATGGGGGCAGAAATCACTTTTGCTCCAGATGGCTCAGCACAGTTTTGCCTAAATGAGGAGACCTCCCCAATGATCCTGTCCCTAGCAGTGCGAAGGGAGGAAGAATGGAGACTCTGTATCCTCCAGTCAAAGGCCTCACTCTGAGAACCTGGATTAGAGAAAGAATTCCCGCTGGTCTGGGCAGAAAGGAATTCTCCATGTCTGGCTAAGGACCATGTCCCTGTGTTGACTGACTTAAAACCTGGGGTACAGCCTATCAAAAGCAGTCACTTAGACCTGCTGCTTCAGTGGGGACTTGTTAAATGATGCAGGTATCCATGGAACACGCCATTCTCGCTTGTCAAAAAGCCTGGGACTAATAACTACTGCCCTGTACAGGATCTACAGGCTGTTAATGAGGCTGTTATAATCCTGTATATTCATGGAGCCATATACAGTATAAGGAAAAGGGGCTTTTGATGACCATAGGAAAAGGAATCCAAAATCAGAATGAGATTTTAAAGTTACTAGAAGCAGTCTGGGAGCCCAAGAAATAGCAGTCATCCATTGCAAAGGTCACAAGGAAAGATTCAGTATCAGAAGGAAACCAACGTGCTGATGCCACAGCCAAGCTGCTAAAGAACAAGTGGCACCGTCATGGATCATGTTGGCCCCAAATTAGCTGAACTTCCAAAGTACACTCCTCAGGAAGAGGAATGGGCCCAGCAAGAAAGGGGCAAGAGAACAAAGGAAGGCTGGTGGATACTCCCAGTTCATAGGGTCTATGTCTCAGAACAGTTAGAAGGTAGTCCTCCAGCAGCATGAACTTACTCATTTAGGAAAGAATGCCCTACAAGCTTTGTTAGGCAGATACTACCTAATTGCCCGTCTTCCCTCCTTGTGTGCCTCAGTCTCTCAACATTGCCTCCTCTGAACAATGCCAAACACGGTCCTGTGGGACTGATAGGAGTTCAGCGCTGTGGGCAAGCTCCTTTTGAGGACTTAGAAGTAGATTTCACAGAAATAGGGCCTAGCAGAGGAAATAAATACCTGCTAGTTTTTGTTTGCACCTTTTCAGGCCACATTGAGGCATATCTCACTCGGACAGAAAAGGCAAGAGAAGTCACCTAAGGCATTGCTGAAAAATAAAATTTCACGAAATGGAATGCCTCTGACCATAGGGTCTAATAATGGCCCAACCTTTATAACAGAAATAGTACAATAGTTAGCTAAGGCTTTCTGAATTAAATGGAACCTACATACAGCCTACAGGCCTCAGAGTTTAGGGAAAATAGAGACATGAACCAGACTCTAAAGCAGACCATGGCTAAGCTATGCCAAGAGATATCTTGTCTCTTGTACTCCTACATATTCTGTGCCCCAAAGGCCAGGGTAGGTTTCTCTCCCTTTGAAATTCTATAGTAGACCTGCCTCCCTTAATTCGGCAAAGGGAGATTTGGGGGAAATAGGGACTTAGAAATCCAGAAACAACTACAAGAATTTGGAAAAACTGTCTTTGAAGTACCCATATAGGTAACTGACTGACTACCCATCTCTCTAGGAACAGACATACATCCTGATAAACCTGGAGACCAGGTTTGGGTAAAGGACTAGAAAAAGGAACCCCTCATGCCTATCTGGAAGGGACCCTATCCAGTCATATGGCAGGAATAGCCATAATACTGCTCTTTGTCCTAGCGGTTCACTGTTGTGGACCCCCACTGAACAGAAATAGAGGGAATAACATGCTCCCACTAATAATATTTGCTGGTACATACTTACCTCCCATAGGGACCACTGCCATGTGTCCTTGACTAGAAATTCACTACCCAAATATGCTATACCAAGTAGCCTATGAGAAAGCCCCATCAAGCCAGATGTTTGTTAGCTATACTTATCAGCCTACGGCATGTTACGACTCCACTACCAAATACATAAGGAGGGCGGAAATTGTATCGGATGGAAAAAATGATAGGACCTGTCATGACCAATGTGCAGCTAATTAATGTTGCTCTTTTTTGTTTCAGCAGTACCCAGGGCCAACATCCCACAAGTCACCTCCCAGATGAACCATGCAACTCTATCCTCAAGGCTGAAAAGACCACTTACCTCTGGTGCTCCCCTGCAGGAACATTATATGTCTGTAGAACTGCTGCTTAGCTCTGTCTGCCTGCAAACTGGTTGGGAATGCCTTTAAACTTTAGAATTCCCTACAAACCCCTCAAAGGATGCTAACCTCTTTGTCATTATTCCTTCTCAGATGGAAGCAGATAAAAGCAGTCATCGTCCATGTTCACCATAACATCCTGTAGTTATTGTAACACAAGGCTAAGAGAAGCTTGTGGGACAAGGGAGGAGGCAGAGGGGTAGGAGGAATGAGAATGCTAAAAAGGGCTAATTCTAATGTAACCCTGATATGTGGAGGCTAGTGATCTGAACCCATGCCAGCAAGCCCAGTGTAACCTATAATTAAGTCACTACCTCCTTCCCAGATACTGCCCCGGAGGGAGGGTTCTTCATGCTGCTGCCAGACCAGACCTGGAGACCCCTAACACCTGGGGGCCTTCTTGCAAGGCCTGCAAAAAGGACTGGAAGCATAATTCATATTTGCAGGACAAAGACCACAGGAACATATAAAGAAAAGCACCTGCATGTTATTTCACTCAGATTTGGAAGGCTATTCCCTGAGTCTGCTGGTATATTAAACAGTGTCCCTCCTCTTCTTTGAAGCGCCCTTGGTTTTCTTTGGTCTTTGCAACAGTTTGATGACCCTACCAATTAAAATTACCCAACTAACTTTTGTTGTACTGACTGTATGCTAAGTAACTTTTTGAGTGTTTATTTGGTTTTTAGGCATAGGCTATAGGCTACCTACACTGAGAACATGCATGTGTCATACAAGCTTAAATGTTCTTGTCCTTGTGACAATATTTTTCACTCAAATTTAATAAGGCGGAGAGGAATCCAAGATGGCGGCATAGGTAAACACCTATACTGCTGCCTCGCACAACAATTTCAAAACTACAACTAAAAGACAGAAAGGACATCATCCAGAACCACAGGAAAGCTGGCTGAGTGGAAGTTCTAAAACTAGAGGGAAAGAGAGGGGCTCGCGGAGACCCAGAGGAGATGCAAAAAGCTGAGGTACGGAGCCACGAGCGCGGAGAGAGCGGGTGCCGGAGTACCTGGCTGGCTTTCTCTGGCAGGAGGGAAACGGAGACTCCCAACGGCATTGAACCCCTTATCTTACGACACTAAACCCCAGATCCAGCCGAAACTCATACGGGGGGAGTTTGGACTGTGAAAAGGGAGAAGTGCACGGAAATTTGGGGGAGTTGCAAAGGATCGGAGGTCTGGTCGCGCACGGCGCACGGAGGACGGATTGCTGATTGTGCCGCTGGCTTTCGCGAGTGGGCGGGAGACAGACCCTCCCAACTGCGCCACTTCTGACTCCACTAAGCCCCTGTTTTGGGCGAAACCCTGGGGACCTAGACTCGTGTGGTCCTGGTTCGCAGGGGAGCCGGAAAGGCAGCGGTTAGAGGCACTGCGGGTGCTTGCGCACAAGGACCGCTCCAGCCATTACCCAGTCACGTGAGACTCAGGGGCCGTGGAGGGCGGGGCCGACTGGAAGGCAAGGCGGTCCCTTAAGCCCTGAGACTCCACCCTCCCAAGCTCAGCAGAGGCTTCTGCGGCTGAATCCAGCACAGAAGCTTCCCCGGCACAGTGAAAATGCCGAGACAAGGGAAGGGATTACAAGCAAAAGAAATGGAGGAAAAAAAACGACTGGATATAGAGTTCAAAACCACGCTTATAAGGTTTTGCAAGAATATGCTAGAAAAGATGGATAAATTTAGTGAGACTCAAGAGAAGATAATAAATACACTGACTGAAATGAAAACTATTATGCAGAGTACTAACAGCAGACTAGAGAAAGGCAAGGATCAAGTCAAAAATTTGAAATATAAAGAAGCAGAAAACATTCAACTGGAAAAGCAAGAAGAGAAAAGAATCCAAAAATGTGAACATAATGTAAGGAGCCTCTGGGACAGCTTCAAGCGTACCAACATCAGAATTGTGGGGGTGCCAGAAGAAGAGAGAGAGCAAGATACTGAAAACCTGTTTAAAGAAATAATGACTGAAAATTTCCCACATCTGGTAAAAGAAATAGACTTACAAGTCGAGGAAGCACACAGAACCCCAAAGAAAAGGAACCCAAAGAGGACTACACCAAGACACATCATAATTAAAATGCCAAGAGCAAAAGAGAAAGAGAGAATATTAAAAGCAGCAAGAGAAAAACAGTTTATTACCTACAAGGGAGCACCCATACGACTGTCAGCTGATTTCTCAACAGAAACGATGCAGGCCAGACGGGAGTGGCAAGAAATATTCAACGTGATGAACAACAAGAACCTACAACCAAGAATAATCTATCCAGCAAAGCTATCATTCAGAATTGAAGGGCAGATAAAGACCTTCACAGAGAAGAAAAAGCTAAAGGAGTTCATCAACTCCAAACCAGTATTATATGAAATGCTGAAAGGTACCCTTTTAGAAGAGGAAGAAGAAAAAGGTAAAAGACAAAAAAATTATGAACAACAAATACACATCTGTCAACAAGTGAATCTAAAAATTAAGTGAATTAAAAATCTGATCAACAGAATAAACTGGTGAATATAATAGAATCAGGAGCACAGAAAGGGAGTAGACTGATAATTCTCAGGAGGACAAAAATCATAAAGCATCAAACAGACTGTGAAATTATAGCAGAAAGATTAAAGTTAGGTGAGGTAAATAAGTGATCAATCAAAGGACTTGTATGCATGCTTATAAACATAACCAATGATCACAGACACTGGGGGGTCGGGGTACGCCTGGGAGGGAGGGGGGCAATGGGGAGATATGTATAAAAAATTAATAAAAATTAATAAAAATAAAAAAATAAAATAAAAAAAATTTAATAAGGCAATATCTGATTTGTACAAAGTTGCTTATGAATGTTGTTATTATTATGAGTATACTCCATAGAACCCCTTAATCTCCCCAGGAAGATAACAGTCCGTCAAGGTACCACTGTCCTCTTAGAGATTCCTCAAACAATCACACACATAGCTTTTCAATATCTATTCTTTTTATACCAATACAGTGGTACCTCGAGATACGAGTGCCCTAACATGAGATTTTTGAGATACGAGCCGTCAAGTGAGCGATTTTTGCTTTGAAATACGAGCAACATTTGAGATAGGAGTAAACGCGGATCGGCCGGCTGCACAGGACCCACCTAGTTTACCACGACTCAAGCGTCTCATAGTTTCCCATGCCTCAAGGTTACGGAACGAATTAAACTTGAATCTCGAGGTACCACTGTATTTCTATTTCATTTGACTTTTTAAAATTTTCAAATATTTTCCAAAGCTCTTCTTGACATCATTAAGAAGCCTCTGTGATTTTCTTGCCTTAGAGAGATATATTCCTTGATTGTAATTTAATTAGACCTGAACTGTGGGGAGGTATTTTAACGTTCCTACTCTCACTTAGACTGCTGTGGCCCTCTTCACTAAAAGGTTTGAAATATGATACTGCTCCTTATGAAAACCTCCTCTTTTTATCTATCTGAATGTATCTCTCATGTCTAAGAGGTCATTGCTTTTAACACACCACTAATTTATCTAAGAGAGTTTCGGTTATTGTAGGTAGAGTAGATTTTTTTTTTAAATCAGAATATATGTTTAGTTGCTGAGATTTATATATCTGTACAATAGAATTTTGTCTTTGAGGATTATATTGTAGCTCATGATCACAGAATGTTAAGAAGTCTGTGGAGTCATATGCAGTATGACCTGAAAATAAGAGGGATAACTAGAGGCAACATACTAGAGGAAAGATGTCAGTCTGCAATCCTTATACTAACTCACTGAGGGGCTCCATGCTGGCCAAGTAACCTCTCTGAGTCAGTTTCCTCATGTATAAACCAAGGGAGGTGGACCAAAGGAAGGGTAAATTCCCTTCCAGCTCAGAAGTTCTGTGATTCTGGGATACACTTCGTCTATCCCTTTGACATCCAATCCCAAGGAGTAAAATTTATATTGGAAATGTACCATCTACAATCTAATCAGGATCTTCTTTGGACATTGATCTGTGATGTTCCCTTTTTCACCCAGACACTTTCCACTGTCCTTTGCACATAGTAATAAAAGGAGACCCTCACCAGACTGAACTTTGCTCGATCCCTATTAGTACACTCTCCCTGTTGCCAGGCTTCCTCTGGCCTAATGTCACCACCTCATTCTTACCTCTCAAGGCCAGCTCTCTATCTAACCCTACCAGGAGCAATCCCCACACATGGAAGAAGGGCCAAGACGTTGCTCAGGACCTCATTCCCAAATATTATTCTCACATTTGAACAAAACCGCTTCCTCTTTATTCTAACCTGAAGAAAAATATTCACTGAGGAAGGATCAAAGAGAACTAACATCTGTTAAATACTTTCTGTGTGCCACACTTACACATATCATAGTCACTTCTTACAAATATCTCTTGAAATATATATGATTTTCCACTATTTTTGAAGTTGAGAAAACTGGTGCTCAAGGAAATTAAAAAAATTGCTGAGATCAAGAGGTAGTTTCTGTAGAGCTGGGATTCAAATTCCAGTCTAACTCGAGAATTTTTCTTTTTTCACCTGACCAAACAGTCCCCTTCATTACGAAGCCCTAGGGTTCTGGGGCATTATCTCAGGGCCCTCTAAAAAGAAAGGACAGAAGTTGGGTTCCAGCACTGTCTTTATTCTGAGGATGTCAAGAACATTCCCAAGAGTATTTATTTGGTAATTATTACCAATATTTCATTTGAGGAAAAAAGATTCCATTGATTTATAATATTCATTTTGTATATACCACTTGTTTAAAAAAATGATATTCACACCTTGCCAGTGTGGCTCAAAGGTTGAGCATCAACCCATAAACTAGGAGGTCACAGGATTGATTCCTATTCAATTCCTATTCATTCCTTACTGCCTGATAGGGGGCATGCAGGAGGCAGCCCATCGATGTTTCTCTCTCATTAATGTTGCTCTCTACCTCTTCCTTCCCCTCTCTCTCAAAATCAACAATAAAAAAATAAAATCAATAATAATATATTTTAAAAGAAATAATACCCTAATCTAGAGTATCACCTTATCCTCAAAGATACTTACTTTCATACTTATTTTAGGTGACAAACTCAGATTTATTAACCATTGTCACCAACCATGTGTCCTCAGGTACAGTCTGAGGAATAATGGAGCCAGAATAGATGTTTAGCAAAGGTTATACTGAGTCATTCCTTGTAGTTTTGTCTAACTTCAGCTACATCAAACATGACTGCAGGGTGGTATAGTAAAATTCCATGACAATAATTGTTGGTAAAAATTCTATAGCTCTTATAAATGTATAACTTTAAAAATATTTGATTGCTTTTTAGAGAAAAGAAGGGAGAGAGAGAGAGAGAGAGAGAGAGAGAGAGAGAGAGAGAGAGAGAGAGAGAAACATCAAGTTGTTCTTCCATGTATTTATGCATTCCTTGGTTGTTTCTTATATGTGTCCTGACTGGAGATCGAACCCACAACCTTGATACAGCAGAACAACACTCTGACAAACAGCTATCCAGCCAAGGCCCTATAAATGTATAATTTATACTTCATGGCAAATGTGCTCTGTCTACATCAAATACTGTAACCACCTTTTTCTATTTTTTAAAAATATTCTCCTGTACCTGTACTTACCTCCTTCTTTTCTTTGAGCCAGTGGATTATAATGTATGAAAATAAAACTCTAGGTTGAGAAAGAATTGATGTGCAGCATGTGTGAGCAAATGGTAGGTAACCAGATGTATTCCTAGAGAATATCTTTTGAAATAGAACATTTTGTAAGTTTGTAGTCAGAGGAAAGATAATAACATCTGAACTTAACTATAGTTTAGCCAAGTCTCTGAAAGGCCAATTGTGAGCAATAGGTAAGGTAGACACCAGAAGAAACAGCAGTAGGAAAAACAGATAAGGAGCAAAAAGCATCAAGCAATCAGGCCCAGACAGAGGAGGTGGCCTCTGGGTGTCTGCTGGGCTGGAATCTGTAGCACTAGTTTGAGTATTTCTGACCCTTTTATAATTGTGTCATTCATCAAAGAAGCCACACTAGAAATGGAGAGTTGAATTGAGTGATTTTCCTGCTGACTGCAAGGTACTTACAATTTGTCCAGGGATCGCAGGGGGATGGGTACAAAAGCCTCCCATTTCCTACATGGGACTGTTTCACAAAAATGGATGACAGCCATTAGTCACAGTTTTGATTCATGCAATCTCTGCCCAGTGGACCACTGAAGGGCTATCTAAAGATGCTTAATTGAGGCTTCCCTCATCCCACAGATATTTACTGCCAAGACCAGTGTCTCTACCACGGCATAACATGATATCTCAAATGTGAAACTAGATAAAATAACAGCATTCTACAGGCATCTGCATCATAACACCTGGTCATAATGGGTAGTCTCCAAATCAAATCCTTTTATATATATATATATATAGTTCATTTGCCCTCCCCAAATCAAATCCTTGTTTATATATATATAGTTCATTTGAAATGCCTAAGGGACTGTGATAAAGATACCAGCACGCAGTGGAGCACTTCAGAAGGTATGGCTCAAATTCAAAAAAGAGAGACAGGTTTGTGCAAGTGTGAAGGGGCAGCCATGGAAACAGACCACTAGGAACTGTACACGAAGGAGCCAGAACATCCTTTTCTTAGGGCTAAGCATCACCTTGCAATGTCCTTCACCTTGTCACTTAGAATTGGATCACTGCTTTGTCAGTGACCAGATTTATGGACCATGATAAAATAAGTAGCTAAAAACTTAAGTCACTGGGCCTAGTGTTAGGAAAATACAAATTACTGATTTGTTTCATTCCTTCTAAGTGCCAGTGTGCTCCTTCCCCAACTCCTGCCCTGAAATCCAAGCTCTGGTAATCGCCTCAGTGTCTACCATTCTCCATCAGCTAAAGTGCTTGTGGTTCAGGTCATGGCCTCTCCCCTTCTTCTTTGCTTGCAAAAAAGGGAAAAAAAAATACACATTTTAGATTTTCCATTACCAGTCTCCTACCTGACCTTGCTGGTCTCTTCCTGCATAACACATTTCTCCTTTTAGAGAGAGCAAGTGAGAATCCATTGGTAGGAGCATGTGATGAAATAAACTAGAGTGAAACGGAAAGTGCCTTAAACACCAGATGCCAAAAGAACAAACCTGGTTAATGATCTAACGTTGAAATATATCGTGTGCTTTCGAGCAAAGAAAATAGCAGCAGGGAAACAGGCAGCATATATATGTCATAATGTCCACCCACTGAAAAATATTGCATTCTAGCAGACCCAGCGTGGAGGGATAATAGAAAGAAAAATACAAACACCTCGCTGAGTTCCTACTCTGTGCTGGTACCTTGATACATTTTTACCTGATATTATTTTTCTTCTCCAGCCTCCTCGGGAAAATATTTGCAGTTTGAGCAGAATTTAAGTCTGTCTCCGTCGAGCAGTGAAACTTCTTAGCTGCTCATGATGAAAGTCTTTTAAGCATTGCTTGAAACGTGAAAACAGAAATTGTGTTAAAGACGGTGTCAGGAGTCCTCAAGACTGCCCCATGTTTGGAGGTTCCCTAGGGAGATTCACAGGACTCAGATAGCCTTGTCCTCGTGGCTAAGGTTTACTGTGGCAGAGAAGTAGGAGGAGGAGGAGCTGGGTCATGAGGAGAACAACAGGCAAGGCCTAGAGAAACCCACACAGGTTTTCTATGCTCTCTTCCTCCCATACAGAGCCGCAGAGAAATGCAGGCTGTGTGCCATGTTTCTGCCTATGGAATATCACTAGAGACTCAGTCATGGTTTCTATTGGGTGCTAGTTATGTAGGGACCCTGACTAGTACAAACCAACATTCCATACTCTCAGAAGGAACACAAGCATTTTTTGTAAATCTTATTTGCACAGAGATTCTGAAGCCAAGCAGATCTAGTTAAATCCTGATTGCTGAGGATGCTCTCACAACCAAGTTCCCAGTCACCAGCCAATGGCCAGAGAAAAGCAGACCTTTCCAAAGGTCACGGACCCAGAAATGCTATGTTAACTTTTTAGTGCACAAATAGTATAGAAAGTTAATGCTCTCATATATCTTTTTGCCCACTACCACCAGGGCCTTCCAGACACATAGCAATGAGAGACAAACTATGAAAAGGTGGAGTGCAAAAGAAATACCTGGGCTTAAAAATCATCTCTGTGGACTAGAAACAGAAGCATAAGCTAGAGCTCTGCATGGTACAGAAACACAGTGTGCAACTAGAATAAGCCCTGAAGAACGCAACAAAATGTGACTAGATTAGAACATCAAGACAGCCATTTATTTATGGAACACTAGGTCTCTGCTGGAAATCTCTCCATGGGCAGCCTTGCAAATGGAAACACTGGTACAATTCAACTTGAAAACACTGGTTAGAGTGGTTCACATCCATTAGGATATTTACTCAGATTGAACCTAAGCAGAATTCAAGTAAAACTTTTAAGTATAACTAAGTGAATCAGATATGCTTGCTTTCAGAATCATCTGAGCTTAGTCTTCAAAGGGTGCAAAATATCGCCAATTTGCTTTAAATGTGGTCCTGGCCAATAGAACATTCTGTGATAATAGAAATGCTCTTGCTGTCCAATATAGTGGCTAATAGCCACACGTGGATAGTGCAATTGAGGAAGTGAATTTTTAATTCTATTTCAGTTGAATTTAAATATGTATTAATACTAGTAACTTTTGTATTGGAAACAAATTTTTTAATGAGTTTGTTTTTACTCTAATGACAGGAGTCTCCTTCAAAACATATTGACAAGTGCCTATTAATAGACGAATGGATAAAATGTAGTACATATATATAATGGAATACTACTCAGCCATAAACAAGAATAAAATTTTACCATTTGCAACAGCATGAATGGACTTGGAGGGTATTATGCTAAGTGAAATGAGAAAGACAAATACCTTATGATTTCACTTATATGTGGGATCTAAAGAACGGAATAAACAAACAAAACTGACACAGACTCACAGATGCAGAGAATAGACTAATGGTTGCCAGAGGGGAAGGGGGTTGGGGTACTGGGTGAAAGATACAAAAGGATTAAGTGGTACATATTGGTAGTTACAAAGTAGTCACAGAGATGTAAATTATAGCATAGGGAATATAGTCAATAATATCATGATAACTATATATGGGGTCACATGGGTACTGGAAATAACAGGGGGAACACTTTGTAAAGTATATGATTGTTAACCACTATGATGTATATCTGAATCTAATATAAAATAATTGAATGGAAACTGTAACTGAAAAAAAATGAAAACAATTTTTAAAAAAATATATGTTGACAGAACAGTTGGTTTTCAGAGGCTCTATGTGTCTGTGTGTCTGTGTGTGGATCTCTGGGCAGTGTCAGCAGCCACCAGCTGCAAACATGCATACCTCAGAGAGAGATTAGGGAACCACTTTGAATCACCATAACTTAGTTCACCTATCATCTCTTCACATTTGTAACTTGTCTCATCGTAAACAAACCTCATCCACTTAAAGTGAAGAGACCATAAGGGGAAGGGATCAAGATGTACAAATTGCCAGTTATAAAAACAGTCACAGGGAGGTAAAGTACAGCAGAGGGAACACAGACAATAATATTGTAATAAACTATGCATGCTGTCAGGTGGGTACTAGACTTATCAGTGTAAGGGCAGCTTAACCCAAACTCTGCAGAAATAGGGTGTTTGCTTATCTATAATTAGCCTAACTCCCACTTGCTATACCACACAGACCCATTTCCTGGAACAATAAGTTTGCAGAGGCTTTGAACTGAAGCCAAGTCCCCAGTTGTTAGGAACTAGTGTCAACCAGGGATCTGTTACAACCTACTTTTCAGTAAAATTGAACATTAGAAACCACATAGAAACCCAAAGCAAGAAACAAAACCTAAGGCTATATAATAGTAGGTTCAGCAGGATAGGGGGATCAGCTTTTGGGAACTGATTCTCCTGAACCAGCAGCATTGCTTTTGGAATAAAGGTGAATTTCTGCATCTTCCAAGTGCGTGGTGGTCTGTCTTCCTGTCTCTTGGTTACTTTGCAGTAACATCAGTGCAATAACTTTGTAAGTTACATAAATGTTTAATCACTAGGTTGTATACCTAAAACTAATATAATATAGTACATCAACTGGGATTGAAAATATTTTAAAAATAAAAAAATTAAAGTGGATAAAACCAAATTCCTGCATATCCAACTTCTGAAACCTCACAGAATAAATTAATTTTTCTTCAAAAAAGAAAAAGAAAAGGAAGTCATAGTGGTGAATGGCATTGACCATCAGAAATCTATACAGTGGTACCTCAAGATACGAGTTCCCTAACATACGAGATTTTTGAGATACAAGCCGTCGAGTGAGCGATTTTTGCTTTGAAATATGAGCAACATTTGAGATAGGAGTAATCGCGCAGATCGGCCGGCTGCACACGACCCACCAGTTTACCACGACTCAAGCATCTCATAGTTTCCCATGCCTCAAGGTTACGGAACGAATTAAACTCGTATCTCAAGGTACCACTGTATTATGTATGAATATGGTCAAGTTACAGTTTTAATTATTAGTTTTGCTTTAATGAAACAGCACTCTCCCTTCCATGTTTCTGTAAGAATTTATAGTATTGTAAAACTAAAAGTTCCTCAGGAAACCATCTGAGTTTTAAAAATAAAGTGGTGCTGATCTGCTGATACATTGGGCCAAGTTATGAGAGTTAAGTGCCAGGGAGTGACAGGCATTCATTAACTTTACAACAGGTTCTGCATGTCTCCTGGAGACAGCCACTGTGCTAAGTAAAATGGATGGTGTAAAGATAGGTCCTAGCCTCCAATAACACTCATCAAGACCAGGCACTTGGAGTGAACAAACCTTTAAAAAGAAGTGCCAACACAGCTAATTCTTGACATTTCCCAATCAGTCCACTTTACACACAATTTTGTTTATGATTTTATCCAGAAAGATTATGATCAAAAAAAGTTTCAGTGACAGAAAGCCATAGCATGAATCCTTCCATGTTAAAAATATATACAAACTAAATGGCAGTGTGGTATATGGATTGGGCTCTGGGACAGAAATAAGATGTTAGTGAAAAACTAACGAAGATCTGAATAAAGTTTGAGGTTCAGTTGATAGAAATTGATTTCTTAGTTTTGACAAGTATACCATAGTAATAAATTTGGAAAACTGAATAAAGAATGCATAGGGGGGAAAAATGAAAGTATAGGAGTTCACTATACCAGTGATTGTCAATTTGTGTGTCTCAAGAATTCTTAAAACATGTAATACCTGACTATTTAGTGAGGGGTACTGACCCCTTTTCCCTTAGATTGTCAAATTAAAAAATTACAACAGCCAGCATGACAATAGCTCTATGGTGTGAATGAATCAAAATTATATCTGTTTTTGCCATGTCAGCAAAACATATATTTTTGGTGTGCCACAGAATTTTAGTAGTTTGTGTGTGCCATGGGATGAAAAAGGTTGAAAACCACTGCTCTATACCATTACTTTAGTCTGTTGAGGATGCTAAAAAAATGCCATAGACAGGGATAGTAGAGATACAGAAATGTATTTCTCACAGTTCTGGAGACTGAGAAGTCCAAGGTCCAGATGCCAGCAGATTCAGTGCCTGTGAGAGTCCCCTTCCTGGTCCAGAGATGGCTGTCTTCTGTTCTGTCCCCCTGATGGAAAGGGCTAGGGAGCTCTCTAGGGTCTCTTTCAATAAGGGCACTAATCCCATTCACCTAATTACCTCACAAAGGTCTCACTTCCAAATACCATCACACTGATGATTAGGTTCCAACATGTGAATTTGGGGTGTCACAAACATTCAACTGTCTTTGTAACTTATCTATAAATCTAGAATTATTCATATTAGAAGTGTGTCAAAATAGATATGGAAGGATAAGCAGGAATATGGAGAGCCCCTTAAGAGCTCTCTCAGGGCTGCCTGGCAATCAACTTGCTAGGACGAGCAAGTGAGGCTAGACATGAACTCAATGTCCCCCAAAGTCTCCAGTAAATCCTGTGGACAACTGGCTCTGCAGCCCAGACTATGGCAGTGTATATCAGTCGGTGTCTCCAGCACAAGGCAATTGACACCTGCTCTATAAAAGTGTCATCAAAGGGGACAAGGTGCACTCCTAGGTCCTATCCGCAGGATGTAGCCAGCTGTGCCCAGACATACTATTTTCAGAGGATAGGAGACCCAGGCACTGTGTAATCCTTCCTTCTGTGGATTCCATTCCATTTTAAAAGTGATAGTATGGAAATGCCATACTTATGTTTGCATCTTCCACTAAAGCAATTATTTCACAATAAGGAAAAGAAAGATTTGAGTAGCCTGCCTTTTAAAAGTTGAGAATCAAAAGAAGTGGAGGCAAAGGGACCAAATATAACATAGACTTGAATACGGTATCCTTAACTTTGAAAATATAGATCAGTTAGTGTTTCCATTCCAAAACCAGTCTTTAAACTGTCATTCTAATTTTTATATATGCAGGATTCATGCAAGCAAGTGTTTTGAGTCTAAATATTTAGATCTGTTTCTTCAAAACGCATGAACATATAAATCAAAAATTTCAACTAGCTCCTTGCTATTTTTAAATGCTTAAGTGTATTTTTAAAAAATATTTTTTATTGATTTTTTACAGAGAGGAAGAGAGGAATGGAGAGTTAGAAACATCGATGAGATAGAGACATCTATCAGCCGCCTCCTGCACGCCCCCTACTGGGAATGTGCCTGCAACCAAGGTACATGCCCTTGACTGGAATCGAACCTGGGACCTTCCAGTCTACAGGCTGATGCTCTATCCACTGAGCCAAACCGGTTTTGGCTAAATGCTTAAGTGTATTTTGTAAGCAGATTTTATAATTATGGGTAGAGATGTTCCATTAAATTAGCATGTGTAAACTTAGAAGTTAGGGTGAAGTCACTTTAAGTACAGAAAAATTCAAATTTTGGGAAATATCTGTAGGAAGTTTCAAATTTCTTCAGACATTGGTCTGTGCATTTAATGAGGAACAGAGCTTGTCCTCACAATTTCAATGGCAGCTGGAGGTTCTGGCGCCTTGGCATAGACAAGCCTATGCAAGACCTCCTCACACTGTGACCAGGTTTTAAATAATGTGTGAAAATCCCGAGGTTGTAATCTACTTACTCACTCTCACATGACAAAATAAGAGAAGAAAAATCAATTCCCACCCTAAGAATGGAAGTGGCCCTGCAGGGCAATATACCAATTGAATGAACAATTTCAAATTTGTGCAACAGACTTTTTGGAAGAATAGATTGATATCCTTTGTGAAAATACAGAGCTCAGAGTTCCTTTGAATAGTTTCACAGGCAAAAATCAGCAATTTCTTTAGAGCAGAGAGAAAAAAGGAAAAGCAGTTAAAGCTTGGCCTGAATTGCTAATACTCCCTTGCCTACAGCTTTTCACAGCCCCTATGACCATCATGTTTCTCGACTTTCCTCTGCAAATTCGGAATTTTTCTCCATTTTCTTGACGACCCCACGACAATAAAATATTTTCAGTTTTTCTCGAATAATTTTCAAAAGGAAGTGCAGGTTCTCTCCCTGCATGATAGGAAAACTCCACTACAGCTATATTACCTCTGGTAACAAGTAAAACTACCTAACAAAAGACAGAAGTCGGTTACCTGAGGACTCTGAAAAGTGAATAAATGGTGGCAGATTGTGGAAAAAAGTCACAAGTTACACAAGGAGCCCTTGTTGGTTTAGCTCAGTGGATAGAGCATCGGCCTGCAAACTGAAGGATCTCAAGTTCAATTCTGGTCAAGGGCACATGCCCAGTAGGAGGCATGCAGAAAGTGGCCAATCAATGGTTCTTTCTCATCATTGATGTTTTTATCTCTCTCTCCCTTTCTCTCTGAAGTAAATAAAAATATATTTTTAAAAAAAAGATTAAAAAGAGAAGTTACTTAAGGAAACCATATTGTGGTTAAACAGTACTTCAAGTGGCCAAAACACCAATAGAAACACTATATAGTACTAGTACCTGGCCAGAGAAATGGGATAAAGAGCATGGCACATTGATGAAAGCTGGGGGACTTAAAAGAGGGGAAAGCCTAAGTTGGGATGATTCTTGTTTTGAAGATGGATACACACAAGTTTCAGGCTCATCCCTGAGAGAAGTTTAGCAAAGACTGAGAGACTCAAAGCAGCAGAGTGAAAACCAAGATTGGAAGTACCTTCCAGAGAAGGTGAAAGAAGACTTGTGAAATGAAAATAAACAGACTGATAACTTGCTAAAACAACCACCACAAAAGCAATCAACATTCTCTGGAACAAGAAACACTTCCAGGGATAAAAAGGCACATTAGGATGTAAAAGTTAAGTCTCCAAGAAGATGTAGCAGTCCTCCATATCCAGGCACCTATCAGTGGAGCTTCAACATACACAAAGCAAAGCTGACAGAAGAGAAAGAGCCACTTGGAGACTCAGCATCCCTTTCTGAGCAATCAACAGAGCAAGCTGACAGGAAATCAGCCAGGATAGAAAAGACCTGAACACCTGAACAAGGTCATCAACTGATTTGAAGTAATTGATATTTCTAGAACATCCCAACAAAAGCAGAATGCACATTATTTTCAAGTTCACGTGAAATATTCACCAAAATATGTTACCTCTGGCCCATGAAACAAAACTCAACATAGTAAAATAATTAAAACCTTACAAATAGGCTCTCTGACAATAACAGAATTAAACGGAATCAATAACAGAAAGATATCAGAAAAGGCCCCAAATATTTAAAAATTAAACAACACACTTAAAAAACAAAGTGACAAGGGAAATGAGAAAATATTTTGAATTGAAAGAAAAGTAAAATACAAAATACAAATTTGTGGTATGCAGGTAAAGCAGTGCTTCAAGGAAATTTTATAATATTAAATATTTCCATTAGGAAAGAAGAATCTAAGATTTCTCTTTAAGAAATAAAAATGACAAGTTAAACTCAAAGTAAGTAGACAGAAGAAAATAATAGTTGAGTAAAAATTAATAATATTGGAAAGGGAAAACTACAGTAACCAATATAACAAAAAGCTGGCTTTTGGGGGAGGAAAACTCAATTAAATTGATAAATCTCTAGCCAAAAGTAAAGACACAAATTATTGATATTAGAAATAAAAGAGGAGATAAAACAAAGACCCTAACAGATATTAGAAGAATAAGAAAATATTACAAATAGTTTTATGTAATAAAACAATTTAGTTAAAAGAGTAATTTCCTTAAAAGACACAGGCTACTAAAACTCACTAGAAAATAAATAATTTATGTATTTAAAATATAATTCACCCTTAAAAATTTGCAACACAAAAACTCCAAGTCAAATGGCTTCACTAATAAGGTATGTTAAGCATTTAAAGAAAAAATAATACCAATTATTATTTTGTATTATTCCATAAACTTCCAGAAAACAAAGGAGAATGGCTCTTAGTTTATGAGACAGCATTACATTGATAGCATAATAACAAGAAAACTATAGACAAATAGCCCTCATGAAAATAGATGGAAAACATCCCAAAAAATCTTGCAATATACAGCAATAAATTTAACTCTATATGAAAGGAACAATATAACATAACCAATTGGGATTTATGTGAGGTTGCTTTAACATTTAAGTCATTTACTGTAATTTACCATATCAATACAATAAAGAACAAAATGAATTAATCATAACTAATGTAGCTTTAACAAAGTAAAGGCAAGTAGTATAGTACTAAATTATTGTAGAGATCTCCACTATCTGATTTATAGGAAGTACCAAAAACGTTGTCAAACACATAATGAATTGTTTGTTTAAAATTTCATTAGCTTTGGGAGATAAATAATCAAGAGTGCATCTTAGAGGTTTCATATACACATTCTCTTGTTACGCCAGTTTTATCTCATTTCTGATCTCCCTCCCTCCCCACATTGCACTTTTTCTTTCCTTGTCCTAAAAATGAAACAAGGAAATGATGGGGTATTTGCATTATTGAGGTCACTTCTTGAACTCGACTGGTCAGCATGTCCAGGAGCACCATTCTGTATGCCTGTTTGGCCTCCAGCTTAATAATACTAACATCTCTCCAACCACTAACTGAAGGCACTTCATATGCAAGAATTTCACTATGTTCCTTATTTATATTAGCCAACATATGAAAGCAACCTTGGTGTCTACTGAGAGACGAATAGGCCAAAAAGTGGTATATACTGGTATACACAATGTATATTACTCAACCATGAAAATGAACACACTCTTACCACTTGTAACAGTGTGAATGTACATAAAGGGTACTATTATACTCAGTGAAGCAAAGCAGATGGTGAAAGACAAATACCATAGGATTTCACATGTGGAATCTAAAGAATAAAATAAATGAACAAACAAAACAGAAACAAACCCATAGATAGAACAAAATTGAGAGTTGCCAGATGGGAGGAAGGTTGAGATGGGTTAAAAGGTGAAAGGGATTAAGAACAAATTGCCAGTTGTAAAAATAGTCACAGGGAAATTTAGTACAGCATAGTGAATGAAGTCAATAATCCTACCTAATAAAGAGGAAATATACAAATTGACCATCACACTGTCACAAAAATAGCGGTGCCCACAGTGGAGGCGGGGTTTCATAACACAAAATGGCTGCACCCACAGCGGAGGACGAGTTCCTGTAATGAGTCTTAAGGAGCAATCACCAGGGACCAGAGCCTGTGTGGCCTAGACCAGAGCAGGGGACTTGAGGCTGTACCTCCCCACCCCCGCCCCAGTGTCAGGCCGGGTGACCTCAGGCCATGCTCCCCACCCAGCAGGGCTTGACAGGGGACCTGAGGCTGTACCCACCACCTGGTACCAGGCCAGGGACCTGAGGCTGCACCCCCCTCCCTCTAGAGCTTGACAAGGGTGGGGCCAGCCGGGTCTGGATCTCATTCAATGGGGGTGGGGCTGGCTGGGTCTGGGTCTCACATGATTGAGACACTGCAGATGGGTGGGAACTTGACCCTGAGTGCTGCTGTGCACCCTAGACTCTGATAGGAGGAAGATTTTCATATACATTTTACTAATGTTCTCTCATTTCTGACACTTCTATTATAGAAAAAGGGCAAATAGCAATAGTAAAATGTCTCCTCTAATTAATTCCCTTTTAATGTGCATGAATTTCATGCACCAGGCCACTAGTATTATAACTATCTACGATGACAGATGGGTACTAGATTTATCAAGTGTGTAATGTCTAGTCGCTATGTTGTAGACCTAATACTAATATAATATTGTATGTCAACTGCAATTGGAAAAATAAATTTTAAAAAATTTTTTAAAAAAAGGAATTTCACTTCAAACTTTTCCTTTGGAGAAAACGTTTTAAAGTGCTTAGGCTGTCTGTTGTGTGTTATTGTGAATACTGTCTGCCAGTATTGTGAATTCTGGCTGCACTGAGCCTTGCTCTGGCTGGCTCAAGGACAGATCTGGGTGAGCTGATGCAGTCTGACCTCGGTAACAGTACCCTCATACTGAGCAGCTCCATGGTGCTTGGTCAGGTGCTATGTAAGAGAGACACATTGTGTGGTTGCCTCCCCCATGCACCCCAACCTGGGCCAGGGATCAACCCAGGTACATGCCCTTGCATGGGAATTGAACCCACAACCATTTTGGTATGCAGACAAATCCTCTAATCACTGAGATACACCAGCCAGGGAACCTTTTCACATGTGTGTGTGTGTGTGTGTGTGTGTGTGTGTGTGTGTGTGTGTGTTATAATTATAATATAAATAATAACTAATAATATAATATGAGAATAAACTCTATTTCATGTGCTCACAACTGTAAATCTATTTTTGCATGTCCCAGTCTGTACATGTCTATGTGAGTATGTATGTACAAATCATAACTCTTCAGATTAATAAACTAGGAGAAAGAAATTAGACATAGTTTTCCTTCCTTGCCATGTTAACTCTTCAAACATTTTCCTGCCCCATGTTTCTATCTTCTCCTTTCGGGATTTCTATTTCACATATGTTAGACTTTGTCACTGTATCAACATGCCTCTTAGGATTTTTCCTTATATTTTCATTTTTTCTTCCTGAGTTTCAGTTTGACTTTTATTGATTTACCCTCATTAATTTTGTCTTCTCTTGTGTTCAGCATTTTGTTTAAGCTATTACTGACTTTTTATTTCAGTTACTATTTTTTTAAATTCTAAAATTGCTATTTTATTCTTTTTTAATATATATTCCAATACTTTGGTGAAATCCTCCATCTCTTCTATTTTCCCCATATTTCCTTCTATTTGGGGTATATTATTTAGATTTATTTTAAAGTCTTTGTTCTGCTAACTCCTATATCTGAATCACCTGTTGAAACCATTTTTAAAAATATTTTAGGGTATGGTCTAGTATCTTGGCTTGGCCTAGCTTATCATATTTTATTGAAAGTCAAGCAGAAACCAGTTTGGCTCAGTGGATAGAGCATCAGCCTGTGGACTGAAAGGTCCCAGGTTCGATTCCGGTCAAGGGCATGTACCTTGGCTGCGGGCACATCCCCAGTAGGGGGAATGCAGGAGGCGGCTGATCGATGTCTCTCTCTCATCGATGTTTCTAACTCTCTATCTCTCTCCCTTCCTCTCTGTAAAAAAATCAATAAAATATATTTTTTTTAAAAAAGAAAAGAAAAAAGAAAGTCAAGTATTCTCTGGAGGAAAACGTGTCCAAATATATCTTACTGCAGAAAAGTTAATATTTTTGAGACTGCTGTGAATCAGGGGAAAGATACTGGGCAAATATTCTGTTGAGGCTCCATTCACCTGTAGTTCACCTCCTCTCCTAGGTATAGGCCCCAGGGGTTCAGACTTGAAATTGGAGCATCCATGGGAGACCTCTAGCTGATGTGTCCTGATTCTTCTACATCAGTACCTCGAGGCTGCTGAAATATCTCACCTTCCTTTTCAGAGGCCCTCTACTTGGCTTTATGGCCTCCTGACAGTTTAGCTTCAGAATTCAACAAGTATTCTGAAGAGCAAATGAGCTCCGTTCTCTCCACCTCTCTTCTCACTGAAACCTTAGCCCCCAAAGTCTCCATCTATGTCTCTCCAGCCCTATAAAGCCTCCAAGACCTCTGTTGGTTACTTTGTCCTTCAACAAAGCCCCTGTGCCTAGGAAAACATGGATTCTCTTACCCTGTCCCATCGTCAGCAAACATCCCAGGGCAAACATCACTGCAGAAGTTCAGCTCACCTCTCTGCAGTTCCCCTTTTTCTACAATTCTGGCCCCTGGAGACCTAGCTACTGTAATGGCTCCCTCACATCTTTAGACAGATTAAAAAAATAATTCAACTTTATTCATTGTCCTCAATGGTAGCAATGATCTACAATGAGGTATTCCACTGAAACTATAAACAGAAATGTCTTGTAGATTTTTTTCACCATATCTTCAATTTGTCACAAAGACAAAACATATATTTTAAAAAATTAAAAAAAATAATAATGCCTAAGTTAAAAAATAATATATAAGAGATGTATGTGAATGTCCTCTATTGTTCACATGTATTTTTATTACTAAACTAGAAGCTCAGTGCATGAAAATTCATGCACTGGAGGGGTCCCAGCCCGGCCTGCCCCCTCTTACAGTACTGGAGCCCTCAAGGGCAGGAGGCAACCTGGCGATCAAGGGAAGGTGACACCCTATCACACCTCTGCTGCTGCCACTGCCAGCAGCGCAAGCCTTGGCCAGTCCAAGTTACCTGCACCTTGGGCTGGCCCTGGGTGGCTGGGGGGCTGAGGAGACTGGGGGACTCCAGAGGTAGGCTCATGGACTGGTGGGCCCAGCCTTGCAATGTACCTGCCACCTCAGCAGAGCTGAGGAGACTGGGCACTGCCATCTTGTGACTGTGTGCACTGCCATCTTTGAGGGTGGGGCAGTCAATTAGCATATTCCCTCCTAATTGGCTGTGGGTGCTTCCATCTTTTCCGATGGTGTGATGGTCAATTAGCATATTCTCTCTTTATAAGATAGGATTTTCATCAAGTGTATTTAGCATATTTATTGAAATCATCTGCATTGTAATAGTTACTCAGAACCAAAGGGCCTCATGTAGCTCTTTTTTCTTCTTATTTAAATAATGTCTTTGCTTATGAAAAGTGTGGGTGTTCTTAATTTTTCATCTTTTGGAAGGATGTCAAGAGAGTCTTTTATATTTGCTCTTCTTCGCTTCCTTTGCTTTCTCTAATTTTGTGAGACTTTATTCATTTTCATTATATCAATAATTTTGAATGGTCTTCACAATGTCCCTTTTTTCATTTTAAGAGTAAAAAAATAATTGATTATTTAATAAAATAATGAAATACCACATGCAGCATTATGAGTTCATAAAATAAAATTAGGTATTTCTTCAGGTACTTATTACATTAGTAGGTTCTTACTTGAACCTACTGATGGTATTATTCTGTTTATATGGCTTATGCTGTGCAATAAGCATAAATTCAGTGCCAATTTAACATACAAAATGAGCTGAATAGAATTTCATAAAAAACAATACTTGCTCTTTAGCATTGCCTTTCAGAGGAAAAACTTAATACTTTTGCTTATATTCATTTGCAAACTAATATTTAAATAGAGTTGAGGTAGACTGATGGTTAATAATTAAGTCATGTGAATTTCCTCAAAATATAATTAGTGAAATAAGCCAGTTAGAGAAAAATAAGAACCATATGATTTCACTCATCCCCAACAAGTAAAATAGAGACAGACTCATAGAGAGCAGGCTGACAGCTCTGGTGGAGGCGGGTGTTGGGAGGGTGGGGCATAGAGGGATTGAGCAATAAAGAAAAAAAAAGAGAAAGAACTCATGGCCATAGACTACTGTGTGGTGATTGTAGGAGGGTTGGGAGGAGGGTATTGGTGGAAGTGGAAGAGGGCATAGAGGAGACAAATGGTGATGGGATAAAGTAAAATAAGAAAAAAATCCCAGCTTAAAAAAAAATACCTAATTATATTGATAATAGAGGCCCAGTGCATGAATTCATGCACAGGTAGGGTCCCTCAGCCTGGCCAGTGATCAAGGCCCATTGGGACCAATTAGGGCTAGAGGGAATGTGGGAGGGACCCAGGGCATGTCCAGCCTGTCTTGCCCATTCCCAATCAGTCAAATCCCTGCAGCAAGCTAACCTACCAGTAGGAGCATCTTCCCCCTAGTGGTCAGAACACTCATAGCAAATGGTTGAGGGGTTGACCAAATAGTCACACACCTAGCATATTAGGTTCTCATATATATAATGATGCTGTAAAGACTGTGAGTTCTCTATTCACATGGAACCTAATTATTTTTCTTATTGCACATTTAATATGCCAGGCTTAAGTAAACATATCTGGAAAACTCTTTCATCAAGGAAATAAAGATATAGCTCTTAGCTTCTTATGACCACTCATTTAAAGAAATAGCCCAATATAAACCAGCTTTACCAATTTCTCCCTTAAATAGCTAAAGGGGAGCAATTACAAAAACCTCTGAAACCCTGCATCCCCAACACAGACAAATTTTGAACAGTAAGAATTCAAATTTATATGAAGCTGACTAAAAGCATGATAGAGAAAATTTTGGAAGAAATCTAGAAAAATTTGTGCCTTTTCCAGGTAATATTTCTGTCTTGTTTAACCTTTACCTGGATCTTTAGGAAGACTGAAAATTCTTTCCAAAGAGTCTATGACACTTAGAATTTAAAAGCATCCAGGGTTTATACTCAAATGAAGTCTTAGTTGGGGGATCACATTGTTCATCATTCATTCAACCAAAAAATGCTACTTTTAGAAGAGACCTTACAAGTCATCCAGTCCAATCACCCACCTGATGCTGAAATGGTCCCCTCAGCTTGCTCAACTGATTATCCTGCTGTCAGTTAGTAGAAATTCATGTATCTCACGTCAGTTTAGGACCCTTTATACCATAAAATGAAATCTCCTGGATCTTTTACTCGTTAGTCTTCATTAAAACCCTTCCAATAAGAAATAAGTCTAATCTTTCTACCATATGCAGTCTTTTAGATATTTGAAGACTTCCATGCTGTTGAACCTGAGCATTTGCCTCTCTAAATGGTCTAGATTTTATGTAGTTTTGAGTTTTTCTCCAAATAAATATTTATTAAGTATCACTGGAATGGGAAATACTATGTTAGAAGCAGAGGTATATTAAAATGATTTTCTCAATATACTTCCTCAAAAATAATAACCACAACTGAGGAAGTCTTTGTCTAGGAAACTGAGCCTTTGATGAGTGACTAGTAATTATTCACTTATCTACATATTCATAAAAAAGGGAGTACCCTTTATGTGCAAGAACCTATGTAAGGTGTTGGGAATTCAGAAGTGAGATTTTAAAAATAATTTGTTGGCTGAGACCGGTTTGGCTCAGTGCATAGAGCATCGGCCTGTGGACTGAAAGGTCCGGGGTTCAATTCCGGTTGGGGGCATGTACCTTGCTTGCGGGCACATCTCCAGTGTGGAGTGTGCAGGAGGTGGCTGATTGATGTCTCTCTCTCATCAATGTTTCTGATTTTCTATCCCTCTCCCTTTCTCTCTGTGAAAAATCAATAAAATATATTTTTTAAAAATAATAATAATAATTTGTTGGATGAACAAATGAATAAACCAATGGGTGAGTGAGATAGAGCATGTGCCCTCAGAAAGCTCAGTCTGGTGAATGACTGTTCAATCAATTCCTCAATACCTTTTATACTTAAACTTGAGGCCCACTGCATGAAAACTCATGCAATAGGCCTTCCTTCCCCTGGCTGCTGACACTAGTTTTTCTTCAGTACTCAGGACCCAGGCCTTCACTCGGGCTGCAGCAGAGAAGCCATGCCTTGAGGCTAGCCTTCTCTGCTCCAGCCACAGTGAGGTTTCTTTGCGCCAGCTCCAGTGAGGCTTTGTTCCTCCTCTCTGGCCACACTGGAGAAGCTAAGTCTCTTTAGTCTTTAGTCTTCAGACTTCAATCTTCAGTTTTCAGTCTTTACTTGGGCTGGAGCCTTCAGTCTTTGCTCTGAACCTGCATATACAAATTAATCCACCATCTTTGTTGGGTTAATTTGCATACTCACTTCTGATTGGCTGGTGAACATCACCAAGGTGTGGTCAATTTGTATATTTCTCTTTTATCAGTGTAGATTTTTCTAAAACATTCTTAATTATCACATAATATTCTACAAGATCTTATATTTAAATCATTAGGTGTATTTGTGACTTGCAAATATTTCCATTGCACAGTTAATGAAAAGAAAGGCTCAGATTGGTTTAATCTTCTGGTAACCAGTCTATAGAATTATGTTCACCACTAATATATCTTCAGAAAAAACAAAAATGCTATTATCTTAATATATAAAAATTCTGAGTCCGTAATGACTATAACGACTAGAGGCTCAACCAACCAAAAGTCAGTCCTGTAGTCAGCACTAGGTTGCCAGAGCGACCTTCACAGCCACTGCCATATGCTGTGGTATAAAACACAGTGTGCAAGTGATCAGAAGCGCAGGCAGCACCTCCATGCCATGCCCCTCCTCCCTTCCATCAGTCTCACCAGCCCTGAGGTGCCTTCCCCAAGCTGTTTCCCACAAGGGCAAGGCCTGAGGGAGGAACCCGCCCTCAGAGTGCCTGGAGCACTCAGAGGCAGTGAGTCCTGGGTCACCAAGGCAGCAGCTGCCAGTGCTCCTGATGGCCTGCAGAAGTGTATAAGTGATCAGAAGTGCAGGCACCACCTCCATGCCACCCCCCCTGCCACTTCCATCAGTCCCACTGGCCCTGAGGCACTCTCTCAGAACTGTTTCCAGGCTCTCAAAGTGCCTGGAGTGCTCAGAGGCAGATTACCAAGAGAAATTATGAATATGAATGTTGCATTTGGTGGGAAACTTCTCCTTCTCAGAGGGGATTTTTTTTAATTGTTTATTATTCACATTATTACATTTGTTTTTCTTTTTTCCCCTCCATGGCACCCCTCCACCCAGCTCCCACTTTTCCCTCCCTCCCATTGACCTTATCCATAGGTGTATGATTTTTGTCCAGTCTCTCCCTGTATACCCCACACCCCTTCCCCCTGAGAATTATCAGTCAGGGATGGGTCTGGAGCAGCAAGTCCTCCGCGGGCTCCGCCGCGAGTGACTCTTCAGTCCGCCGGCCGACGCTCTACCCACTGAGCACACCTCCTCCTGCTGCCACAGCGGCAGCACACACACATGGGAGGGGGCGGGGGGCCGCGGGGTCGCAGGGGTTAAGGGAACCAGCACCAGGGCGCTCGCTCCTGCAGGTCAGGCCCGGCCTGAGCCGCACCGGACGCCCTGAGGGCAGGTGCCCTGGCGGCTCGAGAGCCGAGGATGCACCGCTCAGCCTCAGCCTCAGCGCGAGGGTCTCAGCGCCTCAGCCTCAGCACGAGGATCTCAGCCTCAGCCTCAGCACAAGGGTCTCAGCCTCAGCCTCGGCACGAGGGTCTCAGCACCTCAGCCTCAGCCTCAGCACGGGGGTCTCAGCGCCTCAGCCTCAGCCTCAGCACGAGGGTCTCAGCGCCTCAGCCTCAGCCTCAGCCTCAGCACGAGGGTCCCAGCAACAGAGGGGATTTTTGACAAAGTCTCAGTATCATGCCGCATGCTCTGTGATCAGCCATAGTACAAATGAGTTGTAAGTATTCTAATGTTTGTGGATGTTTCAGGAAGTTGTCTCTTTAAAAAATATGAGATCAAAGGATTCTACTTATAGTGAATGGTTAGTAAAACTTGGAAACGGCAAACTGGATAGCAGTTTTCATTTAGGAATCAGTATTATTGAAACCCCCTGTGAAATGATTTGTAATGGATCTATTATTAAAGCTACCTTTGGAAATACTATATCTATATATAATATTAAACATATATCTAAACTTGTGATTCTTTGTCCAAAAAAAATGAACATGTTCAAAAATTAAATGAAAAAATTTTGGATATACTCGATGGAGATTTTCACACATATTTGAGTGATGACTCCATTGATTTAATGGATGATGCTGAAAAAGAAAAATTTCCCATCAAATTTAATAGCATTACTCCTTTGGTAATGCCATGTAATAAATTAAAATTAAAAGTGGGGGCAATCATCATGCTACTGAGAAATCTTAAGAATAAATGGGGTCTTTGTAATGGTACTAAATTTATTACCAAAAGATTGCAACTTAATATTATTGAAGCTGAAGTACTAACAGAATCTGCAGAAGGAAACATTCTGATTCCAAGAATTGATTTGTCCCCATTTAACACTGGGCTCCCATTTAAATTAATTCCAAGACAGTTTCCCATGATGCCAGCATTTGCCATTACTATTAACAAATCACAAGGACAAACTCTAGACAGAGGAAGAATATTCTTACCTGAACCTGTTTTTGCACATGGTCAGTTATATGTTGCTTTCTCTGGAGTATGAAGAGCATGTGATGTTAAAGTTAAAGTTGTAAATACTGTCACAAGGGAATTTAGTCAAGCACTCAGAAAGTGTTTTCACTTTTAATGTGGTAAAAAGGGAGATATTAGAATAAGTTTAATCAATTTATCACTCATTGTTTATATCATTGTTGTTTTTACATCATGTTGTTATTGTTTTTATATCATGTCTTTGTTGTTGTTATATCATGTTATGATTATTTATTAACAAATTTATACATTATTTTCATATACATTTTACTTCATTTCTGTCACTCCTATTATAAAGGACAAATAGCAATATTAAAATATTTCCTCTAATTAATTCCCTTTTAATGTGCACAAATTTAATGCACCGGGTCACTAGTTACACCATCTTTGGAATACAGAACTCAGTATTTCTCAGAAGTTTTACTGCCTATGAATAGTACCTGTATATTTATTTTCTTTGCTTGGCACCAAAGAGTTCCAGAACAGGATTTTCCAAGAATAACACAGTAAACATTTTAAGTTTAGTGTGTGTGTGTGTGTGTGTGTGTGTGTTTTAATTAAATGTATTGGGGTGACAATGGTCAATGTAAATATAAAGGTTTCAGGTACAGGTTTCTATGTCACAAGATCTGTATATTGCACCATGTGCCCACCACCCAAAGTCAAATCTTCTCTTGTCACCATATATTAGGACTCAAAGTATCTATACTAATAAAAGGGTAATATGCTAATTAGACCAGGAGACCATGTGGATGTCCTTTTGGACAAAGCCATGATGACAGGGCTGAGGCAGAGGCAATTAGGGGTAATTAGGCCAGTAGGGGAGGGCAATTGGGGGTGATCAAGCCAGTGGTGGGGGAGGCAGTTGGGGGCAAGCAGGCTGGCAGGGGGGGGGGCAGTTAGGGGCAAGCAGGCTGGCAGGGGGCCAG
>JAAGEH010000389.1:4909419-4935187 GCA_011751065.1 Lasiurus cinereus
GGGGGGGGGCTAGCAAACCGGTGGGGGGAGCAGTTGAGGGTGAGCAGGTGGCCGGGGAAGAGGGCAGTTGGGGGTGCTCAAGCCATCAAGGAGGGGAAGTTGGGGGTGAGAAGGTCAGCAGTGGGGAGGAAGGGCAGTTGGAGATGAGCAGGCTGGCAGGCAGAGTGGTTGGGCGATCAGGTAGGCAGGCAGGTGAGCGGATAGGAGCCAGAGGTTCAGGATGGATGTTCAGCTGCTGGTTTAGGCATGATCTGGCAGTTGAACATCCCTTGAGGGGTCCTATATTAGAGAGGGTACAGGCTGGGCTGAGGGACATCCCCCTTCCCCCGTACATGAATTTCATGCACCAGGCCACTATCTATATATGTAAAAGGCTAAGCAACCAGCTGATGGCCAACCAGCCATGCAGTAGATATGATGCACACTGACCACTAGGGGGCAGACACTCAATGCAGGAGTTGCTGAGCGACAGCAACTTTGCAGAGTGCCCTCTCACAATCCAGGACTCCTCAGGGGATATTGGACTGCCAGCTTCAGCCTGATACCCCAGAAGCCAAGCCAAGGGACTCCACCTGCTGGAGGGACCCCACTCACTCTGTAGATGTCCTTCGAGTCCTGGTGCCGCCCCAGGTGTGGCCAGCCAGTGAAGGACCATGGGAGGTTGGCTCCAGGGCATGTCTGGCTTGTCTTGCCCAGTCCTGTCCCAGTGGCCACCTTCTAATTAATTTTCTTTCAATGTGCACAAATCTGTGCACTGGGTCTCTAGTTCTATATAAGCTCAAATAATAATGATATGGATAACAATATTTTAAAAGGCATATATCATTTCCCTATTTGCAATCCTACTGTCCAGATGAATTAATCATTGGCTATTTGGAATCTTTCTTCCATTTTTCCTGTCCTTATTTCAATGCTTACACAAACATATAAAGTGTGGACATACAAATACTATATCTCATAACATAAATATGCTTAAGAAATTTTTTAAAAAGTGATGAAAACAAAATTCAAGATTCTTGAAATCTTATCTAGCATTGAGCACATTCTCCTTTGTGCTAGTATTCAGAGAAGATTTGAAATCAGTATGGATTGTTTTGTATTTGGGGAAAATATGCAAGTATTGCTACTTCATCTAATGGTTATTTGGAGCTTTGAAAGTGAAATTTTGTCAACTATCATGTTGGGCTAAATAACTCCTTGAGAAGCAACGTGCCAAGCAGTTAATATATAGAATTCAATTTGTTTGTTTCATCCAAGTTTTGCCATTGAGCTTTCTGTGGGAAAGCTCTCCCTAAAAGCACACTTTATTGGCTCTAATTAAGAATGCATCTAGTAGTGTTCTCTCCGGCTTTGGGTGCCTGCTGGCTTAATTTTTAAGCTTCTCCATTCTCAATAAAAGTGCTGAATTGAATTTAAAAGTCTATTCCTACAGAATTACCCCTTAGAGTGCACACCACTCACACTTCTGCAAAAAGATTAAAATACTGTATACTACACAGAGCAGACATTGTTTTTAAAATGAATAGAAAATGAGTCTATAGTTTAGCAATAAGTTTGAAATTAAAGGTTATTTACAACATATGTATTTTATGCCTTTTTATTTTTATCCCAAACCAAGATAGAAGTTATTAGTGGAGCCATAGAATATTTAAAAAATACCTGCTAATAGTCAGCAAATTGAAATTCCTTATTTTCAAAGGCTGGAAAAATTACAGGTATTTCTTTATAATCAAAGCATGAATGATTAGCCTTGGGATTTCCTCCTGGGGTAGACCTGGTTACATTACCTTTGTTCAGACATGGTGGATATTTTTCCTTACCCATTCTTCTAAATCAGTAGTCAGCAACAGAGCCAAATATCAACAGTACAATGATTGAAATTTCTTTTGAGGGCCAAATTTTTTAAACTTAAACTTTTTCTAATGCCACTTCTTCAAACTAGACTCACCCAGACTGTGGTATTTTTGTGGAAGAGCCACACTCAAGGGGCCAAAGAGCCGCATGTGGCTTGTGAGCCGTAGTTTGCAGATCATAGTTCTAAATGATTCCACTAATGAAGAGATGGCAACCTTCGGTGGTCTTAGTGACTCACCCTATATGGATTGCTTTTGCACTTGTGTTTAACAAGGGATTCAATATCATGGCGGTTATATTCTTACAATGGAGGAGGAAATTTTGTATGCCAAATTGCTTACTTAATAGTACTTTAAGCACATATTGTGTTCTACTCTGCGCCAGATACCTTGTTAAACTATGGGGGATGTAAGTAGCTAATAGTCTGATGAAAGAAAATTGATACGTAGAAAGAATGTACAAAACAGTGTGGCAGATGCATAAAGAGGCAGAAACCATGTACACTAGGACACAAATGATCCAGCAACTGCTTGGAAGAATCTTACTAGAGTTGGAGAAGGAGGTGTTTCTTGACAGGAGAAGTAAGGATCACACAGGTGGAGGCCGAATGGGTTTGGCAGTGGAAACGTCTGGCTCCGGGCAGCATGTGCACAGGTGCAGACTTATGAAAAGACAGGAACAATGGAAATACAATGGCACCTCGAGATACGAGTGCCCTAACATATGAGATTTTTGAGATATGAGCTGTCGAGCAAGTGATTTTTTGCTTTGAAATACGAGCAATATTTGAGATACGAGTAATCGCGTGGATCGGCCGGCTGCATACCACCTACCAGTTTACCGAGACTCCAGCGTCTCATAGTTTCCCACGCCTCAGTCAGTGTGCTTGTTTACCTCGTTGTCGAAGCATCTTTTGTGCATTTACATACTTTATCACATTTCTTTTTATAACCATGGGTCCGAAGAAAGCGAGTGGAAAGGTCAGTATTCAGAAGAGGATGATGTCTATTGAATTAAAGCGTGAAATCATAGAAAAATATGAGCAAGGTGTGTGAGTGGCTGACTTGGTAAGGCAATGCGGGCATAGTACTACAACGATATGCACTGTGCTTAAACAGAAGGAGTCGATAAAGGGTATAACGCCAGTTAAGGGCGTTACAATAATGTCTAAGCTCCGTAGCTCTCTCCATGAAAAGATGGAGAATCTACTGATGGTGTGGGTGACGGAGAAGCAGCTTAAAGGAGATACTTTAACACAGGGCATCATATGCGAGAAGGCTCAAGCGATTTACGGTGATTTGCTGGAGCAGACCCCGCGCACTTCCACGGACGAAGCATCGAAAGACTCATTTAAAGCCAGTAGAGGCTGGTTTGATAACTTCAGGAAAAGGGCCAGCATTCACTCCATCGTCAGGCATGGTGAGGCAGCAGGTTCAGATGTGAAGGCAGCTGAGGATTACCTCAAAACTTTTTCCAAACTGATAGAAGCCAAAGGATATATCCCCCAGCAAGTCTTCAACTGTGACAAGACAGGGCTTTTCTGGAAGAAGAGGCCGAATAGGACTTATATAATGGCAGAGGAGAAGGCGATGCCAGGCCACAAACCCATGAAGGATAGGCTAACTCTAGCACTGTGCGCCAATGAGAGTGGCGACTGCAAGATCAAGCCTCTGCTTGTATACCATTCGGAAAGCCCCAGAGTCTTTAAGTCACATAAGATTTGAAAAGATAAACTGCAAGTTATGTGGAGGGCAAACCCGAAGGCATGGGTCACCAGGTAGTTCTTTGTGGAGTGGGTAAACCTGGTTTTCGGCCCTTCTGTTAAGAAATACCTACAGGAAAACAACCTAACCATGCAAGCCCTCCTTGTCCTCAACAATGCTCCTGCTCACCCACCGAACCTCAAAGATGAACTCCTCAAAGAGTTCAAGTTTATAAAGGTTGTCTACTTACCTCCCAACACCACTCTTATCCTGCAGCCCATGGATCAGGAGGTGATTTCTAATTTTAAAAAGCTGTACATCAAGCGCCTGTTCCGGAGTTGCTTTGAGGTGATGGAGAACACAAACCTCACCCTTCGAGAGTTCTGAAAGAACCACTTTAACATCGTGATATGCCTCAGAATTATTGATCAGGCCTGGCTGGGTGTTACAACGAGGACTTTGACCTCTGCATGGAAGAAGCTGTGGCCTGAGGCCGTAGCTGAAAGGACCTTCTAAGGATTCAAACCCGAGGTGCCAATGGAGGAGGAGATAGTGTCTCTGGGAAAATCCATGGGCCTGGAGGTAGATGACAGAGACATGAATGAGCTCGTAAAGGAGTACTCTCTGGAACTCACCACGGAGGAGTTACAAGAGTTGCAGTCTCAGCAACATGCAGAGGTTCTCCAAGAAATTGGTTTTGAGGAACCAGAGGTGGAGGAGATCTCTACAAGTGAGATAAAGGAGATCTTAGGAATGTGGAAGAGGGTGTCACACTTCCTGGAAAAGAAACACCCCGAAAAAGTTGCTACTGGTCGTGCATCAGAGCTGTTCAATGAAACTTGCCTCACCCATTTCAGAAACATTCTGAAAGGGAGGAAGAGGCAAACCTCGTTGGACACGTTTTTTTTTAAATGGGCCAAAAATGCAAAGACCAGTAGCAATTAAGTTCGGTGAAGATTAGTTAAGTTACATTCAGTTTAGGGATAAAGTATAGCATTAAGAATGTAATGAGTAGGTAAATACACTTTATAAAACCATTTTATTCCTTTACATTCTCTTTTATTATGTTTTTATACAATATTTGTCATTTATAAATACATTTTTCTTATTCAAAAACACATAACAAGAACAACTGGGGTGGCATTTTGGGGGCTGGAATGGATTAACGGCATTTCAATAGATTTTAATGGGGAAGTTTGCTTTGAGATACGAGCAACTTGATATACGAGCAAGGTTATGGAACGAATTAAACTCGTATCTCGAGGTACCACTGTATCAGTGCACACTCTAATGAAATGTAATGCTTTTCTCTTTCAATTAGATTAAAATACTTATTTGGGGTGATTGTAGGGAACCCATGTGGCATGAGTGATCCGATTTCTACAAAATCAGTGTCTGCGATTTGGAAAATAAGCAATATTAAGGGTAAAAGTGAGAAAAGGAAGACCATTGAAGAGATTATTGCAAGAGTCGAGGAGAGAAGTGATGGTGGCCATTAGCAGGATACTAGCAGTAATGATGGCTACAAGATGTCAAATCCAGGATAGGATTTAAAGCTATAACCAGCAGGACTCACTGACAAAGCCTAAGGATATGGTTTGCAAAGAGAAGAAAGGAATTAAGCAAACCACCTGGTTTTTGACCTGGGCAGTTGAAGAAATATGATGGCATCTTCTAAATCAGTGGTTCTCAACCTTCCTAATGCAATGAAATAATTTTATGGTTCGGGTTCACCACAACATGAGGAACTGCATTAAAGGGACGTGGCATTAGGAAGGTTGAGAACCACTGAAGAATGCAAGATATGTGTGTGTGTGTGTGTGTGTGTATACACACGTATACACATTAAGGTGAAAGAAAACAAAAGGTGTTCTTTGGCTATGGTGCTTTTCAGTAGCATTTGGCAGAGGTGTCATTAGGCTATTATATGTGAGAGTAGTGATCAGTGCAGAATTGAATGAGATTAGTTAGGGAGTCATCATAAATAGGGAAAGATGAGGACCAAGAACTGAACCACTTATATGCTTCCATTAAAAGGTGGCATATATATGTATACAATGGAATATAATGCAACCATAAAAGGGAAGAAAATCCTGCCATTTGCAATATCAGAGAAACGTGAGGGCATTATGATAATTAAAATAAGGCAGACAGAGAAAGATAAGTATAGTATAACATTTAGATGTGGAATATTAAAAAGTCAGAGTGTAGAGTGATAGATGAAATGAGAAAATGATGGTCAAAAGGTGTAAACTTTCATTCATAAGATGAATAAGTTCTGAGGATTGAATGTATGGCACTGTAACTATAGCTAAAAAATACTATATAATATACTTTAAATGTACTGAGAAGAGCAGATCTTAAATATTTTTTTAAAATATATTTTTATTTATTTTTTACAGAGAGGAAGGGAGAAGTATAGAAAGTCAGAAACATTGATGAGAGAGAGACATCGACCAGCCGCCTCCTGCACACCCACTACTGGAGTTGTGCCCGCAAGCAAGGTACATGCCCCCAACAGGAATCGAACCTGGGACCCTTCAGTCCACAGGCCGACGCTCTATCCACTGAGCCAAACCAGTCTCGGCAGATCTTAAATATTTTAACAATACACAAAAAATGACAACTATATGAGGTGTCGGATGTGTTCACTTACTATGATCTTTCTATGTAATCACTTCAAAATAATTTCTTACCACTTGGTGACATATAGCAAGTCATCCCATTGTACCCTTTAAACTTACACAGCATTATTTGTCAATTATATCTCAATAACACCAGAGTGGAGATGAAGGAAGAGTCAGCAATGGTGAGTGAGCAAGAAGGGGTAGTGATTATGATGATTCTGAGCCTAAGTGAAGGAAATATTCCAAACATAATGTGATAAGAAAAAAATGTGATAGAAAACTGAAATTTTTCTAAGCAGCTCAGCAAGATGAGAACAGAAAAGTTGTCACTGGGTCTACAACAAACCTTGGAAAAACCAGTATTAGTGACTAGTGAAGTAGAGGGGATAAAAGCCTGGTTGGCTACAAAGACAAGGAAGAGTGAAGACATATATGTGGCATTTTGCTTTGAAGGGGAATAGAGAAATGGGGTGATAGGGGTAGAAGTGTATGTCAATACAGGGTTTATTTTAGGATGAAAATCTTTATTTTTACTATTATTGCTTATGTAATTAATGAGAAATACAACACTGATAGGAATAATCTAGTGTTAAGTGGGCACATGTTGAATGTATAAAAGAGGACACAATCCTAAATCCTTTACATGAGTCGGTGAGAGGACCCAGTGGTGAGTGGAGAGGTTAGTCTTAGCAAGTGGCAGGAACAACTCATCCAATTCAGCAGCCAGAGTATTGAACAGATCATCTACATGAATGATGAAGGTCCCAAAACAGTAACGGAAGGAGTAATGAAAAGGAAGATAGTGCTAATTCTTGAATGAATGAGGATAGTCAGTGTCCAGGTGCTAAAAAGATGACAGTAACAAGAAAAATGAATAGGGGCTATAGTCTCATGAGTTCTTTGATGGAAATGCCTTTGATAAAGGAAGAAGGAATGTCTTAAAAGAAGAAATAAGTAGTAAGCAGTAGGTCCACTCTACTCTCCCCAATGCCCAGTATATATTAATATAAGACAAAAAAATAATCATTTGAGAAGGAAGTGGTGTCTCAAGAATAATCCATGTTCTCTTCTAAAAAAGAAAACATTCTTGGAAATGTTGAGGATATGAACAATTTTGTTCATGTAACTCAGAGACATCAAGAGAGCAAGTGGAGGATTTGGGTGGATCGGAAGTAGTATATGATAGAGTCCAATCAAAGATTTAGAGTGCTGAAAGGGAATTACATTTTGGACAGTAATTGACAACATGAAAGTCTTAAACTTTTGATAGTGCAAGAAGCAAACAGAAATATAAGGCACATTAGGTCTCATAGTCTCCATGGGGAAAGGGACAAGTGGTTTTAAGGATAGTGTCCTTTAGGACTAGAGAAGTGTCATGATATGGCAGCATGGGGGTGCACTGCCCAGATCTCTCTGCAAAAGAGAATCTTCTGGTCAGCTGACAGCCTCAGCTGCCTCCCCTCACTGATCCATGCAGGGTTCACACCAATGCCACGTTCTTTCCAGGGTTTCTTGCCAGACTGAGCATAGAGAGTACTGGAAATGGGCCATTCCTGCCCTGAGCCTCCCACTGGCCCTCCTCTGGACTTCCTTAAGGCTGCCCTACCTAATTCTCCCTCTTTTCCCCTCCTTTTTCACAAACCTTTAGTCAAACCTGACTCTGGATCTGAGGCTGTCCTTACCCAGGTCTGCCCTCTTTCCTTTCTCTTTCATTGCCATTTCACGTAATAATATTTCTGCCTTTAAAAAAAAATGTATCTTCATTGTTGAAAGTATTAGAGATGCCCTCCTGTGGGAACCTCTTTCCACGTCCTGCGTGGTTCAGGGGTTCCCGGGTCAGGGTTCGGGTTCTGAAGGAGGCCGCACGCAAATGAAATGAGAGACTAGAAAACATTAATTTGGCAATATTGGGGGGCCAGGTGGGAGCCTTCCTCTAGTGGAAAGGACTGCCACTTTCCTTTGGCCTTGCCATCCCTTTTATTTAGGTTTGGGATACACCCTTTGCCCTGAAGCAGGCAATTCCAGTAACAAATAGATTATCTTATCAGTCAGGATTGACATGATTATTTGATGGGGAAGTTCATTGTCTTAATTAGATAGGGAGTGGCTGGTTTTGACCTTTCAGAGCTTCAAGGTTGACCAGCCTACTAGCCCCTGTTTTCATCCATTTAGTGAGAACAATTTTTGGTTTCCAACACCCTCCTTTTTCCTCATTAACTCCCAACCATCCCCAGGCCTTCAGCACACTATTGTCTGTGTCCATGGGTTGTGCATAATGCATATAAATTCTTTGGTAAATCTCCCATCCTACTCCTCCTACATTTGTAACTCTGTCTTGAGATTCACTTCCAGAAGAACATGAACTCACATACATGGGGAGAGAAGACTATGGAGCTGAGGTCACGTGTGATGGATTTACTAGGAATTCAAGGGCTCTGGAGGCCCTTGAATCTTGTGGATATGTGTGATCAGGGATGAACTGATTTACCAAGAATAATGGAACTCCATGCATTTTCTTAAAATCATGCCATAGGTGGTATTGTACTCAACACAATGCAAAACCTCTTCTATAACTACTAGAGGCCCGGTGCATGAAAATTCATACACTAAAGCTGGGTCCCTCAGCCTGACCTGCCCCTTCTCACAGTCCAGAAGCTATCAGGGGCAGGAGGCAACCAAGCAATCAGGGGAAGGTGATGACCCCTTCTGCTACTGCCACTGCCAGCAGCACAAACCTCAGCTGGTCCTGGTTACCTGAGCCTCGAGCGGCCCTGGGTGGCTGGGCAGCTGCCATCTGAGGCTTACCTGTGTCTGGGGCCAGCTGTGGGTAGCTGGGGGCAGAGTGGACTGGGGAACTCTGGAGGCAGGTATGTGGAGTGGTCAGGATCACCAAGTGCCTGCCACCCAGGCAGGGCAGAGGGGACTGGGCACTGCCATCTTGTGGCTGTGGGCATGGCAGTCAATTAGCATATCCCTCCTTATTGGCTGTGAGCACCACCATCTTTGAGGGCAGGGCAGTCAAATAGCATATACCCTCCTTATTGGCTGTGGGTACTGCCATCTTTGTGATGATGTGAGGGTCAATTAGAATATTCCCTCTTTATTAGATAGGATGTACATGATTACCCTCTTGTATAATGAGTTAAGAGTGCTAGAAAATAGCAAACAAGAAAGTCAGGAGGAATGTATCAGGGGCTCCCTTTATATCAAGCTTTGTGCTGGAGGCTTTCTCATTCATTCATTCAGAATATTTTCACTGAACATCAAGTTTTGTGGAGCACCATCTTGAGTCAAAATCTGAGCCAATACTTGTTTTCCAAAAAAGCATTTACATCCTGCCTTGCTTATAGCAGCACCGTTTTATCTTAAAGCAAATATGTTTACAAGCTGCATGTAACATAAAGTCTTCCTGCTATCTTCCTGACTGGATGCTTCCTGCTTCTCCCAGCTGCATCTCAATTTTCCTCCTTGAATGGAGCTAACAAAGGGTCTCTTTCCTATATTTCATGTTTTGAATATTTCAAAAATGGCAATATACCTCCATGAAAACCAGAGCCTTCATAAGAGGAGCTGCTTGTGTTGACCACTTCAGGGGTCCCAAGAAGACAGCCCACCTGGAGAGGAGGCAAGCAAATGTTGGCCCTGACTCAGGACAGACAGAGCTGTGGGCTTCAGGCTCCTCAAAACTATTGTATCACTTATTTGACTAGTTTTTGCCCTTTTTCGAGATGGTAGCCACTTCAACACTGGATACCCTTTTATTCTTCCCCCTAGTGAAAGTCTTAATTAGGAGCAAAATGTGTCTTTGCATCATAGACATATTTTAGAAGTTAACAGAAGTCCCTGGCCCATGCTAAATTTTAACCAAGTGTGTTAAAATCAGCAATTTGATGTTGCCCATGGAGACAGCTGGAAAATGGGGGAGGGAGGACCAGGGAGTGTCTCACAGCTGGAGAACACAGCATGAACTTGCACTAATGGAGATTTGCGATTAAGCAAACAACAAAATAGGAAAACAGAGGGTGGGGAGAGGAAAGGAAGAGCTAAGGAAAGGTGGGGAGGGAGAATATGAAAATTAAAACAAATGTATGGGAAACCAGCCTGGCAAGATAGGATCTGGAAAGGGGATACAGCTCTAGGTAGAATTATCAAATTCCATTTACTAAAATTAAATATAAAATCTACTAAGTGTTTACTATCCTGATTTCTGTGCAATTACCCTTAATTCAAAAGTTTAATAAACTCTCTTCTAAATACTTAGCAGTCATATACTAAGGGCTTTAGCCATGAAGTTGTATAAGCTGGAAAACTGTTAATGCCTTTTCACCTAGATGCCTCCCCACCCTGACCCCAACCCCCCTCCCTTACCCAGGAAACAAGGCACAAGAAAGTAGCATATGACTGAGGCAGGTGTCCTATCAGCATTAACTGTAATAACAAAAGATGGTCAAGCAATGGAAGTTGTTTTAGATATTATATAGTACCAACAAAGAAAATATTATGAAGAATATTTGCATTTAGATACTAATGCCATTAAATGAATCTTTTCCTGTTGTCTTCTGAAATTCAACAGATGGTGAGGAACATTAAAGAAGAATGTTAGTTTCACCCATGCTAAGATTAATAGAAACTAGCCCAAAGATTATTAATCTTCATCACCTACCTAATAGCCTGAATAAGGCAAAACCAGGAATTTCAAAAGGTGGAAGAAGAGAATTGGTAGAAGATTTTTCTGAGGTAAGAAGTAGAATGACCTTTTCCCCCTTCCTTTCTTTGGAGAAGGAAGAAAATGCCCCCTCACAAATTGATTGAGAAGGGTTCAAAAGTGTCTATAGAGTGATATACCTGTGTGAAGGGAGGCCAGCATGTTTGCTGAGCTGCAGACACTTGTTGACCTAAACCAGTGCAGCCATATGAGTGAAGATGAATAAAGGAATTCTTGGGAAAATTTGATATGTGTCCATAGATATTTCACATACACAGTTATAAACAAGGTAGGAGTCTGGCTGGAGCAAGTCAAGAACAGACTTCTGAGCAATGATGGATGGAATTCTAGAGAGCCAAGTGGATGTCTTGGAAGATAACTGGCCTTGGACCATCCTAAAATATGCTGGCCAGAATTACAAGAGCAGAAGAAGGAACAAACACAGAAGATTAGCTAGAGAGTATACTGCCCTTACTGGGCACAGTACTAGTATGTTGGTCTGGTGCAACCTCAGAGAACCCAATGCACTAGACAAAAGCCAGCATTTAGATACACGTTATGGAAAACATTAATAGTTATAATAAATTGCAAAACAGCCTTAAGGACAAAATAAAAAACTATACATTGAGTGGCTAGATTATTATGTGTTCAGAGATCATACTAATCTGGCCATTCAGTGTATACCATTGTGTATTTTAATAATTTTTAAGAGATTACACTAGTTAGGCTATGCTTTCTGTCTTTTTATAAGTTCATGTTCTTTTTAGCCATCATAGACACTGTGATCCCAAGCAGGGAGATTTAATTTTAAAATACAAAATTTTAAAACTCCAAGAAACATTTGGAATATGACAACTAGAATAGTGCTTCCTAAAATATGTTTTATAGAAAACTATATGATGCTCCATTGTTAAAAAGAAGGATATGCATTCATACACATTTGAGAGACTTGCACCTTGAGAAATGCTTCAATTTTTAATAATTGCTAATATTTAACTCAGAACATTTAATACAACTCCAATAATCAATCCTACTTCCATGACTAGATTTAATGAACATCTGTGGAATAAACCTTTGGTAGCAGTGCCTTTATCTCTAACTTCTCCCTGGACACAGAGCCAATGGGAAAAATACCTTCTTCTTGCCTCTTCCCTGGGGGATGGTGATTGAAGTTCATAGGAAAGTGAAAAGGAAAAGAAAGAGGCTAATGTACAGGATATAACAGAAACAGGGAAGGATGAAAGATGGGGGAATATTGTAAGGGAGGTAAAAGGTGAGCTGTTGTTTCCTGAAGGCCAAGACAGTGCCCAAAACTTCAACATGCAAGTAAAATAGTGTCTTCAGGGGCAGACTTCTGGCCCCAGCCCAACCACTCTCAAGGCTTCATTCACTGAAGAGTTTGGCTAAGCTGAAACCGGTTTGGCTCAGTGGATGGAGCGTTGGCCTGCGGACTGAAGGGTCCCAATTTCGATTCCAATCAGGGGCATATGCTTTGGTTGCGGGCACATGCAGGAGGCGGCTGGTCGATGTTTCTCTCTCATCAATGTTTCTGACTTTCTATCCTTCTCCCTTCCTCTCTGTAAAAAATCAATAAAATATATTTCAAAAAAGAGAGATCCGTTGCCCCAATGGATGCAACATGGAAGATGAGTAGAAGGCAAAGATGCACACATATTTGAGATAGGATGGGGATATTGTTTAGGACTGGATAGGGGCTGGGAAAGTAGAAGGGCTTTAGAAATTTCCAGAAGAAAAACATTCTTACTTTTCTCTCTACGAAAGATAACTGCAGCCTCAGTTGCAGGTAGTTTGCAAAGTAAGAGTCTAAAATAGATCCAAGGAAGGAAATAGAAAATGCTCCAGGCTGGGTTGAAAAACTGCCTTGCCAAGCTCCATAGACCATCAGTATATCAAATTAGTTTTCAAGGTCTAGGTCTGTCAATTCCACTACCTCAGAAGGAATGGGTTCTTAAAATTACATCGATGCTCTATTTAAATGAGGGAAGCCTATCATCCTCTTTTCAAAATTCAGGGCTAGAAAGCAGCTAAGGGTTTTTCTTCGTAAACATAACAAATAACAGGGCTTCTCATTGGAAATATGCCATCACATAAATCTGATTGAAAGGAAAGGGATTTGCATCAACTAACGGACTATGCTTACACTTTGTTCTCATTCTCCCCAAACCAAGGGCCCGCTAGCCATTACAGATGGGTTGCAGGCCAAAAAGAAAGAGAGCCTTCCTCAGGGTCTTCAGGGTGATGTGTTCCTTTCTTTTCTTCTCACTGAGTTGGCAGAGCTTGTATCAGAGGAGGTGGGCTTGTGGTCATTGACCCGCTTACAGGGAGAAGTGTTTTAACAATGCAGGTGGCTTTTATGAGCACTTACCATGTGACAAAGACCACCCTTAAGATTTGAAATTCATTAATTCATTTTATCCTCAAAACAACTATCCTTACTTTATAAAAGGATGAACTAAGTAAAGAGGAGGAATAAAAAGGTGAGAAAAGAACTGATGAAGGGAAAACAAAATCTACATGACACTTTTGAGTGTTAAATTTATAAAGTAACATGGAAATGATCTAGGACAGTGGTTCTCAGCCAGGAGTGATTTTTCTACCCTCCTCCCCAATCCTTAAGGGCAAAGATTGGAGACATTGTTCTTTGTCATAACTTAGCAAAGGGAAATGCTGTTGTCATATGGTAGGTACAAGTCAAGAATACTGCTAAGCATCCTACCAAAATAGAGGACAAACTCCCCAGCAAAGAATTATCTGGCCCAAAATATCAATAGTGCTGACCTTGAGAAACCCCAATTTAACTTAATTCTATTATTTTGTTTAAAAACCCCAATTTAAGTGAATTCTGGAGGCTGAGAAGTGCAGGATTAAGGTGCCTGCAGAGGTCTATAAAGGCATTCAGGAGGTCTCCAAGCTAATGGTCCCACTTCCAAATGCTCTAATATTGGGGAATTGGTTTCAAAGTGAGAATTTTGTGGGAGACACAAACCTTCAGGATATAGCAGGCTCTGAAATCAGATGTTCTGGTTCATATCTGTAGGACTTTAACTAGACCCTTAGCTCCTCCAAGTTTCCTTTTCCACATTGTTAAATGAGGGTAACAATGGTAAGCACTTCCTTGGGTTAAGTTAATTACAATGCTGTGCGTATACCTGGTGGCACCAGGGCTGGCATGCAGTCAAACTGCAGTGGGTGACTTGCCCACTAGTTAGTTCTAACTCCCAGCCCAGATCCACCAACAAAAGCTACTCGGAGACACCACACTTTCTTCTGATTTAATCCAACCTTCTTTTCCTCCATCAAGAAACAGAACAAATACCAAGCCCACTGAGCCGAAAGATAACACACAAGCAAATAGAAGATCCAAGCAAGACCAGTGCAGATCAAGAGAAATGGTGGGGGTGGAGAGAGTTTCAAATGATGACTGAGAGGAAAGTGAGGAAGAGGAACAGCAATATGCCTGAGGAATTCTAGCACAAAGTAGGAAACCTGCCAGCTGAATCAGGCTGAGACTTGGCTGTTTAGGGCAGAGAGGGTGTGGGACACATACCACCAGGTGAACCACCTGCCTGCCTCTCTTGGGCTTGGAGGGAGACTCCTGCAGTTAGTATAAACTTGTAACTATACACTGTCCCACATACACTGTCCAGTGGATCAATTGCTATTTACCATCCTTTCCAGAGAAGAGAAAATTCACCTAGGCTCCCTGGTGGATGTGTGAAAACAACCATCTGAGCAATGGATTATCCAAGGCGCTCGCTCACTTTTGCTTTGATCTCAGGAGGAGGCTGGCAACTGCACTTTTCTGGTTGCACTGCATCTTTATCCACACCCTTGGTGATGTCAAACTGCATTTCTCCTCCATTAAAATAAGGCCATTTGAAATTTTAAGCAGCTTTTCTAAATGGTTTTTTTCCCCTTTTCCCGAACCAGTGCTCAGTTTGAGTAGAATGCTTTCTGATCATAAACTCCGAAAGTAATGTCAGACCTTCTCCAGCTCCTAACTCTGTGCTTTCCCCAGAAGCAATGCTGAGTACAGCAATTTGAGCCACAGAGAGAACTCCTTCCCAATAGTTTTAGGGATGTGGTAAGTTATTCAGGAGACTCTACCCAGGAAATGAGAATAAAAGTCTCCCAAGCAAATATTCAATGTGGTAGATATTTAATGTGGCCCTTGTAGTTCAGTTCATTTTCTCGAGGTGGTGTGGACACAATGAATGGCTAATCTGTAAATATGCTTATTGTCTGTATTATGCATAATTACTGAGATGCTGTTTTGGGGGGTTTTTGTCTCTTTCGAAGAAAGCTAAGCTATAAGGCAAGAGAACAGCACAGACAACCACTAGTTGAAATTTCTGTCCCTACATGAATAAGTGATGAAAGATGAGGGAGTGATTTTATCAAGATGTCACCCTGAAGCTTGCCAACTTCAGAAGTTTTGATTTGCACGTTGAGATGCAAATAAGAAGAATCAAGCAAAGAACTTTGACTTTATTTACAAGTAGCACCGCTAACACTTACATGGTATTAACAGTCAGTTGAACACTGTTAAACATTTTATATATACTCTCCCATTTAGCTCTCACAACAGGAAAGTACTATTATTATATTATCCTTATTTCAATGAAAAGAAACTGCAGCATAAAGAGGCTAAGTAAGCAATGTGCCTCAAGTTACATTGCTAGCAAAAGATTCTGAAAATCTTAGGGTTGTCCAATATTTCACACAATGTGGCCCTATAGTTAAAGATGCCTATGGTAGAATTGTCTAAGAGTCAAATGTCTAAGAGTCAGTGTTTGAGCCTGCATGTTCTCTTTGCCCTTGTCTCATTATCACAGAGGTAGGTATTGGGATGGACCCTCCCCCTCTCTCCCATCAACCTAGGTTTCTGCATGACCATGATGATTATAGGCCTGCTGCCATACTGAGTGGGACATTCAGCATGAGCAAATAAACACACCTTCACTATGTTAAAACTGTACATTTGAGAATGGTCTGTTAACAGAGCACGCTCCAGCCTTCCCTGGCTGACATAGGGATCATGCTGGACTTGAGCTCAGTTTGTCCATCTCCAGAGTCCATGCTCTAAAATATTATGCGATGCTGCCTCCCAAGTATGAGGGTTTGTCTCACCCTTAAAGAGCTTACAATCTGGGGAAATTGGCACACACCGAGGAACAGCCAAATAAAAATGCTAAGTTTTCTAAAACTGGATGGATTTGGAAAATTAATAGCACAGAATAAGTGAACAGGAAGTTCGGAGAATGAGAAGATCAGTGTAGCCAGCCAGATGCTTTGGTCCAAGCCCATTTGGGTTGGAAGGATCAGACACCTGGTATCAGGTTGTAAATTCTTGGAATCAGAAGCAGGGAAATAACTGAGCCTCCTGTGAGCTAAAAGTGACCTGGAAAGTCAGCAATTTCAGTGGCTTTCTAAAAGGCTGCATGTACTCTCCTATTCCTGTTTCTCTTAGGTTTTTTTCCTTCTATTTCTCAGCTGTTCTCTGCTTGGCCCGACACGACCATCAGTCTCACATACCAGATCCATCCCTGCCACCATCAAAGAGGTTGTGTGTCACTTAACTCAGGTTACTGTGGTTCATGGGACCAGGTAAGGCAATCCCTTCAGCAGAAGTGGGATGAGAGAACAAATCCAGAGGAAAAGGTATGTGGTTAGCAAAAATGTTAAGAATGACTTAATAAAAGAGGTTTAGCTAAGCAAAAAGAATTGTGGCCAGGACATTGCAGGGTACCGCAGTTTATGTAAACACACCAATGCTTCCACGTGTTTGTGAACAATGAGGAAGCCTAGAATGGCTAGAGAAAGAAGGTTTCTGTGGCTCAGGGATGGGAGGTTGGAAAAGTGAGATGAGTCATCAACAGGTGTTCATCTATCACCTTCACCTTCACCTAAAGTTTACAAGTCTGCTCTTTGCAGTTCAGCAGCTGCTCTTCTGATCACTTCCAAAATCTGTGCTCTAATCTCCAAGTCAGAGTACATGTCCCTTCTCTGACCTTTGGCATTTCTTTCATTTGAACATTCCTTAATCTCTTTCAATGAACTCTTTTTTGCATTTCAGAAGTTAATAAACATTTCTTACTCTAAGTTACTTTGAGGGAAGGGTGATCTATTCCTAGCATCCAGTTCAGTTGCCTTCACATGAAGCTTCATCAGTGTTTGCTGAATAGAGTAGTTAAATATATATAAACTTAACCTAGTTCAGGAAGAAGATCACATCTGAGAAAAGAGAAGTCCTGAGTCACTCTCATGACTCCCAGGGCTCTGCTCACTGACTACCCTGGAGGTGGTGAAGGGGCTCCCTCCCTGCTTCCCATAATTAACAAGCCACTTTAAGAAATAACAGATTAAGTTTCAATTATCTGAATCAATGTTGTAATAAAATAATATGATCTATTATTAGATTTTTAGGTCATACATTAATATATTGGCTGGAAGTGCTCAGGTTTAGTAAAACCAGAGACTTTCAAGTCATAATCTGAATCTCCCAGCTCTACCTCATCTTAGGCAAGTTACTTTACTTCCTGGAGAAAAAAAAAAAAAGAAAAAGAATACTGATATTTTTACTTCATGTGCTTGTCATGAAGACTCTGTGAAAAACACATATTGCCCAGTGGTGCAGAGTATGTGCCAAGAAATATTAGATCTCTTCCTATTCTCTTGGGTGAGAATTGCCTGTGTTATGGTAAGCCGAGAGGTGTCACATAACTGTGCCACACTGCTCTTGGACAGGTGACCAGCTGTACTTTAGACTGCTAAATAGCACCCCTAGCGCTCACCTGAACAGTCGCTCAGGTCTCATGCTTTGATCTCTACAGAGTGCTTCATCTCCTCTAGTCAGCGATGGTGCCTCCTGGAATAATGAAGGTCAGAGCAGGGCCGTATGCTATTGCAAGTGACAGATTATCCAAGGCGTTGCAATTTGGCTCATTCCCTGTTATGACAAGGTTGGTAACAAGAACTGAAAATGGCACAACATAGGTCCATTCTTGAGACCAATATTGTAATAAAAATAGGACATATTACAGGAGCTTCAAAACAGGCTTCTCTGTAAAATGTGGATTTTTCTTTTTCTGTGTGTCTGTGTGTGTTTTGTTTTGTTTTTTAATCTTGTGTTCAGTTCATGTTATCGGCAGCCAGTGAAAATTGTTTGGGCAGTCAGAAAAACAGTGATGTTCATTTAGTAACAAGGTTGTAAAACTTTAATACATCAAGGTAACAAATGCTAAAGATAGTTTTCTTTGCAGAATTAACTCTGAGATATTATAATTTTGACACAGTAAGGAATAAAAACACTCAAACCCAAATTCTAGTGAATAAACTTTGCATCTCAGGCACAGACATTCCATGAAAGCAGTAATTTTCAACTAAAAACAGTTTTGCACACACCCTCACCCCCAGTAGACATTTGTCAATAGCTGGAGATTGTCACAATTGCCACAATTGGGAGGGCAGACCCTCTGGCATCTACTGGGTAATAGCCAGGAATATCTACAAATATCTTACAACATTCAAGCCATCTCCCACAACAAAAAAAGTATCCCATCCAAATATGTCAATAGTGATGAGGCTGAGAAACTCATGTTGAAAGAACCCAAACTTCTTGCTTACTGAAAGCCAATACCGTAACATTTAATTATTAAATGTTTTTGCATCTGATTTCCTAGGAACTCATTAGAGAAGAATGAGGAAAAGAAAAATATAAAATGGAAACTTATAAAATAGAAACTAAAAACTAAATCTCAAACTTTCCAGAAGTCAGTATGAGCGTTGTAGGTAAACATTATGCTAGTCGTCTTTTCATTGGCATACTCATAATTCCTGACACTTATCTTTCACTTTACATAGCACATTCAATTTAATTATCTATTTGATCCTCTCAAAAGCCCTGTGGGGTAGATATAATTATCTACAATTTAAAAGCAACTTGGTAAGACTCACAGAGGTTAAGTACTTGTTCAATGAGAAATGGATAAGAAGAATAGTCTAGAACAATAAAAAAAGGAAATGTTTAGGATCAGGAATATTGAGCTTCCTAAAGTCTACCATATGCCAGCCATGTCACTGTTTTTTTTTTTACACCAAACCTTGGCTTCCTCAACTATATAATACAGTGGAGTAGCTAGCTCAGAGAGTCACTATAATGCTTGGAAGAGGCCATGAATTTCAAATAAAATATTTTGCATGGTGTGAAAGACCCAGTGCTGGCATGGCTGGAGTCTGATAATCTGATTTCCAATCCAGTGCACTTACCACCCTTCCTAGAGGGCCCACCATGTGCTTTTAACACGAAGAGCATTTGAGGTCACAGATTTTAGTAGCAGGTATGGTAGCATGCCTGAGGAGAAAGAAAAAGGAGAAAATAAAGAAATACCTTAAAACCATTTAGAATGCCTGTACTTTCAATCACATTGTTCCAAGTTGCCAGGAGATTTCCTTCTCAGCCAGGACAAGAGAAGCAGGCCCTCCATTTCCAAGACTGAATAGGGTGTGGTTTTATATGCCTTGGGGGAAGGAGGAAGCGAGGGGCAGGCGAGAATGAAAGCATCTCAAAACAGTCTAAAGCAAAAAGAGACTGAATCATCTTCACTAGAATGAAAGGAACAGATTTTAATTTGTTCAGCAGAAATCCAAACCAAGTGAGAGCATTTTTCTCAAGCATCCAGCAAATAGTTTTGGGGCCTGAATAAAAAAGAAGTGAAAATTAAAAAAAAAAAAAATTGACCTAGTATTTCCACTTCTGAAAAATTCATTTGAAAAAGTAAAAATCACATAAATATATACATAATTATAACATATAATATATAAATTATAGTATCACCAATGTAACACTCTAAATGATTGAATATTTTATAAATATTAAAAAATTAAAACCAAATGAAATATCCAATAAAAGAAGAATGGTCAGGCAGTCATTAAAAAATGAAGGGTATACACCCAAAATGGCGGCATAGGTAAACACCTACATTGCTGCCTCGCACAACAATTTCAAAACTACAACTAAAAGACAGAACGGACATCATCCAGAACCACAGGAAATCTGGCTGAGTGGAAGTTCTACAACTAGAGGGAAAGAGAGGGGCTCACGGAGACCCAGAGGAGCTGCAAAAAGCTGAGGTACGGAGACGCGCGCGGAGAGAATGGGTGCCTGAGTTCCTGGCTAGCTTTCTCTGGCGGGAGGAAGACGGAGACTCTCAAAGGCATTGAACCCCTTATCCTACGACACTAAACCCCAAATCCAGCCGAAACTCATACAGGAGAAGTTCGGACTGTGAAAAGGGAGAAGTGCACGGAAATTTAGGGGAGTCACAAAAGATCAAAGGCCTGGTGGGGCGCATGGCACTGCGCGCAGGACAGACTGCTGATTGTGCTGCTGGCTTTAGCGAGTGGGCAGGAGACAGACCCTCCCAACTGCACCACTTCTGAGTCCACTAAGCCCCTGTTTCGGGCGAAACCCTGGGGACCTAGACTCCTGTGGTCCTGGTGCGCAGGGAAGCCGGAAAGGCAGCGGTTAGAGGCACTGCGGGTGCGCGCACAAGGACCGCCCCAGCCATTACCCAGTCACGTGAGACTCAGGGGCCGTGGAGGGCGGGACCGACTGGAAGGCAAGGCAGTCCCTAAGCCCTGAGACTCCACCCCCTCCCAAGCTCAAAAGAGGCTTCTGCAGCTTTGCATGTCTGGTATCATAAAGCTGAATTCAACACAGAAGTTTCCCCAGCATAGTGAAAATTCGAGACAAGGGAAGGGATTACAAACAAAAGAAATGCAGGAAAAAGAACGACTGAATATAGAATTCAAAACCATGCTTATAAGGTTTTTCAAGAATATGCTAGAAAAGATGGATAAATTTAGTGAGACCCAAGAGGAGATGAAAAAGGACCAACTAGAGATGCAAAAGATTCAACTAGAGATGGAAAAGGTCCAACTAAAGATGAAAAAAGATCAACTAGAAATAAAACATACACTGACTGAAATAAAAACTATTATACAGAGTCCTAACAGCAGACTAGAGAAAAGCAAGGATCAAGTCAAAAATTTGAAATATAAAGAAGCAGAAAACATTCAACTGGAAAAGCAAGAAGAGAAAAGAATCCAAAAATGTGAAGATAATGTAAGGAGCCTCTGGGACAGCTTCAAGCGTACCAACATCAGAATTGTGGGGGTGCCAGAAGAAAAGAGAGAGCAAGATACTGAAAACCTATTTAAAGAAATAATGACTGAAAACTTCCCACATCTGGTAAAAGAAATAGACTTACAAGTCCAGGAAGCACACAGAACCCCATGTAAAAGGAATCCAAAGAGGACCACACCAAGACACATCATAATTAAAATACCAAGAGCAAAAGACATAGAGAGAATATTAAAAGCAGCAAGAGAAAAACAGTTCATTACCTACCAGGGAGCACCCATACGACTGTCAGCTGATTTCTCAACAGAAACGATGCAGGCCAGACTGAAGTGGCAAAAAATATTCAACGTGATGAACAGCAAGAACCTACAACCAAGAATAATCTATCCAGCAAAGCTATCATTCAGAATTGAAGGGCAGATAAAGAGCTTCACAGATAAGAAAAAGCTAAAGGAGTTCATCAACTCCAAACCAGTATTATATGAAATGCTGAAAGGTACTCTTTTAGAAGAGGAAGAAGAAAAAGGTAAAAGACAAAAAATTATGAACAACAAATACATATCTATCAACAAGTGAATCTAAAAATTAAGTGAATTAAAAATTTGATCAACAGAATAAACTGGTGAATATAATAGAATCAGGAGCACAAAAAGGGAGTAGACTGATAATTCTCAGGAGGACAAAAATCATAAAGCAGCAAACAGACTGTGAAATTACAGCAGAAAGATTAAAGTTAGGTGAGGTAGATAAGTGATCAATCAAAGGACTTGTATGCATGCATATAAGCATAATCCACACATCTGCTGTCTATAAGAAACCCACCTCAGGAAAAGAGATGCACACAGATTGAGAGTGAAGGGATGGAAGATGGTATTTCAGGCAAATGGAAATGAAAAAAAAAAGCTGGGGTTGCAATACTTATATTTGACAAATTAGATATCAAAGTGAAGGACTTAACAAGAGATAAAGAAGGCCACTTCATAATACTAAAGGGAACAATCAAACAAGAAGAAATAACTCTGGTAAACATATATGCACCCAATATAGGAGCACCTAAATACATAAAAAAAACTCCTGGAGCATATCAAGGGAGAGATTGACAGCAATACAATCATAGTAGGAGACTTTAATACCCCACTGTCACCACTGGATAAATCCTCTAAACAAAAAATCAGCAAAGAAACATCAATCCTAAATGACACACTAGACCAGATGGAATTAATAGACATCTTCAGAACATTTCACACCAAAGCCACAGAATATACATTCTTCTCCAGTGCACATGGGTCATTTTCAAAGATAGATCATATGTTGTGTCATAAGAAAAGTCTCTTCAAATTCAAAAAGATAGAAATGATATCAAGCATCTTCTCAGACCACAGTGGCATAAAACTGGAAATCAACTATAATAAAAACAATAGAAAGAAATCAAACACATGGAGACTTCACAGCATGCTTTTAAACAACGACTGGGTAACCAGAGAGATCAAGGAAGAAATAAAAAATATCATGGCAACAAATGACAATGACAACACAACAATACAAAATTTATGGGACACAGTGAAAGCAGTCTTGAGAGGGAAGTTCATAGCCCACAAACCTACTGCAAAATAAACAGGAAACAATGGTAATAAATTACCTAACCCTACAACTCAAAGAGCTAGAATGAGAGCAACAAGCAAAGCCCAGAGTACACAGAAGGAAGGAAATAGTGAAGATCAGAGCGGAGATAAACAACTTGGAGACCACAGAAACAATTCAAAAGATCAACAAAACCAAGAGCTAGTTCTTTGAAAGGATAAACAAGATTGATGGACCTCTAGCCAGGCTCACCAAGAAGCAAAGAGAGAAGACCCAAATAAACAAAATCAGAAATGAAAGAGGAGAAATAACAACAGACCCTGTGGAAATACAAAGGATTGTTAAAAAATACTATGAATAACTCTATTCCAACAAATTGGACAACCTGCAAGAAATGGACATTTTCCTAGAAAAATATAACCTTCCAAAACTCAATCAGGAGGAATCTAAACATCTCAATAGTCCAATAATTATGGAAGAAATTGAAGCAGGCATCAAAAAGCTTCCAGCAAATAAAAGACCAGGACCAGATGCCTACACAGGAGAGTTTTACCAAACATTCAAGGAAGAATTAAAACCTATCCTCCTCAAACTATTCAAAAACATTCAAGAAGAAGGAAACTTCCAAACACCTTCTATGAAGCCAGCATCACCCTAATACTAACACCAGATAAAGACAACACAAGGAAAGAGAATTATAGGCCAATCTATGTCTCATGAACATAGATGCCAAAATCCTGAACAAAATTCTAGCAAATCGGATCCAGCAGCACATAAGAAAGATCATACATTATGACCAAGTAGGATTCATCCCAGGAATGCAGGGATGGTACAATATTCACAAATCAATGAACATGATACATCACATAAACAAACTGAGAGATAAAAATCACATAGTCATATCAATTGATGCAGAAAAAGCATTTGACAAAATCGAACACCTTCTTGATAAAAACTCTCACAAAGTGGGAATAGTAGGATCATACCTCAACATCATAAAAACCATACATGATAAACCCACAGCTAACATCATATTCAATGGGCAAAAACTAAAACCATTTCCTCTAAGAACAGGAACAAGACAGGGATGCCCACTCTCACCTCTCCTGTTCGACATAGTACTGGGAGTATTAGCCATTGAAATTAGACAACAAGAAGAAATAAAAGGCATCTAAATTGGAAAAGAAGAAGTAAAGCTGTCCTTATTTGCAGATGACATGATACTGTACATAAAAAACCCAAAGGACTCCATTCCAAAACTAATTGACTTAATTAATGAATTTGACAATGTAACAAGATACAAAATTAATGCTAAGAAGTCTGTGGCATTTCTATACACTAATGGTAAAATTACAGAAAGAGAGACTAAAAAAGCAATCCCATTTACCATCACACCAAAAAAAATTAAGATACCTAGAAATAAACCTAACTAAAGAGGTAAAGACCTATATGTAGAAAACTACAGGACACTGAAAAAAGAGATAGAGGAAGATGTTAACAGATGGAAGAGCATACCATGCTCATGGATTGGGAGAATCAACATCATTAAAATGTCCATACTACCCAAAGCAATCTATAGATTCAATGCATTACCCATTAAAATACCAACAACATATTTCACAGACCTAGAAAGAATTCTTCATAGATTCATCTGGAACAAAAAAAGACCATGAATAGCCACAGCAATTCTGAGAAAGAAGAATAAAGTAGGTGGTATCTCAATACCAGATTTCAAGCTATACCTCAAAGCAACTGTTCTCAAAACAGCCTGGTACTGGCACAAGAACAGACATATAGACCAATGGAATAGAATAGAGAACCCAGATATCCACCCAAACCACTATGCTCAACTAATATTTGACAAAGGAGGCATGAACATTCAATGGAGCCAAGATAGCCTCTTCAATAAATGGTGTTGGGAAAATTGGACAGATACATGCAAAAAAATGAAACTGGACCACCAACTTACACCAAATAGAAAAATAAACTCAAAATGGATACAGGACTTAAACATTAGAAGGGAAACCATAAAAATACTAGAGGAATCCACAGACAGCACAATCTCAGATATACGCCAAAAGAACTTCTTCACTGATACTGCTCCAAAAGCAATTGAAGCTAAAGAAAAAATAAACAAATGGGACTACATCAAAATAAAAAGCTTTTGCACAGCAAAAGAAACCATCAACAAAACAACAAGAAAGATCACTGTATGGGAGAACATATTTGCAAATGACATCACTGATAAAGGTTTCATCTCCAAAATCTACCGGCAACATTTACAACTTAATAAAAGGAAGATAAACGATCCAATAAAAAAATGGGCAACAGACCTAAATAGAACCTTTTCGAAAGACGACAGAAGGAAGGTCAAGAGACACATGAAAACATGTTCAGAGTCACTAATCATCCGAGAGATGCAAATCAAAACAACAATGCTATTGATACCATCTTACACCAATCAGAATGGCAATCACCAACAAATCAACAAAAGACAAGTGTTGGCGAGGATGCGGAGAAAAAGGAACCCTTGTGCACTGTTGGTGGGAATGCAGACTGGTGCAGCCACTCTGGAGAACAGTATGGAGTTTCCTCAAAAAACTAAAAATGGATCTCCCATTTGACCCTGTAATCCCACTCTTAGGAATGTATCCTAAGAAATTACAAACACCAATCAGAAAGGATTTATGCACCCCTATGTTCATAGCAGCACAATTTACAATAGCTACAATTTGGAAACAGCCTAGGTGCCTGTCAGCAGATGAGTGGATCAGAAAACTATAGTACATCTACACAATGAAATTCTATGCTGCCATTAAAAAGAAAGAATTCTTGCCATTTGCATCAACCTGGTTGGAACTGGAGAGCCTTATGCTTAGTGAAATAAGCCAGTCCATGAAGGAGAAGCATCACATGATCTCACTCATTTGTGGATAATAAAGAACATTATAAACTGATGAACAAAAGGATAGATACAGAGGCAATAAAGCTTCAAACAGACTGTGAAATTACAGCAGGAAGATTAAAGTTAGGTGAGGTAGATAAGAGATCAATCAAAGGACTCGTATGCATGCATATAATCATAACCAATGAACATAGACACTGGAGGGTTGGGGTATGCCTGGGGGGGGGG
>JAAGEH010000389.1:4935287-4980358 GCA_011751065.1 Lasiurus cinereus
GGGGGGGGGGGGCAATGGGAAGATATGTATACATGTAACACAATAAAAAAACAAAAACTTGGCTCTCAAAAAAAAACCAAAAAACAAATGGAGAGATATGTATAAAAAATGTAATAAAAAAATAAATAATAAAAATAAATAAATAAAGAATAGTTATACTATTATGATTAATGCCTGCTATAATAGTAGTTTAGAAAAAAATAGAACCAAAATTAGAGGTACAAAATAAACTCAATTTTCCTTGAAAACCTAAATAAACTTGTAGAAAATAGTCTAAAATATTACAGTAGTAAGATTATCAATAATTTTTTAACTTTCTTACATTTTCTATTTTTACCAGTTTTATAAAATGAGCATATATTCATGTTATAATAAAAACCAACTTAATGTAATGATGAGGTTAAGAGCACTTGAAAACAAAGAAATTATGTTTGAAGCATAAAGAGAAATTTATGTGCAGAATTTGCTACTGCAAATAAAACAGTTTAGTAAGGCAGGGGAAAGAATAACTTTATTGTTACCCCACTGCCAAACCCTTAAGGCTAAATTCCTCTCAGTGCATCAATTTCACATTGATTTAATCTTGACATGTAATAGGCCCCTCTGTTCTACAATAAAAGAAACTAGGAAACATCGGTGGTGACTTCTAGAGAACACATATACACATGACTGAAGATTAATTTACCAGCAGGGTGGCTCATCATCAATATCCAGCCATTTGTGAGACATGGGTCCAGTGATCTGAATGATTTGTAAAGAAACCTGCTTTGAATAAGTGCTGGGTTTCTAGAGAACATGAGTTTTTCTCAAGTAAAGGCATAGAGGATGCTCTGGTTTGACCATATATTTTATTATGAGACATCACAATCTGAAAAAGAGATTATCTGATTTACAGTCTGAAGTTTCACTGTGAGCTCCCATTTGTATGAAGCGTGGTGATATTGGATTCTAAATGTAAAGAAATCTTTCTGGATGGCAGTTTACTACCCGTTGGCTTAAATTATGTCCCATGAGATATCTATTTTTCCCTCCTTTTCCTTATCTTTTGCACACAATTGCCCAGCAAAACTTTCAATGGCACATGACCTTTGGGGGAAATGGATTAAAGAGAATATTTAAATGATTCTCAGGGCTTTGTCTAGAATAAGTGTGTGAACAGCTCTGAACTGAAGGTTCCATTTAAAGGAATATAGGCTCTTAGCAATAGAAATATGAGGACTACCATGATTGAACCAGATTAAGTCCCCTTTTAAAATACATTTAATGAAATCTGTTAACTGGTCTCAAACACCTAACTCCTGTCATGGTTTTGGAAAAGACTGCTTTGGGCAGTCACAATGACCTCACTTTTTGATAACTACTTCCCCATCCAGAAAAGTTATTTCTATGTAACATGTGAACTTACCCTCTCCCAGTTCTGCACAGCTTTTTCAACGAAAGATGGATGTATGACTAATGTAAATCAATCAGAAACTTTATTGTATGAATTTGGAATTGGAGTTGAAAGGCAATCAGTCAGTTGCTGCAAGTAGCTTTAAAACTAAAGGATGGGACTATGGCCATCTTGTGCCATGTACATGAAAAATCAGAGGAAGCTGAACTGAAGGGAATTTGGAGAGAAGAAAGATAAGGCCCAAAACAAAGATGGCTTTTCCCTGTCCAAGTTCTGAACCAATTGAGAGACGCAGGAAACATATTGAGATGAAAATACCTTCTTCCCCAGCCAGGTGGCTCCGTTGGTTGGAATGTCACCCCATATACCAAAACGATTTGAGTTTGATCCCTGGTCAGCGTGTGTCCTGTAGGCAACCAATCAATGTTTCTCATATAATTGTTTCTCTCTCTCTCTCCAAATCAATAAAAACATATCCATGGATGAGGATTTTTTAAAAACACTTTATTTGTGATGCAGCGTGCAGTTCACTGCTCCTGGTGTGATAGAGTTGGCCTCCCAGTTTGAGTAGGCAGACCTACCCCTCTCAGTTAGAGCCATGGCTGGACCACCACAACTTTTCCTGCGAGCACCTTTTAGGCAGCTTAAAACACATGGGAGGGATGAAGGAGCAGAGCTCCTTGCAAGCAGACAGATCCCCAAAAAAAGGAAGAGGATAAACAAGACATGCCCAGTTTAGTCTTCCAAATTCTTCAATTAGTTAATAAGTCCCCCCCCCTCCCCAAGGGAGAGTGAGAGACAGAGAGTGGAAATTGCCCAGGAGTGCTACGCTATCATGGTCTTTCCACATGGGAACAAGCTGAGCAGGGTAGAAGTGCTCTACCTAACATGGTGATAGTTGGAATAAGAGCATGCACTGGATTCCAGCAGTGTTGCCCTTGGATTCTGTGGATACCTTAGTATTCTTCTCATAAAGTTCCCTTTGGCTTAAATTAACTTGACTTGGTTTCTATTACTTTTTACCCAAATCATCCAAAAACAACTGTTGTGATAAGCATTCTCCATTGGACTATTGAATGGCAATGCCAATGTTAGCCTAGCAGTAATGCCAGTCCTATTCGCTTTATCTTTTGTTTTCATAGCGGTGAGAAAATAAGACCTGCAGAGGCACATGTATATGGCTTTAACACTACTTGTTTGGGCTTTAATTAACACCATCATTTGAAAGAAGTAATGCTGAGTCTCAGGAAAATTCTCATTTGTGGCCATCAGTTATGTCACCCTAGATAGGAACAGCAGCAGCAAAGAGCTGAGGAGACAAAAGCCCAGAGCAAGATCCTCCGGTGTCTGCAGGCTGTGCCCTGAGAGAGCAGCAAAACCCCAATGGGTGCCACCTCATTGCTTTTTGAGGATGGAGATATTTACTCCTCAACTGCTGATAGTATTGGCACCTGACAACTCCCAGCTGAGTCCTTTCACCAGGAAAAGAAAGCTGCTCCCCTGAGTCATGCGCCTGCTCCAGGAGATTAGGGGAGCCAACATCTGATGCAACCGGAGAAGGGGTGCAGAGGCCTCACCCCCACCCCAGTTCTAGATATTTCTAAGGTGCCATCCCAGGTTCTCCCTCTGCCTAATCCTGGTCCCTTCACTCCCTTCCAGATTTGTCCTCAAGACCACTCTCCACCCAATCTCCTGAATGTCAACCTGTGCCTCGATCTGTTTTCTATGCGACCTGATGTCTGACAGTCCTCATGTCAGAAATAAGCGGTACCTAGGGCAGCATGGATCTATGGAAGTTTTTGCGATGGTGGCATTGCTTCATAGCTGGGCTGCACAATGCAGGAACATGTGGCTATCGAGCACTTGAAGTGTGTCTAGAGCTACTGAGCAAATGAGTTTTGATTTTGTTTAATTCATTTAAACACCCACATCGGTTAGTGGCTACCATCCTGGACAGCGCAGACCCTGACTATCAGGATGACAACTAGAACTTCAAGTTCATTCCAAGATCATCCGAGAAGTCTGGAGAAGTCGCCAAACATGGTGGGGATGGGTTGCTGGATGCTAGGCACAAAGGAGGCAAAGATCCAGGTTTTGAGAACAGAGCACAATAACATAATAAAGAGTAACTATGCTAGGTAATATTATTCCCATATTTCAGGTGAGAAAAATGTGGCTCAGAAATTATGCAAGGTCATATGTATAGTAAGTAGAAAAGCCAGAACCTGAAAATGTTTCCAAAGTTTATACTCTTTTTAAAGTGCTCAAAATACGGGATATATGAGAGCAAAAGCAACAAATTCACCCCACAAGTGAGCAGCAAGTAACTACATACAGTATATCTTTAAAACTTAAGCTTTCTTATGTTATTGATGATTCTTACCATACATAATCATGGACGAGGATTGATGTAGGAGTTGCTGTAGTCTCCCAGTGAGTCTTAGCCATCATCTGTTGAGTATCCTGTGCCTGGTGGCTAATGCTGCCAATACTACAATAAGTAAGAAATTAACATATGATTGTAAGGGACCGTAAGGCGTGGCCTGGATTGTGTCCTTCCTGCTGACTGTCCCCATTACAGAGTCCTATAGGGCATAGTAACTGCTCAGAGATACTGAAGGCTGGGGCAGACACAGCTAAGGCTGTGGTTCTTAATCCCAGTTCTCAGACTCCTGAGAACTGGCTGCCCCTCAGCACAGGAGTGACCACTGAGAAGGGAGGAGGCTGATATTCACAGAAGCAGCTCCAGGGGGCACCATTCACGTGATATTCTATGTGAGCAGCAACCCCTGGTACTGCAGTGGGTGACCCTGCATGAAACTCTCTTCATGCACGATTTTCCTAGGACTCACTTTGGTTCCTGTTTAACTTTTTAAGAGTAGCATAGGAAGGATTCATGAGGCTATATCAGCAAAATAGTGGCACAAAAGATGTGATCAGAAGAGAGATATCCTTTAAGCTTGGAGCAACCTCAAAAGAGAAAATGGAAGTCAGTTTTTAACTGATTTACTTCTCCCAAAGACAGCTTCAGCCCTTAGCATTGTGGCTCTGAGCTCCCCTGCAGGTGATTCCGGGCCACCTATGTACACAGCAGTCTAGATCCTCAAGTAGCTTAGAGCCAGGTAGAGAAGACACAGCCATAAATCATTGCTCTACAGTAACTTCTCTGGGAAAGGGATGCACAGATGCCAGGGGGACTAGGGGGAGGAATGAGTCAGAGCTTCCTGGTGCCCACTGTTATTGCTCTGTTTTCAGTAAGGTGACAGCGTTAGGCATGAGAGTAGCTTAGTCTATCTGCAAAACTCATGGTATGCTTGGGAGATGCTCCCAGCAGTCAACCCAATGCAAAGAATGGGCACCTCTTAAAGAGGGACCACCCTGGTTAATGAGTTTTTGTTCTGATCCAAGCTAAGGGAAGGGAAAGACGAAGTGCAGGTTTCAGGTTCCCATACCCAAGTCAATAGGAAAGTTTTATACTGTCCTTTTCTCCAGAGATGAAGGATTTGTGTAGAAGAAAGGACAGCCACAAAGGTGCTGTAAATCTCTTAAATGAATTGATCACAAACTTGGACAATTCCAAAGGTGCCCTTGGAGAATCTGAGCTCAGTGCTAAGTGTTCAGATCATCTTCTGCATTCATAATCCTCCAGGAGACAGTTCCATTAATCACTCTATTGCCGGGGCCTAGCACACCGGGAACCTAGCGGGTGCTCTTTACATCTGAGTCCCCATTCTCCACACAGTAAGCTCAGCAAGTTCAACAAACATTAGAGAGCACCCATGTGCCTGGCATCATTGTAAGGTCTGAGAGTAAAAGATAAATGAGACACACTGGTCCTTGCTCTCCATTGGCTCAGAAACAGAGGACACTCCCAATAAATGTTACTCAGATTGAATTGCTGACTGTTTCAACAGAATCAGGCTCAGAACCACACGCACACAAAGACAAACCAACAAAACCCTCTAAACAGAAGCTTCTAATCAAGTGAATCCAAAAACTGATCTAAGCTGTATCCAAAGAATATTGAGCAGGCACATGGCTTGAATTTCTTAGGCACCCTGTGTGCACTGCCTTCATATACCTATGCCAATTTATTCCTTCCTAAACCCATCCCTGGCTCCCGCCTAAGCAATGAGGTACAGGAAGCACCAGTCTCTAGCCATAGGACGCATGGAAACACATAGTCTTACCCTGGGCTTGAACACACCTCCTTCACCAGCGGGGCCCCACCCACTGCAGATGTGTTAAAACGGATTCATTATTAAGTAGACACAGATTTATCATGTGTTCCGTGTAACTTAGAATTGTCCTTCCACGTTGTAGGCAAACAGCATGGACAACTTCTGCATTTCCTGACTCTGTGATCTATCTCTATGGAGGTTACAGACATCCCTCTCCCTAGACACTTTGGTCTGCAATTCATACTATATTTATTTGTTTGTCCCTAAATGTGCAAGGAAACTGTCCTTGCCACTGGAAAATAAGGATGAGCAGTGATGCCATGGCAGAATGCAGGCAATCAAAAATAGTCAGGAAACAAGCACCAGCCACAAGATGAATGTACTGGAAACAAATGTAATAGAAAGAAGTGGCAGTGGGCATAGGCCATTGCTCAGCCACGCAGCCAGTGCCTCTGTGCATAAATGCTCAGCAGGCTTCAGAGGGAGACCTGGAAACAAGTTTATACCCCAGGCAATCAGACTGTCAGGTCGACCTGAAGCCGGCAAAGAACAGGAGAAACGAGGCTGGAAGCGATCGACAAGGGCTACTTGGTATTGGCTGAATCATGTCCCAGCCTGCCTAGTCTCCTTAAGACACACAGCTCCCTTGACCATGAGCCAGTGTAAAAGGCCTTTCTACTTGCCTCCTCCCTGTGCCTCTGTTTCCTAGACTAAATGAAGGGGTTGCATATAAAGGAGATGTGCTAAGATTTGGGGTTCAGGGACAGACAAGGCTGGTGATTCTACCAGGGAAGTAAACAGATTTCCCCAAACTGCAGCAGCCAGTGTCCCTTGTTTTGAAGCTGGAGCAGCTTTAATTTCTACACAGTCAGGAGCTTCATTAAAGCAACGTGGAGCACACCCGTCCTGTTCTCCCTGGGGTGAACTGGGCAGGATCCAAGCCAGAATACAAACCTCACACAGACAAAATTATACAGGCAGGGAAGTAAACCTCATTTTCTTCCCCAGACACCGTTTTACCTGCTTTAGTTAATAATGTTTGTGCAGGGTGGGGAGTTACTTTATCAAAGACATGTTTTTTGAAAGCCATGTGGTGATCTGAAGTCCGTGGCCCGCTGTCCATGTCAGAGGCTTAGCATCTAACCACGGCTCCGGTGTGAGAGCCGCAGGGAGCAACACTTTCTCCAACACTGTAAAGGCAATGGAGAGAATTCCAGGTCAACGTAGAGGAGACCTTTGTTCCCTCCAAAAAGTCACACAAGACTGATTCCTTTGGGAATATAATACTTCATATTGGAATTAGGATTATTTTATTCTAAGCTTGTATAATAATAGGGACATAGTCAGGGGAGGGTGGCAGAAATGACTGAAGTCTATTGACATGCCCTAGGACTTTTAGTAGTATAATATTTACATGAAGAATTGAGCCCCTTTAATAACATAGGATTCTACAATAATCCCCAGTTCATTTGTTCACTTATTCATTCATTCATTCTTTTGACAGCATTTATTTTCTATGTGCCAGTCATAGTGGTAGGCCCTAGGGATTTGGAAATAGACAACTACCTACTGGTGCTATTCCATTATAGTCTAATCAGTTACACATGCATTATGTGTGATTCTAATTTTCATAAAAGCACATGTACAGGGAGCAGTGATGAAAGGCCTGACTTCTTTAATGAATGTGGTAGCTTTCCCAAAGAAGTATATGGTCAGGACAGCCTGGGTTACACCATGGAAACCAACCACCCATAACCTCAGGGACTTCAAACTATAAAAGTTCATTGCTTGGTGACCCTAAATGCTCACTTCAGTTTACCAGGTGCCTCTGCTAATTATGGTCCCTCAGAGACCCAAAATGACAGAACAGCCATCAACTCCAGTGGCACCAAATGCTAAGCCAGAGGAACAAAGAGAACTCGGAGGGTATGGCACTAGCATTTGAATCCTCCATCTATGACACACATAACCCTGATCCTTTCTCATTGGCCAGGATTAATCATGTGGCCCCATCCAATCAGGAAGTACAATTCTCCCAAGTGCTGGATATTGACTTGCACACTGAGTAAAGACTGCACTGGGCCATGAAGGCAGTATTCTAGTTAGACCCATAAAATAATAGGAGAGGTCATGGGGAAAAGAATATTTACATGAAGAGGAAAAGAATTCCAGACATATTTCAAGGCAATAACATATGAAGGCCACTAATTTTTTTTTTCCTGGAATGCTCTTCTCTTGTGCAAATACAATTAATTGAATGGCTGCCTGCAGACTAGACTCCAAGTTCCCAAATCCATACTTCCTATCATAATCCTGGCACAAAGGGGGTGCTCAATGCATGTCTGTGAGTAAGACAAACAATATTGCCTTCTGGATTGGATGAGGAACATGCAAAGTTGCTGTGTCTCTTACCAGGAGCCATAACCACTTGTAGGCCAAAGCAGGGCTCGCATGAAAAATTTCCTCATCTACCTCTATTCCAAGCCCTCTCTTACCGATCCCTTTTTTCTTATTTCCCTAACTATAAATTGTACATGTACATTCATACCTTTATCCTGCAACGTTTGTCTCTCTCATCCTACTAGACATTGAGACCAGTGCCTGGCACATAGTAGATGATCCATAAATAACTACTGAAGTATCAAAGCAGGGTGGTTGAATAAATCTAAATTAAAAGGTATCAAAGAAGGGTGATTGAGTAGCAATGAAAGTGTGGGGAAATTAGGTAAATTAGACACTAAGGGAAGTCAATAACCTGAAACAAGCATCCTCTTTCTGAGGTAAGTATATCTTTTTCAAGAAGAGATGTGTGTTAAAAGTTAGTGTAGCCTGGTTTGAATGGGATTTGAATTATACTAGTAACTTCCTCTACACTTATGCCATGCTTACATTCAAGCCAGAGCATACTATCAGCTCACATGTGCATTTTCATCACTCCAACACACTGATTTCTTTCCTTTTCCTATTTGCTGAGACCATGTTTTTCTGCCAAAAGCCAGTTCAGTGAAAATCACACAGCACTTTGCATAAAATGAGTTCATCTCCCTTTGCACCATCCAGAAAGGCAACTTTTGTGGCACCCACCCATAAAGACTTGTTGTCACTGTCAATCAGAGGGAGGAAGCAATGGCGTGCTGTTTTCACCTCTCTCTGGTTCGATTGTGCAGGGTAGCTGAGATGCTGTCTGTCTCCCTTCTTTCCCAGCTCTACTGGCCTCAGAAACTGCCTGATGCAGCAGGGCTCCAGGCAAGTATTCAGGCTGCTGACCACAAACTTCTGAGCTGAATGTCAATTTTCATGCATTTGAGATAAACCAGGCTACTGATTCTCCGGAATTGTGTGTTCTGCCAGAATACCTGCCACCCGGCAGCAAGCAGCCTTCAACGTTACCAGTTGTTCAAAAAAGGGCTTTTGAGCTGCAGGTTTTCACACCATTAATGCATTGCTTAACCAAGGAGTGCAGTTGGCAACCCTTGGGTTGCATTAGAGGCCTCAGTGAGATGCCTGGAGGCCTCACTACCAAACAGGAAGGGAAAGGTGACTGCTGAGCCCGCCAGGGATCTCTGCAGGGAACTACAGCTCTTTATTTATGCCTTCATCAGGGCTGTGCTTCTGATTGCAATGGGGCCCCACGAATTGAAGGATCTTTGCATTGCTGCACTTTAGTGGGACTAAGAGGATGTCAGCATCAACTTTCAGTGCCTTTCCCAATGACCCGTGCATAACAGCTTTCTGTGCATGAGCTTTCAGTATCCATGACTCACTGTGCATCTGGTGCTTACAGGTTTCTGGAAGTGCTATTCACCAGAGAACCCTCTACACCCTACATTTTTATTATGACATGATATTGCTTGCTGATAGTTAAGAGCATTTGCTTTCCAGTTATACTGCCTGGATTCAGACTTCAGTTCCTCCACTTTCTAATGGTAAGACTTTAGACAAGTTACCCTTTCAAAGCCTCAGATTCATTATCTTTAAAATCGGAATACTATTAGCTACTACTTAGAGTGAATATTAAATGAGAATAGGCACAGTAAATTTTAACTATTTTTTTAGTTGTCTTTTTTTTAAATATATGACCCATGTTCAGGTTTTACGAGATAGTAGAATGATTAATCAGTACAGATAACAGAAGAGATTTCAGCAAAGTGTCTCTTATGGGTGTCAGCACTGTGCCGGAAGAAAAGGCTTGCCTCTGATAAATGCTTGCTGAGGCCCTACCAGGGATGAGCCACAGGCTCCAGGTAGATGCATTGTCTGTCACTGGATAGTGTGAGGTGGGCAAGCATTTGGAGAGAGCAGGAATTGGCTGACCGCATCTCCCACCCCAGACAAACCACTGCAGCTCAGTAGGCAATTCTAAAGTCAGGAGAGATTAATCAGGTTAACCTAGGTCAAAAAATCAACTCTCACCCACCTGAATAAATCCAAAGTTGTTTGTGGCCCACTTCATTCTGATAGGTGTCTATATTAATAAAGAAGAATAGAAAAGAGGGGGGTGGGAGAACACCAGGAAAATTACATAATTGCTTATTCTAAATGACTTGAAAGTCTCACCGAAGAAACATACATCATAATTAATGCCTCCGGGTTCCATTTAAAAAATGTTGGAACAATTCAATTGCTTTTCTCCCTGGCACTCATGAAATTTTTTTTCTTGTTGTTGCCATAATTATTTTACTAAAAAGTGTTAATCATTACTGTAGGCTCTTCAGTATCATAATATAGAAGGGAAAGTCATCTCAGCACCTGAGCTTCCTATTCCATTTATATAGACACTTGAAAGGAGCACTGGAAGAGAAGGCATGCCTCTGATAAATGCTTACTGAGGCCCTAAATATACCAGTCACAGCCCTACACTGAGCAGTGAATGATTCAAGAAAGCTAAACCCATGCCATCTGCCAATTTCCCAACACTCTCTCTCGAGGACACAGAGAACCTGGGGAATGAGCAACTGGTAGGCTGAGGAGGTGGCGAGGCAAGCTGGCAGGGAGGCAGAACATGCGGTTAGTGGGTGAGAATGTACCAAGAGAAGAAAACTGGCAATCAAAGGAGAGACTGAAAAAGGCCCACCATCTATTCTGAGAAGGCAGCCCAGCCAGTAAGCACAAAACAACATGCTCCCAGATATCTCCTTTGTGTTATTCATGGGCTGTGGTGGTTCTTGAGCTTGAATATGAGGTGAGTCACTTGGAAATTCTGTTAGAATACAAATTCTGATTCAGTAAGTCTTTGGTGGAGCCTAAGATTCTGCATTTCTAAGATTCCAGGTGATGCAGACACTCATGGTCCACAGACCACACTTCAAGTAGCAATGGACTAGATCAGGGTTAGCAACTGTGGCCTGCAGGTCAATCTGCCTGCTTTTGAAAATGAAGTGTGGTTGCATGTAGTCCATTTGTTTGTCTGTGCTGACTCCTGTACTAGAGAATACTTAGTATCGAAACTAAGAAAAAAAGAGATGAAATGGTGTTGTGTTGACCTGAGGAACTTGTGAGATGAATTTCAATGAATAAGAGGAAAGTTCTTATTTGACAACAAAAATGATCACTTTTAGGGAATCTTAGAGGAGATCAGAGTCTGTAAATGAATCGAAGGAGAAAACATTCCAGAATTGCATGGTTCTAGAGGAGAAATCTCATCCCTTAGAAATCCTATATAATAAAAGGCTAATATGCAAATCAACTGAACAGTGGAATGACCAATTGCTATGACATGCACTGATCACCAGGGGGAAAACGCTCAATGCAGGAGCTGCCTCCAGTGGTCAGTGCACTCCCACAGGGGAGTGGCACTCAGCCGGGAACCTCTCCTACCTCTGCAGCAATTGAACATCCCCCGAGGGCTCCTAGACTATGAGAGGGCACAGGCTGGGAGTGCACGAATTTCTGCACCAGGCCTTTAGTATTCTATAAGATTGAAAAGAAAAACTAGTAAAATCTTGTGTTGTTCGAAGCTGATCATAAATTAGGTTCAGAGATAGATAAACTTATGGAATCATGATAGATTGGTTGAAAGTAACATACTTCAGCTCTTCACCACTTCATCACAGTTTCTGCAAATGCTAGGAGAGTTCTTTTTCTTAGATAGGAAATGAATAGCAACAACAATCCAAACTTAACTTTTTGCATAACATAGCATCTTGTCAGTATTTTCACATGCAATATAGCTTTTAATCTCACATCAATCCTCCAATGTAAACTAACTCAGTTTTATGCAAAGAAGCAAAAGTACAAAGTCTTCTCTTAACGAGCTGACAATTAGTCATAGAAATAAACATCAGCTTTGTGTAATAATTGCTAATAAAATAAGACACAGATGTGACTCAGAGAAGGGCATGAGCTGTGGGGGACTGCCATCTCAGAATTTGCCTTATAGGTCTTTAAATTGAAGCAGGGGATCGAAAGGAATGCAGAGATGTTAACAGAACCAAAATCTAAAAAGAAAAAGAGTTAATAATGGCACTTAACAAAGAATGTTCACATTGAAAAAAAAAAATTTGAGCCCCAGAATTAATATAGATTATTTCTTTAAGGTAGAATTCATACTGATATCTTCTAACCCAAACATTGGTTCTTTCTATTACTTCAGGAACTTTGTAAGAATAATTTTTTTAGGGTGATGATGTATTGTGGGATTATAATGACACTTAGAATGATAATGATGACTAACTCTGAATCTGAAAACAGAATTGCACGATTGTTTTTCTATATGCCAAACCATGTATTTCAAAGAATTGGCACCAAAGGACAGTGTTACATATTAGATGATTCCAACTCAATATGATTAAAATTTTTCAAATCTTTGAACCCATCCAGCAGTAGAATAGGCTGCATCATAATAAATGAACTTTCTTCAGGGAAGTGTCTGCATTGAAGCTGAATCCACAAGAGTTTTTGCAGCAGAGATAGCTTTGTGTTGGCTGGGAAATAATTCTTAGAGAATTCCCCCAACTCTATATCTCCTCCAAAAAGGCCATTGAATTTCCCAACACCACACAGTTATTTAGTGGCTCAGCTAAGCTAGAACCTATATCTCCCAGTACTCTTTCCTGTATTTCCTTCTCCAATATGACTATTAATATTATATGCAGCTGTTGGGATGATTGATGAAATACTTAGCATTGTATTCCTAGAAATGGAGTGGAGTCAGTTTAGGCAGATATTTGTCAAGAGTCATAATTCTTGGTGGAACCCTGTGAGGGCTTTACTGAACCTAATTTGAGCAATTGGGCCAGTTCCTACTGATCCTCATTCTCTTGGTTATTGAGATACCACTTTCCAATGCCAATTAGAATTATTCTTAAGTATTATTTCAGGTACCACCCAAATAGCATACATTATATTTAGGCCATATTTGATTAGCACTTCTTTTTCTAATTCAGATAGCACTAAATATAGCTTTTTAAAAAATCACAGTAACTTAGCTATGAAATATGTCTAAGGAAACTGAGTATGAAACACGATAGGGTGAAATTCCAGGGAATGTTGTGGTGTTTTACTTTACAGCATAGTGTAATCCTTCTATATAATAAAAGGCTAATATGCAAATAGACCAAAAGGCAGAACAACTAGAACAACCAAACAATTGAACAACTGGTCACTATGATGTGCGCTAATCACCAGGGGGTGTGAGCAGAACATGGTGGGCATCAGCAGCAGGCAGCAGAGCTAGGAACATGGCAGGAATTGGCCGAAGGAGGATGGTGGAATAGGTGAGTGGGAGTGCCAGACCCAGTGGCTGTCATAGGGGTGAGCCTCTTGTGGATAATGAAAATTATTTTCTCCCCCACAGTGCGGTCCTGCCCAGCACTCACACCTGCTGCCAGTGCTGGTGCCACTGCTCGTACCCACTGCCAGTGCCTGGTGCCAATCCCCATTGCTTGTTACTGTCAGCAGGTGCAAGCAGCAGCTGCTGGCCCTGATTGCTCCTGAGGGCTTCTCCACCTCCCCCTGCTCCTGAGGGGCAATTGGGACAGCAGCCACTGCTCACACCCATTGCTGGCATCGGCCTGAATCGTTCTGCACCATCAGCGGGTGCAAGTGGGCCAGCACCATCAGCACATGGGAGCAGTGGCAGTGGGATCAGGGCTGCCTGCAGACAGGGGACCAGGAGCCGAGGTAGGAGGGGCTGAGCGGGGTTGCAGAGGATGGACCGACACCTGTGCCCACCACAGCCTCGAGGCCCACAATTCCTTTCAAGGTGCATGAGTTTGTGCACTGGGCCCCTAATATTTTATAATACCGTGGATTCAATCACATGTTTTCTTAATGTAATGACCTATCAACCTGAAACTCTTTCCAATGTAATTCAAGAAGCACTTATTACAGATCTCTGTGGTGAGGCTAGTTCCCACCAGGCATATGAGTGAAAGAAAAGTCTTCTATGATGAGATTGGTACTGTAATCTTGGAAGGTTTTACACTCATGGGGATTTGAGAACATGTAACCAACTGCTAGAGGAAAAATGCAGGAGCTTTTAAAGGGCTGAAAGGAGGAGCCTGGGCAGTGAGCACCAGGAATGCGGATTCAAAACAAATGGAAATTTTAATAGCATTAATTTTTTAAAAAATGTTTTCATTTTTTAAAACTATGCTTTTACTTATTTTAAAGAAAGGGAGAAGGAGAGATAGAGAGAAATCAATGAGATAGAGTCTTTGATCAGCTATCTCCTGCATGTCCCCCACTGGGGATTCAGCCCCACACCCCCGACACGTGCTGGAATCAGGAACCAAACCAGGATCTCCTGGTGCGTGGGACAATGCTCAACCAACTGAGTCACACTGTCAGGTTAACATTTATTTTTATGTTTCAGCCACATTGTAGGTTCAATAGAACACTCCGGTAATCATTTCATTTATTCTTTCTTCACAGCAATCCATATGGGCATCAGCTATCATACCACATGTAATTGGCATACAGGAACCATATTCCATTTGAATGAGAATGACTATGGCTACGTAATGACCTCTGTCCTTGCTCCCTGTACTGCTTTTATAATGCAAAACCTAATGATTCTTTTTTTAACCTGCATAGTCTCCAGATGTAGTGCATCTGGTTCAGCCTCTAAGTAAGGCAAACAGTGTGGTTTGGAGGTCAGCACAGCAGGTTAGAAAGCAGTAGAAACAGCTGTGCAGTCAAAGAAAGTGATTAATACTCTGAAACTGACTTTAGATTTTAGTGCCAGAAAAAAAAAATCAAAGATACTGGTACTTCTCACCCTTATGCTAAATAAAGATTTTCATAAATTAGGCAAACATAGCTATAAGAACTAGGTTATCTTGAAGTTAATCTCAGGTGAGAAATTAACATTTAATTAATTTTAGTCATGTTAGGAAGTGGCAGATAGACACCCTTTCTTTTTGTTTAATTGGAATCTAACTACAAAGAGGTCATTCATTCATTCACCTGCTCATTCAGCAAATATTTGTTTAACTATCTAAAGCCTTTCAAAAAATAATAATAAAGCAAAACTCACTAGAAAGTCCCATGTCACATTTATTTTCTTAATTTTAGATACCTGTCTAACTCTCCAGTGATACCACTCTTGTCTTGAGTGTGCATTTAAGGAAATTTAAGTCAAAAATATTTGCCACCTGTAACCACTTTCTAATTAGAGAAATGCCAACTCTGTGCCTTTGGAATCTAAATGACTCTGATATGATGAAACCGCATTAAGGATTTGTTTAAGTAATCTTCAGGCTGGAAAACTTGCACCAACTCACAAATGGGTTTGGTCCCTAAATTGGTCAGTAACCTTCATCATGTCATACTGTTATTTTTCTGTTCTTTGAGATCACATGATTCTCTGCCCTGCCTGTACACTGGAATCGCCTGGAGAACTTAAAAGCTATCAATACCTGCTAGTCACTCCTCAAGTTTTGTTTAAGCTCCCTGTGTGTTTCCAATGCCCAGCCAGGGTTGAGAGCCACCTCTCTTAATTATGAGAACACAAACATCTGATTATGTCCTTGCTTTGCTAACAACCTTCTTTGATTCAACAACCCCATGACTGCTGGGTAAACTCCAGAATTTCTGCCGTGGCTATCAGTGCCCTCAGAGATGGGCTCAGAGGTGATGGGCCTGCTCCAACCTTGCTCCTCTGCCAGCCCCACAGCAATGTGCTTTCCGTGCTCCAGGTCTCTGAACCTGCCACTCAGTTCTAATGTGGTCGTAGGCAAGCTGTTCTCTGTCCTCGACCACTCTTCTCCCACCTTTTCAGCTGGCCAGTTTCTACTGATCTTTAGCTTAAGTCAAAGTGTGACTTCGTTAAGGAGAACATTTTGGACCCTACCCCTTGACTCCTAACCTGAAACATTTTCCCTGCCATACCTAACATCTCGCTTGTTCATTTCATGGGAACTGAACTGGCACCAAGGGTTAGAGTTGGGTCAGCCTTGTGCACTGTGTCTCTAACACACAGCACAATGCCTGGTATATAACAGGAGCTCAGTAACTCTTGTTTCCAGAGTCCAGTCTGGAACAAGAATCCACATTGAGAATGTAAATAGGAAATATTTTATATTAAAAAATGCTTACCTTTAGTGATAAGTGGTTAACTACTAACCAGGCTAAAGACTTATAGCAAGTGTTGGGACTAGGTACACCCCTCAGTGAAAGAGCACCCAAAAAAGGAGTTAAAAATTTGGAAAAGCACTAACTCACCCCCAAGGCTCAGACTGGACCCCACAGGAGAGAGAACTGCTGAATGGCAGGAAACACCACCAGGAAACATCACAGGGTGCTGTGGGCCAGAGCTGTGGGGGTGTTGGTGAAGTGCACTAGGGTGCCATGGAGTGAAGCTGGGCCATAGGAAGCTGCCCACTGGGGTTCAAACAGAGTGTAGTTGGTCTGCAGGAAGACTTTTATTGAGGGGCTGGAGAATCTCAATGGAGATGGAGGCCCACTGGGTTGCCCACCCACCCCAGGCAGCTGAACAGCTGAAGAGCAACGCACACAAGAACATCCTTTTTGCTGTGCCTGCAGTGTCTCTAGCTTTCTCTATTGACAAAACCTAACCTTGAACCAGCTCTCAAAGGTGAAAAGTTTATAGCATCCAGCCCCCAAAATCACAAAGCAAGAGCAGTGGATTTGAAGCAAAAGAAAGTCATTTGATAACTAGCACTGAGATAGATAGATAGATAGATAGATAGATAGATAGATAGATAGATAGAGGATGCATACTTAGAAATATAAGGCAGATATAAATAAAAATATATAAATACCTCCAGTAAAAAAAAGAAAAATCCTTCACAAATGTAAGAACCAACATTTTCAAAAGAAAAGACGAAAACTTGATATTCCTCTTCTCCTAATACATTTCTTATTTATTTTTCTTTTTTATTTTTTCAGTTCAAAGGCCACACCACATTGATGACTGCCATTGCATCTATCCCATTTGAGTTGTACCTCTTTCATCATGGATCTGAACAGCCATTAACCTGGACAAAGGCAAAGCTTAGATTTAGAAATGTGGTGGTTTTGTTTATCTGCAAGATGGACATTAATGCCCTTCATTTCCACATCTCAGAACATTCGCGTAGCTATGTTGCAAGTGACAAGAAAGTATACATCATAGAAAATAAATTAATTAGTCTATTGCTTGTCATACTTTCATATTCTTAAAAATGTCTACTGTGCCCAATGAAAGCTTTGATGAAAAAAATAGAGCAGAAAATGGCAAGATTCTTTTGATCCTTGATCAGTGCTTATAATTTCTGTGGAAAATTAACTATGGCAAAGAATCATTAGTCTTCCATTGTATTTAAACTTTTGCTTTATTTAATAAACAACTAGTGAAAATAAAATGCACATATCAAAAAGATGATCTTTAGCTGGTGTCAGGGACTGAATAAGGAACCTCCATACTAGTCCATTCTTTCAAACAATTAAATACTTGACTCAAAATAAGTTTCTAAAAGCAATTAAATTTCCTTAAAAACACTCATGCAAAAAAAAAAGAAAGAGAAAAAACACTCATGCCTTTCTGGAGTAATAACAGCACACCCCTTTGGAAATTTTCTAAAGAACAGTTAAACAATATGCATAATAAGGAGATAACCTGATATATAGAAAAAGCTTTATTCTAAAATAATGGCCAAGAAATACTTATAAGCAACTCCAACCACATTAAAAAAAAAAAAAAAGCAGGCGCCATCTTGCCAAGGGAGGTGGATGTCTGCGGCGGTTTGAACACTGAGTCTGAATTACTCACCGAACAGCGGGGGACCCAGAACACCGCTCTCCAATCAGCACAGACACGTGGGCGGCAGATTCAGAGATCCACACGGCACACAGAAAGGTCAGATTTCGCCTGAGATAAGGTGAGGTCTCCTGCCCCTCAGAACAGAGACGCGCACACTGTGGGAGCTGGGCTGCTGGAAAGTTGCCTCTGGAGAGGTCTGTGGAGGTGGGCAGGGCGTGATCCCTAAGTGTGGAGGCAAACTCTCCGAGCTGTTGACAGAGGGGAGCTCTGGAAAATGACTCGTTTTTATCTGAGGCAGAGGGACAGCTTGGGAATTATTACAGTGTCCCGGCTGCAAAATCCCCACGAACCGGCTTTGAGAACCACAGAGTAGCAGGATCTGAGCAGAGCCTAGAGAGGTCCTGTGCTTTGCCTCAGAGATCAATTCTAAAACACTGCAACCCAGTGGATGACGCACAAATTGACTCTTGCATAACCACAAAAGAATAAAGAGATTAAAACCTAAACAGTGAAACACAGGGAACTGCAATACCTTCCCTACTGGGAAACAGGACTGCCAAGCAGAATAATAGTGGATGTGAATGACCATTCTATTTTTTTTTCTTTTTATTATTTTTTTAAATTTATTTTTTATTTTTTATTTTTACATATTTTAATTAAAAGACCTTTTTTTTTTCTTTCCACCTCAATTGATTTTACCTTTTTAATTATTACATTTTTGTTTTCAACTAGTATTATTACAACTAGTTTTTTATCTTTTAGGGAAAAAAAAGTGTCATTTTCTTTTCTCTTTATTTTAGAGTTTTATATTCTATTTTCATCTTTCCTTTAGCATAATTTTACTCCAACTCAACTCTACCTTTATGCCAACACTTTCCACCTAACTTTCCCCATTTTGTTGTCTTGTTTCTCTTTCCCTTTTCCAACTTTAGATTCCCCCTATTCTTTCTCTTTACCTGGTTAAAATTTCACCCCACTTAGATATCTAATTTCAAATCCCCTACTACAAGTCCATACAAACCTCTCCCTTCTTGTCTTCACTAGCCAAAAAGTTGTTTTTTCTCTATGTCCTTTTTTTCCTATTTGCCTGACAGTGATTATATCGATTTTTTTTAACTTTTTTGTGAGATTGTTTTAGCTTATTCTACTTGTTTTATTTTGCTTTTTGCTTGCTTTATATTCTACCTCGCTTTTCCCTCGCCTCCCTGGATACCAGTTGTTATTTGAAGTTTGTATGAATCTCTAGGTACTGGTTGCTGGCCTTTATTGGGATTAGTGACTGTTCTATTGGAGTTTTCTCCTGACATCTATATTTTGTTCCCCTTTCCTCTCTTATCCACTTTCTTTTCTCTCTTTGTTTCTCTTTCTCTTTTCTTTTTCTTCTTCTCCTTTATTTTATTTTATTTTATTGTTCATTTAGTTTTTTTTATTTCTTCCTCTCCCAATATGATTTGGACACTTCTTTCCTTTCTTTTTCCCTCATTTTCCCTTCTTCTGTCTCTACTTACCCCTAATTTGTCTTTCATTGGTGGTCACCTTATTGGTAATTATTAACATCGTGAATACATTTCTGTTCAGTGCCTTCTGTGCTGTACCGGGTCGTGTTGTAGTTTGTGCCTTTGAATTAACGTAAGAGAGAGAACCACATAACCAAACACCCGGAGAAGAAAAACCATGGGCAGAAGAAGAAACAGCCCGCATACGACAGATAGGCAGGTATCACCAGAAAAGGAAGTAAACAAAATAGAAGCAGAAATAAGCCTGCCAGAGAAAGAGTTCAGAGAAATGATAATAAGGTGGATGAAAAGGATGGAAGACAAAATAGACAATCTGAGTAAGAGCCAAGAGGAAATGAAGAAGCAAGAAGAAATGCAAGAAGAAGTAAAAAATGACATCACTGCTTTAAAGAACTCAATAGAAAGGGAACTTTGGGAAAACACGAAAAAAAAACCAACATCTGCATAATTGGGTTTCCAGAAAGAGTGGAAACTGAACAAGGATTAGAGAACCTGTTTGAAGAAATAATGACAGAAAATTTACCCAATATAGGAAAGGAAAAACCCACACAAATCTAAGAAGCTCACAGAGTCCCAAGCAAAATGAACCCCACAAAACCAACACCAAGGCACATTATAATTAAATTGGCAAACAGCAACGACAAAGCAAGAATCTTAAATGCGACCAGAGAGAAACAGAAAGTTACCTACAAAGGAAACCCCATAAGACTAGATACTGATTTTTCAACAGAAACTCATCAGGCCAGAAGAGAATGAAATGAAGTATACCAAGTCATGCAAAGGAAGGGTCTGAATCCAAGAATACTGTACCCTGCAAGACTTTCAATCAAAATTGAAGGTGAAATCAGAAGCTTCATAGACAAAAAAGGACTAAGGGAATATATTACCACCAAACCAGCAATGCAAGAGATGTTAAAGGGTCTGCTGTAATAAAAAGAAAGAGGAAGCGAAGAAGGAACACAGTGATAAGGACTAAAAATGGCAACAGTTAAGTACTTACAATAATAACTTTAAATGTAAACGGATTAAATGTTCCAATCAAAAGACATAGGGTAACCGATTGGATAAGAAAACATGATCCATATATCTGCTGTCTGCAAGAAACCCACCTCAGGAAAAGAGATGCACACAGATTGAGAGTGAAGGGATGGAAGATGGTATTTCAGGCAAATGGAAATGAAAAAAAAAAGCTGGGGTTGCAATACTTATATTTGACAAATTAGATCTCAAAGTGAAGGACATAACAAGAGATAGAGAAGGCCACTTCATAATACTAAAGGGAACAATCCAACAAGAAGAAATAACTCTGGTAAACATGTATGCACCCAATATAGGAGCACCTAAATACATAAAAAAAAACTCCTGGAGCATATCAAGGGAGAGATTGACAGCAATACAATCATAGTAGGAGACTTTAATACCCCACTGTCACCATTGGACAAATGCTTTAAACAAAAAATCAGCAGAGAAACATCAATCCTAAATGACACACTAGACCAGATGGAATTAATTGACATCTTCAGAACATTTCACCCCAAAGCCACAGAATATACATTCTTCTCCAGTGCACATGGGTCATTTTCAAAGATAGATCATATGTTGGCTCATAAGAAAAGTCTCTTTGAATTTAAGAAGATAGAAGTCATACCAAACATTTTCTCAGACCACAGTGGCATAAAACTGAAATCAACCATAATAAAAACAATAGAAAGAAATCAAACACATGGAGACTAAACAGCATGCTATTAAACAATGACTGGGTAACCAGAGAGATCAAGGAAGAAAAAAAAAACATCATGGCAACAAATGACAATGACAACACAACAATACAAAATTTATGGGACACAGTGAAAGCAGTCTTGAGAGGGAAGTTCATAGCCCTACAAGCCTACTGCAAAAAAAAACAGGAAACAATGGTAATAAATTACCTAAACCTACAACTCAAAGAGCTAGAACAAGAGCAACAAGAAAAGCCCAGTGTACTCAGAAGGAAGGAAATAGTGAAGATCAGAGCAGAGATAAACAATGTGGAGACCAAAGAAATAATTCAAAAGATCAACAAAACCAAGAGCTGGTTCTTTGAAAGGATAAACAAGATTGATGGACCTCTAGCCAGGCTCACCAAGAAGCAAAGAGAGAAGACCCAAATAAACAAAATCAGAAATGAAAGAGGAGAAATAACAACAGACCCTGTGGAAATACAAAGGATTGTTAAAAAATACTATGAACAACTCTATTCCAACAAACTGGACAACCTGCAAGAAATGGACATTTTCCTAGAAAAATATAAGCTCCCAAAACTCAATGAGGAGGAATCCAAACATCTCAATAATCCAATAACTATGGAAGAAATTGAAGCAGTCATCAAAAAGCTTCCAGCAAATAAAAGGCCGGGACCAGATGGCTACACAGGAGAGTTATACCAAACATTCAAGGAAGAATTAAAACCTATCCTCCTCAGACTATTCAAAAACATTCAAGAAGAAGGAACACGTCCAAACACCTTCTATGAAGCCAGCATCACCCTAATATCAAAACCAGATAAAGACAACAAAATAGAAGAGAATTAAAGGCCAATATCTCTCATGAACATAGATGCCAAAATCCTCAGCAAATTTCTAGCAAATCAGATCCAGCAGCACATCAGAAAGATCATACACCATGACCAGGTAGGATTTATCCCAGGAATGCAGGGATGGTACAATATCTGCAAATCAGTAAACGTGATACATCACATAAACAAATTCAGAGATAAAATCACATAGTCATATCAATTGATGCAGAAAAAGCATTTGACAAAATCCAACACCCTTTCTTGATAAAAACTCTCAGCAAAGTGGGAATAGAAGGAGCATACCTCAACATCATAAAAACCATATATGATAAACCCACAACTAACATCATACTCAATGGACAAAAACTAAAACCATTTCCCCTAAGAACAGGAACAAGACAGGGATGCCCACTCTCACCTCTCCTGTTTGACATAGTACTGGGAGTATTAGCCATTGCAATTAGACAAGAAGAAGAAATAAAAGGCATCCAATTTGGAAAAGAAGAAGTAAAGCTGTCCTTATTTGCAGATGACATGATATTGTACATAAAAAACCCAAGGGACTCCATGCCAAAACTAATTGACTTAATAAATGAATTTGGCAATGTAGCAGGATACAAAATTAATACTAAGAAGTCTGTGGCATTTCTATACACTAATAGTGAAATTATAGAAAGAGAGACTCAAAAAGCAATCCCATTTACCATCGCACCAAAAAAATTAAGATGCCTAGGAATAAACCTAACTAAAGAGGTAAAAGACCTATATGTAGAAAACTACAGGACACTGAAAAAAGAGATAGAGGAAGATGTTAACAGGTGGAAGAGCATACCATGCTCATGGATTGGGAGAATCAACATCATTAAAATGTCCATACTACCCAAAGCAATCTATAGATTCAATGCATTACCCATTAAAATGCCAACGACATCTTTCACAGACCTAGAAAGAATTCTTCATAGATTCATCTGGAACAAAAAAAGACCATGAATAGCTACAGTAATTTTGAAAAAGAAGAATAAAGTAGGTGGTATCTCAATACCAGATTTCAAGCTATACTACAAAGCAACTGTTCTCAAAACAGCCTGGCACTGGCACAAGAACAGACATATAGACCAATGAAATAGAATAGAGAACCCAGATATCCACCCAAACCACTATGCTCAACTAATATTTGACAAAGGAGGCATGAACATTCAATGGAGCCAAGATAGCCTCTTCAATAAATGGTGTTGGGAAAATTGGACAGATACATGCAAAAAAATGAAACTGGACCACCAACTTACACCAAATACAAAAATAAACTCAAAATGGGTATAGGACTTAAACATTAGAAGGGAAACCATAAAAATACTAGAGGAGTGCACAGGCAGCTCAATCTCAGATATATGCCAAAAGAACTTCTTCACCAATACTGTTCCAAAGGCAATTGAAGCTAGAGAAAAAATAAAGAAATGGGACTACATCAAAATCAAAAGCTTTTGCACAGCAAAAGAAACCATCAACAAAACAACAAGAAAGATCACTGTATGGGAGAACATATTTGCAAATGATATCGCTGATAAAGGTTTAATCTCCAAAATCTACAACCAACTTATACAACTTAATAAAAGGAAGATGAAGGATCCAATAAAAAAAATGGGCAACAGACCTAAATAGAACCTTTTCAAAAGACGACACAAGGAAGGTCAAGAGACACATGAAAACATGTTCAAAGTCACTAATCATCCGAGAGATGCAAATCAAAATGACAATGCGATACCATCTTACACCGGTCAGAATGGCAATCATCAACAAATCAACAAACGACAAGTGTTGGCGAGGATGCGGAGAAAAAGGAACCCTTGTACACTGTTAGTGGGAATGGAGACTGGTGCAGCCACTCTGGAGAACAGTATGGAGTTTTCTTAAAAAACTAAAAATGGATCTCCCATTTTACCCTGTAATCCCACTCCTAGGAATTTATCCTAAGAAATCACAAACACCTATCAGAAATGATTTATGTACCCCTATGTTCATAGCAGCACAATTTACAATAGCCACAATTTGGAAACAGCCTAGGTGCCCTTCAGCAGATGAATGGATCAGAAAACTGTGGTACATCTACACAATGGAATTCTATGCTGCCATTAAAAAGAAGGAATTCTTGCCATTTGCAGCAACCTGATTGGAACTAGAGAACCTTATGCTTAGTGAAATAAGCCAGTCAATGAAGGAGAAGCATCACATGATCTCACTCATTTGTGGATAATAAAGAACATTATAAACTGATGAACAAAAGGATAGTTACAGAAGTAATAAAGCATCAGACTGTGAAATTACAGCAGGAAGATTAAAGTTAGGTGTGGTAGATAAGAGATCTATCAAAGGACTTGTATGCATGCATATAAGCATAACCAATGAACATTGATACTGGGGGGTTGGGTTATGCCTGGGATGGAGGGGGGGGCAATGGGGAGATATATATAAAAAATTAATAATAAATAAATAAATAAATAAATAAAAGTATTCACAACTAGAAGAAATGAAAATGATAAACTAGAGTTCAAAGCAGTAATAAAAAAAAGCATATAGGAGAACTATGATGCCAGCTCATGGTAGACATTCACATAAAAGACTTGAAACAACATTATATAATAATTTTGTTTTTGTTTTTTAAAAAAAGAGGTACTAGATAAAAAGGAAGTAAAGTGAAATTTTGGTAGACTGCCAAATTGTCATCCAGAACACTGTTACACCACATTTACTTTGCACTACAATGAGGTCTCCATATTTTCTACATATTCTCTAATGCACATAAATAATGTTTATAGTAGGAAAATAGTGCTTTTAGAATTTGTCTTCAGAGTCCTGTCTTTGTGCCAGGATGATGAATTGAATGAAGATATTATAATTGTCTACTTCTTTTACAATTTCTATATATCCTGAGTGTAAAGGCTCGGGTCCTGCGTATCAAGCTGTATTTATTTTATGCCAACACCCTATTTAGTTGAGTAAATATATGTGCAAACCACTAAAAGATAAGGAGGGGTTCATGGGGGGGGCACCAACCCCCACTTATCTTATTGTGCTCTTTAAAAAATAATAAAACAGAACTGAATTCTACCCTTAAATAGCTCCCGGCCTCATCCACACAGGCAGCGGTAGCAGTCACTCTGGACTGAATCCTAGCAAACCTCTGTTATGGATGCAAAGGAAACTACAGCTGAGCCTGAAGGATGTGGTTCTACATTCTCACCTTCATTTTTAAAACTGATTAATCCTCCCCCAGTGACACTTACCTTCAGGAACAATTTCTACTGCCCACCTTTCAGCTCCAAGATTACATTTACTGAGCAGCTATCAGCTTTCAGACAGGATCCTCAATTCTTAGGAATATACACATTAGGTAAAAAGATAAAATAAGGTTTAAAGAACAGTGTTCCTCAGCTTAAGGGGCTTACACTTACACTCTGATGAAAGAATCATCCAAACAATAAGAAATCAACATTCAGTTTGCGTAAATATGCAGGAGTGGAGTAGTTGAGTCAGATGTTGGATTATGTTTAACTTTTTAAGAAACTTCCAACTTGTTTCCTAAAGACCATGTAGTGACGTCTCACCTCGACTTTAATATTCCCTAATGACTAATGATATGGAGCATCTTTTCATGTGCTTATTTGTCAACCCTATATCTTACTTTGTAAAGCGCCTGTTCAAATCTTTCCATTTCTTCATTGGATTGTTTGTTTTAAAGGTTCTTATATACTCTGTCTAAAAGTTCAGATATATGCTTTTCAGTTATTTTCTCACTTGTGGTTTACTTTTTTTATCCCCCTAAACTGTACATGAATATTCACAGCAGCTTTATTTGTAACAGCCAAAGACTAGAAACTAAATTTGTATCTATTAGCAGGTAAATGGATACACAAATTTTATATATCCCTACAATGGAATACTACTCAGCAATAAAAAAAAAATAAACTAATATTATACATAACACTGATGAATCTCAAAAATAATTATGCTGTGTTCAAGAAGCCAAATTTTTTTAATTATAATTTATGCTATGTATAAATAATAGATAGTGAATGACTCTATTTAGATAAAAACTCTTGAAAATTCAAACTAGTCCATGGTCACAGAAAGCACACCTCTAGAGATGGTGAGGGGCAGGGTGGGAACTGGCAGGAGAGGTTACAAAATGTCATAAAGGAACCTTTTAGAGGAGATAGATATGTTTATTATCATGACTGTGGAGATGACTTTCCAGATTATTCATGTCAAAATTTATCGAATTGTACAATTTCAATATGTAGGTCAGTTATATCTCAATAACTGTTAATGCAATTTGGAGAAAATGACAATATAATTACAGTTGTTGTATAGCTCAGAGAAAGGGCTTGTAGTCTTGATTTCTGGGTCAGAGGAGGCATCCTGAGAGAGTGGCACCCCAGCTGAGCCTGAAGGAAGGGTGCACATGACCCCCTTTGCATCCTGAGCTTCAACAGACCTTGTCATCATTTGTAGCATTATCCTCCCAAACCTGGCCCTGTTTTACCTCAGTCATTTCCCACAAGCACTCTAAGTAGAGGTACTAATCCAATATCATGGGGATAAGGTAAACTTTACTTGCAATCCCTGGAATGGAAATTATTCTGGTAAAGAAGGTGTTCAAGGATTTTAGACTATTGTTTCAATTGGGGCTCTCTCCTGTTCCATCACTAAACTTGTGCTGATTGAGGACAGGACCACACTGTTCCTGAGGGCTCCTCTCCACACCCAGCACCCCATGGGATGGGATTTCCTAAAGGAGCCTGGGGCAGGGATATTCTCATGCATATCATTGATGGGGGCCTCAGGAGACAGCAGCTGGGAGCAGGCTGGGCAGGAGAACAGCCAAGCACACACGTGGCCTCAGCTGAAATCGAGTTTCAGTCTCACCCCGGGAACTCCGGAAGGAAAACTACACAGCAGTTCCTCTCACCTTTGGTCCTGGGTTAGACATCATTGGCTGAGGGCTGCGGATTGCACAACGTGTCTGCTGGGAGGCACATGAGTCTGGAAGGACAGAAACTTCCCACCAACGGGTCTGTCAACTGTGACTAGGGTGGCTGGGGATGGGTACCTGCCTGGAAAGGGGGATTTGGGGGCTGGACATACCGTCTTACCATAGTGACTCACCAGCTTTCCCCTCATATTCTGATCATTGCATTTTATTTGTTTATTTCTTTTTAATTTTTTTTATTAATGTATTACATGTATACATATTTTCCCTGATCATTGCATTTTAGAACAGGGATCCTAACTTACACACAGGAAGACATGTACAAATGAATGAGGTGGCTGTAGATACACAGGAATATTTCTCGACTTTAAGAAAAAATATACAAATGCACAATAAGTAAGGTTTGGCTGACCATGGCTGAGGTGGAGGAGGGGCCCCCTGGCCGGTTGGCGAGCAAGCAGTTCTGGCTGTGTGTTCACTTGGGAACACGAGTGCAACACTGGTAGATTTCCAAATGTTTAAGAAGAGCCAACTATCATAATTTCAATGTAAATGTCCGCCTCTCCCAATTTCTGATTGTTGGCCCCTTTTAAAAATGATAGTAATCATTTAAAGAAGCATTGTTCACAGATCGGTGTTAGCCAGGGTTAATAGACATACAATCTCAACTTTAGGAAAATAATACAAACATAGTTACTTCTTCACAAAATCTTTCCCACATGCTTAGTCCAAAATAAGTAGGCAGCAACAAACTGGCAACCTTATCCCACTGCATGAGAGACCTAAACGCTAAAACAGTGTGGAATACACAATAGAGACACAAATATTAGGAAAAGACAAGACTCAAAGCACATCTGAAACTGCTCCCCAGGGGAGATGCTGAGAGCCTGCGGCCTGCGTTTCTGGGAGGACAGAATGCCTCCTGGAGAAGCTGACTGAGACCATAGGCCCTGTTCTCAGAAAGATGTGCAGAATTTATAGGCAAATCCTGGGGACTATGGGCCCTTAGAGGTCCAGGGATGGACACAGTTCAGAGCTCCTGATGGGAAGACTGAGACAAAGAAGACAAAGACGAGGATGCCTCACCCAGAAGAAAGGAACTATAGTCCCTTCCTCCCCCTTTACTGAGAAGTCATGGACAGCTGGCTTTCAAAAGCACCCAGGAATGGGAGGCCCCTCGAGGATGTTACAAATGGGAGGATGCAGAGGAATGAGATCTGAAAGAATTGAGGACCCTGTACTCAGGTGAACTCTGTGGAGGGTGCCCCAAAGGCCAGCCTCCCAGCTGCATTTTAGCAGCATGAGGTGAGCGGGGGTTGGGGAAGGTGCTACATCTTTATGAAGGTGCTGATTTGATGCTTATTCTATTTCTAAAAGTTAAATAGCCCACTCAAATAAGCTCTGTGTTGAGAAATTTTTGTTAGGGCTGAGGAAAAGGTGTCCAGGCCAGCCCCAGCCATGACTGACGTGACACCACTGCTATGCCAAAGCATGTCCGGGCCACCCTGAAAGTCTACAGAACAACGGGCCCCATGGAGCTGCTGGTTCCCAACCACTGGAGTCCCTGCAGGATGCAGACAATGCCTCTCACCAGCCAGCACTTGGATATCTCTGTGCTGTGTTCTACTCTGTAAAACACAGCTACAGTAGCCACAGAACAGCACTTGATTAACTGTGAGGAGCCGAGCCCCAGAAAGAGAAGGGTTGTCTTCCCTTCATGCCAAGGAATGTGCCAAGGCCTAGCTGGGTGTTACCTGGTCGCTCCCCGACAGGCTGGGTGGTGAGACTGCCAGTCTGTTCCCTCCCTTGTAAAAATGACGGAAGGAAAGCCCTCCATTTTGTATTTTTAGAAAAACAGAGTGTTCATCTCTATTGTATGTGTCCTCATTGAGACCCACACATATAGATTTCCTTGGGCTCCTTAATTGTGGAAGCAATTTTAAACTCTGTCAACACCGGCCTTATTAACCCACACAGTGTTCTCTACTTAGCTTCAGTGTTTTCCTTTGCATTAAGCAGGAGCTGATTCCTTCTTTCAAATCTCAACCACGGTCCGCTCCAATGGCACACGGTTTACTCACCTACGTGGCATGGAGATGAGCTCTGGAAGATGAACAGAGATCTCTCAGGAGGTGGAATGATGAGGCTCACAGGAGTCCCCCTCCCACACATCTGCCTGAGTCCAGAGGCCCAAGCCATTAAGAAACACAATTCACACAATTCACACTCTCTCAGTACGGCTGTGCTTCCACCTGGTGTCCTAGTAAACACAGCTCCCGACACACACCTGTCATTGATCACCAGGCTTGTCCAGCAGCTTCTGTCCTTTTCCTTTGCAATTAAATGGAGAAACTCGATTCTCAGCACTCACCCGTGGGTCGTGGTCATTGTCGTCGTTGTCTTCTTCTTCCTCTTCTTCTTCTTCTTCTTCTTCTTCTTCTTCTTCTTCTTCTTCTTCTTCTTCTTCTTCTTCTTCTTCTCCTTTTCCTCCTCCTCCTCCTCCTCCTCCACCTCCTTCTCCTCCTCCTCCTCCTCCACCTCCTTCTCCTCCTCCTTCTCCTCCTCCTCCTCCTTCTCCTCCTCCTCCTCCTCCTCCTCCTCCTCCTCCTCCTCCTCCTCCTCTCCCCCTCCTCCTCCTCTTTCTTCTTCTTTTTAAAATATACTTTTATTAATTTTTTACAGAGAGGAAGGGAGAAGGATAGAGAGCTAGAAACATCAATGAGAGAGAGACATCGATCAGCCGCCTCCTGCACGCCCACACTGAGGATGTGCCCACAATCCAGGTTCATGCTCTTGACCGGAATTGAACCTGGGACCCTTCAGTCCACAGGCTGACACTCTATCCACTGAGCCAAACCAGTTTCAGCCACCCCTGGGTCTTCTAAAGGCTAGTTCATAAAATTAAACTTTTTCTCCTGTAAAAAAACTTTTCCTCCCAAAGAACAAGGGTTTGAATCAAGCCCAGGTTGGTAGCTGACTAGGAGGCATTTGTCTACATGTGCTCTGACTGCTTACTGAGCACTCATACAGATGAGCCCCTGCTTGAGGAGCCTTAGAGAAAAGTGATCTTGTGCATTTTTATTCTCATAACCATCCTCAGAGCAAAATGATGCTAATCAGCATCGCGTGGCACAATGGGCACTCAGAGAGGCCACCTAGCCTTGAGCTAGTGAGAGAAAACCCAGGCAAGGGGTAGGCTTAAAACTTTGCCATGTGACCTGTGGTTGAGAGCTGGTTTCCTCAGGCCTAATATGGGAAAAAGGAACATGCATGGTGCTGGGTTAGTGTAGCTAAAGCAGGAGCACATCATCAGGCACATAAAGATAGATCCTCCCTTGGAACCGGCCAGGAGGACGGTCCTCCACCTCTCTTTGAAGCTCATGGGCTGCCCTAGCTGTTTTGGCTCTGTGGTTAAAACATCCCTCCAAAGATGAAGAAGGATCATGGGTTTGATTCTAGACAAAAGCATGTACCTCAATTGCAGGCTCAATCCCCAGTCCTGGGAGGCAACCAATCAATGTGTCTCTCACATCAGTGTTTCTCTCTCTCTCTCCCCTCCTCTCCTGTTTCCACTCTCTATTTAAAAATAAATCAATAGAAAAAATATCCTTAGGTGAGAATAAACAGAAAGAAAGAGAGAGAGAGAGAGAGAGAGAGAGAGAGAGAGAGAGAGAGAGAAAGGAAGGAAGGAAGCAAGGAAGCAAGGGAGGAAGGGAGGAAGGAAATGAAGCTCATAGGCTGTGAGTTTGTGAGTTTGAAACCATGTGCAGGAAATTCTCATACGTGACTACCTACAAACATACAACCTGGGCAGGTTCTCCTCTGGGCCACTCTTCATGCTCTACTTCTAATTCTGGGCACAGGTGCCTATCCATGCTCTTCTTCTGTATTCTCATCCTGCCCATTCCCTTTCCTCTTCCCTCTTCTCTCTTCTACTTCCACTCTTTCCCTACCAGATGCATCCTCCTTCCAGACTGTCAAACTAACACCCCCAGTTGGAGATTCTTTGTCCTCGAAGTGTCTTTGTGACCTCTACAGTCCAGCACCTAAAAGAGTTCCTTCATGGGTGCCATGAGCCCAGGAGTAGCGTTTGGGATGTGTGAAAGACCAAGCCCTAGGTACATAGTTAGACTTATTGTCAAAACCACTGGTGGCTTTTGTTTCTCTGAAACAACTTTATTGCGTGTGTATATCGGTCCCTCTATATAATGGACCCTCCTGATTTGAAATGAAGGTGTCATATCTACACAATCCCCCCTAATCCAATCAAAGACCATGAAGAGCAGTAGTGACACCCTAAGGGCAGCAGATGATCACACACGTGACTTCTTCTGGTTCCACTCAATTACTGCAATAACCTTGTTTCTCAGATTATCGACATGCAATTTTCCATGCCTGCTTTCCTTTCTTGGTCTTTGTATACTTATTGGCTGGAAAATCAATGTATGCACTCTACTCTTGCACCTCATGAATCTGAGAAAATTGAGGAAACTAAGGCTTCTGAGGCATAATCCCTGTAAATGCTGAGAGGTCTAGTTGCAATCAAAGCACATTGTTTACTATGGTTTTGCTTTCCATTCCATCCCAGTCGTACCAGTAGTAGTGGTGGGGCCCAGAGGTGAAGTCCTGTCTGTGTGATAGGCACTGTGCTAAGTTGTCTTTCACAGCAAACCTGAGCAGCTGGTAATATTATCCTTATTCTATAGGTGAGGAAATGGAGAGTAAGCAGCCGTATCAAAACCAGATAGAAATGGAAAGGGAATAAAATCTCCTAAAGTATAGATACATGAGGCATTACAGTGGAATGATCCTGGGCCTCAGACCAGATCATCCTAAACCTAAATTCTAGGCACTTACCAACTGACCCTCAAGGAAGCTTGCTTCATCTCCTGAAGCCTCACTTTTCTCACCCCTCACAGGGAAATAATAATTGCAAGAGTGGGGAACCTTTTCCTGCCAAGGGCCATCTGGATGTTTATAACACCATTCCATCATTCGCAAGCCATACAAAATTATCAACTTAAAAATCAGCCTGCTATATTTGGCCAAACATTTAATTAGCTCACCTTTAATGCCTTGGCAGGGCCAGACATTCCCCACCCCTATCCTATTACAAAGGGCTTGTTGTAGGAGTGTTGCGGGAGTAGGTAAGTTAAATATATAGAGTTTGGACTGTAATAAAACTTCTGCAAGTGTTTATTACCTTCCCTCCCTTATGAATGTCATGAGCACAGAAAAAGGGTATGAAATGCAATACACACACACACACACACACACACACACACACACACACACAGGGTCAGACCCCTTGGCTATGTTATCATACAACCCAGCTGACCTTCCAGAGTAGTGCTCATAGCTGGGTGCTAACCAATATATAAAGCATGTATTTATTGCCCAGAATCCCTTCAGGGCCATTCTGGTCTCCTGGAAATCTCCCTCAGTTCACAGGCCACTGGCCCAAGTAATCATTAAATGTTAAGATGGTGCATTGTCAGTTCTGTTGTCTTGCAGGAGCACTAAGTCTTTGCCCTACTAATCTTCTTGCAACATTTTTTTCAACTCATTACATATTTCTGCAGCGGATTTTTAACTTACTTCTATTGTGTGTGGTTTTTTTAATTTGAGTGAGAGTGAGTCAACTCCAATAGCCCACCTTCTCTGCAGTGACTTTGGTTGTCTACATGACCTACCCACACCCCACAAGTCCTACACTGAGGTGATACCGGGGCTTCATCTGTATTCGTAGGTGAATCCACACGGTTGAAAATAATGGCTTAAAATAGGAATGCTGACACCACCTTAACTCAAATAGCACAAATGCAGGGCTGTAATTTTCTATGCTACTTAATCTCCTGATACAAAATCTGCTATTCCTCGAGAGAATTCTTCATCCAGTCCAGAGAAAAAAAATATTCTCTCAAGGCTGTAATAAGTTAACAAACCAAATTAGCATGTAGTCGGGTTTTGTGGCTCTTATCATCCACATTAACCTCGGGGCTCTCCATGGCTAATATCTTTAGTTGTGCTGTTTTTTGCTTGCTGTCTCCAGACCACTAACATTATTTTTTCATGGGAGAATTGATAGCTCTGCTGTTTGCAAACCTCCCTCTGATTTCCATTCTTTTGGGCAAAGTTAAGCCTTTAGTTTCTAAGGTCAAATAAGCTAAGCCCCCTCCGAAAGGAGCTTACTTACGACTGACATAATCAGGGACTACTCCTTTTAGTAGACCCCTGCAGGGGTATCCTTAAAACACTTCACCATTCAAAAAGCAACTTTTTTTAACCACATTAGTGGGCCTCTGAAGAGACGCGTGGAGCGACAGCGCCACCTTCTGGTTTTCCCTGCGTAATTTTTGCTGCAATATTGGCTTTGGGTCTCTAGAGAATGAAGACCTCTCCTTTTGGGACTCTCACCCACATGCAGGTGGAAAGCTGGGATACCTTTAATATCCGTTCTTTGCTGCCTCCCTGCCTAATGGGATGCTTTATATTCATCTTGGAGGTGGAGAAAAAAATGTGAAAGCCAAAGTTAGAATTAAATGAAACCTTTCTTATTGATTCTGATGGAGAGGAAAATGTGAAAGCCAAAGTTAGAATTAAATGAAACCTTTCTTATTGATTCTGATGGCATTGTGTCCAGGCCCCCGTGGGTGATCCTGTTCAAGCTGATGTGTGATGCTGGATGATCAGGGGCCTGACACCATGCTATATGGTCAGCTTCTACCTCTGTATCATACTGAGAAAACATTGTTCCAAGAAGCGGTATTCACGTGATGCAGAAAAGTCTGTCTTCCCTTAAGTTAAAGGAGAACTGCCAAATAATGTAACACCGTGACAAAAATGCCTCAAAATAGGAGTGGTATGTGACACTATGAATGGATTATCTGCTCCATTGGACACATTGGCTGGTGCTACCAAGAAAGCCAGGGTTGTGAATCTAACACCAAGGCCAAATGTAGAAAAGCCTGTTCCATAGGGAGGGAGAGCTGACATTGATGGGTGAGAGCCCCTTTGCATCCATATGCTGCTTCATCTCATACCAGCTACTCGATGAGATAGGCACCATGACCACCACGTACAAATGAGAAAACTGAGGCTCTGAAGATTAAGCATTTCCCAAGGCAGCAAGCCAGTAAGTGATAATCTTAGAATCAGAACTATATCTATCTGAATGAAATCCTATTCTCAACACCACAAACATGCCCTTTGCCTGCTTGGTTGACTACCTTGAAAATGGATCCCCTTGTCATAAGATGAGCCACATGAAGAGTGTGAGCACGTTTCAAAGCCTGGTCTAGTTAGAAGAAGCAACTCATGGGCCTGCTCCAGTGATAAATAGTATCACCTTCACCAATGACAGAAAAAATCAATAAATATCAGCTGCAGCAAGGAAGTTATAATGTGCCCTTCCCAGAGGAAAAATTATAAAGCATTCCAAAACCCATTTTGCCCTACCCACCTCTCACTCATAAGACCACATTAGATGATTTTTTTTATATCCAGAAAAATAAAGAAATAGATATTCCATATTCTCAAGGTATTTTAGGGTTTCATCCCTCTAGCAGATTATATAGGCATAACTCGGAGATATCACAGTTCAGTTCCAGACCACTGCAAGGAAGTATCGCAATAAATCGAACCATCATCTTTTTGCTCATGGAGGACTTACTTTCGATTTGAAAAAAAAAAAGGGCAACATCTGTGAAATGGAATAAAGCAAAGCACAATAAAATAGGGTGTGCCTATAAGTATTTCTTACAGTCCATATAAATACATACACACACACACACACACATATATGTATGTATTCCCACTGGAATACATATATATATGGATGTATGTCCCCACCATTGTGTTCAAACAGCTTTTTCAAAGTCACCAAAAATCTCCACCTGTCAAATCCAATGCTCAGTTAGTTCTTTGTCCACAAGAGCTCAGAGAGGAGAAATGAAGGTCACAATGAACTGGGCCATGACTAGGGTCCCCTCCTCTGCATCCTAGGGCAATGTACTCTCTGTGACAGCAGGTGGGATTTTAGATCCCTCAGTGCACCCCCTCTGTTATACTTTAGATATATTGTATAACTTTCTGTATTAAAAAACAATACATGTTTAAATAGATGTAAAACTGCATGCTGTAAAGCAAGGGTGGGCGAAGTCTGGACCGTGAACCCTATGAAGTCTGTAAAATCATTTGGTCAAGCCTGCCAAGGTATTAGAGTGAGTTAATTAAATGTTTGACCAAATATAGCAGAATAATTTTAAGTTGGTAATTTTCTATGGCCTATGAATAATGTTATAAATATCCAAATGGCCCTTGGCAGAAAAAAGGTTCCCAACCCCTGCTGTAAAGGATAAAAACAAACATAAAAACCACCCACAATCCCACCACTCAGAGGTGACAATTACCAGAATTGTTAACATTTTGGTGTATTTCCTGTGTGTGTGTGTGTGTAAGGGGGGGGGATATTTTCTATTTGGGATTTTCCTCATGTATGTGTTCTGAACATATACAGTATATCATGATTGTACATCTTAACATGCAGAAAATGTTTTGATCTTTATAGCTAACATCACAATTCATGTCAAGGAAAGGAGTGGGGTGGTGAATGTTAAGTGCTTGAATAGGAATGAACTCCGCACCTCTCTATGCTCAATCTACAAACTAAGGATTAGCTGGCACTGAGACTTAAAGAAGAAAGGAAATCTGTAAAACAAATTAAAGAAGTTGGAGTTTCTGAAGGCATCTCAGGTGGTAGGCAAAGCAGGAAAGCATAGATAGGGAGAAGACAAGGACCCAGTATAAGGGCAGAAAACAACACCGGACACCAACACTTTCCCTCTATCAACTCACTGGCACTTGCATGAGTTTGGAGATAAAACTAGATAAGAGGATGAGGTTCCCATGTGAAACAGGACACAGGCAGCATGAAAAGAATCCAGAATCCAAAAACTGGAGCCAAGAAAACAGATACCACTTGAAGTATAGCAGAAATTCAAAGGAGGGCTTAGGATTTCCACAGTCTGTGGTGCTGGAAGATTCAGGGCAATTTAATTCAAATCGCAACAGTTACAGGAACTCCAGCTAACACCCACATTACACATGGCTGAGATCATACAATGGTTCCTTGTACAGTCATTCCCCATGTTCAATGGTTGATTCCTACTTGACTACCTGACTCCTAAGCTTCCTCAAGAGTCTTCAAGACCCTCTCACCTTGCTCCTATCTCCTGCATGGAGGTCTGAAGGCTCTGGGCTAGGAAAGACCAGATGGGGTTGGGAGAGACAGTGGCTGGGCTTGCACAAAGCAGCTAAGTGTGGAACAAGGAGACAGCTAAACAACCTTCGGCCAGGGTTGCTGCAGGGAAAGCTCTCCAAAATGTGGACAGGGAGAACCAAGATGGCAGCATAAGGTATATACCTATACGTGTTGCCTCTCACAACCACACCAAAACTACAACTAAAAGACAAAACAACTATCCCCCAGAACCATGGGAAAGCTGGCAGAGTGGAAGTTCTACAACTAGAAGGAAAGAAAAAGGTGCATTGAGACTTATAGGACATTCAGAGGCTCAGAAAAACAGAGGTACGGACACGTGCATGAATTGGACTGGCATGAGCTGTTTTGTTTTGTTTTTGTTTTTTTCAATTGGGAGGGAATTACAAGTTCCCAACTCTCTGAACTAGTATCTGCCGAGATTCTGGGGACCCAGACTCATACAGGAAGAAACTGGAATGTCTGCCATCAGGTCAGAAAGGGAGGGTGGCCTTCTTGCAGAGGTGCGCATAGGACGCGGGAACACAGAACATGGAACAGAACACAGCACAAAGGGCTGACTGGCAGCGAGCGCTGTTTGCCACATCATAGCCTAGCAATTCTCTGAGACCCTGCCCCGCCCAATTTACAAACCCACCCAGCTGTGTGCAGTGGCCTTTGCATATGAATGGCCGGCCCTCTTGCAGCTTAACCTAACAAATTGCAACTGGGTTAGACAACTCCAAAACTTCCAAACTCCAAGCAAAGAGTAGAAATCTGTAAATCTCTCTGTAGCTCCTGCTGGGTGGCCTCAGACACTAGCTGTCTTGCCCCTCTTTGGAGATCCAAGAACCAGTGTAACTAGAGGTCAGTATGAGATGACACTAGATTTCAACTCCTCACATACATAAGTGACACACTCAAGAGGCAGACTCGGTGAGCACCAAAGCCTCCTGAAGCAAGTCCTGCCCCATAGGGGTGTCTCCAGCACAGCAGTTCCTCCATTAATAGACACACCTAATCCTCACAGTTAATTGGCCTGGAGGTCAATTCCTCCCAGTGTACCAATAGCAATCAAGACTTAACTACAAGACTATGTACCCAGCCCACCAAAGGGTGCACCAAAGAGTGTCCACCTCAGATGTTTGAGGAGGCAGAGCTACTGGGCCCTAAAGGACAACTAGCACACAAAGCCACTCCATCAACACAGGGAGGCAGCCAAAATTTAGAGACAAAGAAACATGTCAGGAATGAAAGAAATGGAGGAAAGCAAACTGCTGGACATAGAGTTCAAAACCACATTTTTAAGGTTACTCAAGAATCTTCTACAAACCGCCGAGAAACTTAGTGAGACCTCTGAGAAACTTAATGAGACCTTCAAGGATCTTAATGAGAATGCAAAAAAAAAATGGCCCAGTCAGAAATTAAGCATACACTGTATAAAATAAAGCATAATATACAGAAATCCAACAGCAGAGTAGAGGAACCCAAGAATCAAACCAAAGCTCTGAAATATGAGGAAGCAAAAAACACCCAACCAGAAAAACAAAAAGAAGAAGAGTCCAAAAATGTGAAGATAGTATAAGGAGCCTCTGGGACAACTTCAAGCGTACCAACATCATAATTATGGGGGTGCCAGAAGAAAAGAGAGAGCAAGATGCTGAAAACCTATTTGAAGAAATAATAACTGAAAACTTTGCCTACCTGGTGAAAGAAATGGACTTACAAGTCCAGGAAGTGCAGAGAACCCCAAACAAAAGGAATTCAAAGAGGACCACACCAAGACACATCATAATTAAAATGCCAAGAGCAAAAGACCAAGAGAGAATCTTGAAAGCAGCAAGAGAAAAACAGTTAGTTACCTACAATGAAGTACCCATACAACTGTCATCTGATTTCTCAACAGAAACTATACAGGCCAGACAGAAGTGGCAGGAAATATTCAAAGTGGTGAATAGCAAGAACCTACAACCAAGACTGCTCTACCCAGCAAAGCTATCATTCAGAATTGAAGGTCAGATAAAGAGCTTCACAGACAAGAAAAAAACTAAAGAAGTGCATCACCACCAAACCAGGATTATATGAAATGCTGAAGGGTATTCTTTAAGAAGAGGAAGAAGAAGAAAAGGGTAAAGATAAAAATTATGAACAGCAAAGTGATAACAAATACATACCTATCAACAAGTGAATCTAAAAATCAAGTGAATAAAATATCAGAATAAACTGGTGAATATAATAGAATTAGGGGCATAGAAAGAGAATGGACTAACAATCCTCAAGAGAAAGGGGGTGTAAGGGGTGCGGGAAGAGATTGGACAACAATCTTACACCTATGAATGAGGACAGTGGCAGGGGGGTAAGAGCATGGGTGGGGGTGGGGAATCAGGTAGAGGGAAGCTATGAGGGAAAAAAAGAGGAACATCTGTAATAAACTGAACAATAAAGATTTATTTTAAAAAAAGAAAAAAGAAACATACTTACTGTTACAAATAGGTGAGTTATGTGTGGAGAACTTGGAATCTAGGATTTTTTAAACCTATCAAAAATCTCAGGACAGATTCTTTTCCCAAGAGGTAAGTAACATCCAGGTCTCTTTCCATCTATCATATATGGGTTTGTGCTTCTGTGTCAGACCAGTCATTAACAAGTGGAAATTGACATTTAGAGTCTAAGGGTATCTTGCAATATTTCAGATGTGTCATATTAAGAGCATACATTAGGATGTGCAACAGAAAAAAAAAAGATGTTATGACAGACAACAAAACTTTGTGAGTGACCATTTATAAAATTATGAAAGAATGAGGAGTGAAATATGACTTCCTATTTCAAAGCCTACGTGTTGGGAATGAGTAACAAATAGAGAAGGCGGGGTGACTTCCAGCTAAGACCAGGTTCTTGGAAATGGCCAGTGGTCAGACAGAAGTATAGGGCTGAAGTTGAGAAGAAAGGTCAGGGCTAGAATGCTTTCAGGTGAATCACATAAAGTCAACAGAGTAGATAAGACCTCCAAGGGAGAGGGTGAAGTGATTCTATCCCATATAACACATCTAGCTTACTTGAAGAAGTCATTTCTTTCTCCTTTTCAAAAAGAGTTGCTAGCAAAAACCTTATAGAGACTAAGGAGATTTTCATTTCGCTTTACATGAAAACCATCCAATTTCAGTTCGTGGAATTCTGGAGCACTTGATTAAGGGATGCAGACAACTTGGTCAAAATTACAGGAGGAAATAGGAAGAAATCTTTAAAGTTAGGACCCTGGCATGTTTTGGATCTTCTACCAAAAAAATAAAAAATAAAAAAAGTGCATTTAGCAGAAGCTAAAAGTGTCACTTGATACTCTTGCTTCTGCCCCTAACTGGAAGAAAGAATTCAGAATGCTGAGATAAAGGGCCTTACTCTTTAAGCAAATGGACTTTTCTAGAGCCCCAAAGTTATCTCTATTTGACACACAAAAACATGCACACACAAGCAATGTAAGTGAAAGGCATAGCAGAGATGGAAATTAAGAACATTACTGAAGAGAAGTTTTAGAGCTCACGGAGTGTCATGAAGACCTCTGAGAATATAAATTCAGAATGCTTGCTTTTGGAGTTGTGTGAGGCTGGGGGTGGAACAGCACGTATCTAAAAACAACAGCATGGCCAACAGGGTTTGATTCAATCATGTGTATAAATGTCCTCACAATGAACCTAATGCATATATATACATATACATACATCATTTGTAAACTTTTTTTTTCCTTAAAAATGGCCCTGAACCCCTGAACTATGTTACCAGTCATATTGCTCCAAATAGGGACCTCCTAAATCAGAATCTCTGGGATGCTCATTTAAAACATGAATTCTTGTAGACCAGAAAGATCTATTCAGACTATGTTTAAAACAAGCAATTCTTTGGGTCCTTTTATAAGTTTCAAAAATGCTACATTAAAAAATCCTTGCCTTTCAGAGATTCTGAGGCTGACATATTTGAAGGGAAATCCAGTTTCCCCTATCCACTTTTTAAAAATATATTTTTTTATTGATTTCGGAGAGAAAGGGTTTGGGAGAGAGGTAGAAATATCAATGATGAGAGAGTCATTGATCCGCTACCTCCTGCATGGCTCCTACTGGGGATCAAGCCCATAACCCATACATGTGCCTTGACTGGGAATCCAACCATAACCTTAGGTCAAGACTAAGCCACACTGGCCAGGCCCTAGTCCTTTATATTAAACTGACATAATAAACTTTAATTACTGTACAAAGTTATGGGGACAGAGTAACTCAACAGGCTATGTTTTTTAATCTGAAAGAATATAATCTTAGGTCTAGAAAAAGGTTGTAATCTTCAGTGTGTTGGGCTGAGTCTATTTATGAGATAAACCCTGACAATGAAATTCTAGAAATAACTAAATATATTAAATATACTAGTATACATACATATACATGCCTTTGGAATAAAGAAAGACATTACGTTTGTGAACTTTCCTAAATTATGGTGGTAGTGAAGGGTGAGGGTGTGAGTGTGCGTTCATTGCTATTTTTAATAAATTACATTTATAATTTTATTTATATACAAGTTACTGGAAAAGAGAAGAAAATAATAATTTAGAGAAAGGAACACAGAAAATATGGAAGGTGGATAAATAGTTAAATTAAAAGTCCATCAAAATTAGACATTTTCAATCCCATATTTTTAAAAAAGCACACACCGTACAATGCAGCCTTCTTATTGTGGCTCCCACATACATGCACTAGGTAAATCTGCTGAGTAATAGCAATTTTATTTTTTCATTTCCAAACTTACAAAGCTCAAGGCCCTTAAAAAAATTTACTTCAACCAAGACTTTTCATATAAGGTAGTCTTTCACAAAACTGCTTCCCCTCCTACATCTGTGTTGCCAGTGTCAGTAAGCCATAGAGGCTGCTATTTTCTGGGGCTGTCATGTGTTCTGTAACAAAGTGCCCTTCCCTTCAGCTGAGATGAACAGTAGAAATGCTTTTAAATAAACCTTTCAGAGAATCTAGGCATTTTTAACGTTTAACTATGGGGTCTGACTTAAGCAAATTCCTTCCTCCTCTTCACTGAAGCTCATTTTAAGATTAAAAAACAGGAACTATAATCCTGATTCTCCTTCAAGAAAATGATAAAAAATGTATACTTGATTCCTGGGATAATAATTCATGAGGTCTCAGAAATCAGTAGGTACAGAGGCCTCTTAGAGCCAAGGAAACCCTGTGGACACACAACAAATAATCAGCCAAGTCAGCTGGGGTCATCCATCCAAAGCTTGGTATGTAGAATGCTTTGGTGACACTATGGGAAGACGAAACCAGATCTGAATATTTGAGTCTCAACCTACTGACAAACATGTGGACCAAACTGTCATAGAGACTGCACAACCTTTGTTCTGTTTTTTCCTGAACCTGACCCATGGTAGTTCCTAGAACTCAAATGCTTTATTCAGTCCCTAAGAGTGGCTCATGCTGATTTTTTTTAAATGTGTACTTATAGATATATACCAGACACTGCATTAAGCATTAAAAATGTAAATAAGAGAAGCACAATAATATATCCTCAAGTTATTCACAGGTTAGTGGGGAAACTAAAATCCTCATGCCATCCTTCAGTGCTCAGCTCAGGGATCCCCTCATAGGAGAAATCTTCCTTGGCAGAATTCTACGATGGCCTCCAAGATCCCTGTCTCCAGTGTACACACTTGCATAACTCCCTCTCCTTCAATATGGTCAGGACACTGTCATGGACTATGAATGTGATGGCATGTCACGCTTGTGATTATGTGACATGATTTGACAACAGTGAAGGTGTTTTGCCCATATAATTAAGGTCCCAAATCAGTTGACTATGAATTGATCAAACAGAAAGTTATCCTGGGTGGGCCTGACTTAATCAGGTTCAAAGCATTTTAAAGAGGGACTGGTCCCTTTCTGAAGAGAGAAATTCTTCTGCTGGGCATGAAGAAGTCAGCTGCTACCCTGCGAGAGGACCACACAGCAAGGAGCTGTGAGCATCCTCTGGGAGCTGAGAGCAGCTCCCGACTGACAACCAGGAAGAAAGCAGACCTCAATCCCACAATTCCAAGGAACTAACCTGACACCAAGCATGTGGATTTGAAAGCAGACCCCGAGCTCCAAAAAGAAACACAGTCCATTCAACATCTTGACTGCAGTTCAGGAGACCCTGAGCAAAGGCTCTACGTCAATGATTTTGAGACTTTTGAACCACAAAAGCTGTGAGATGTGTTGTTTTAAGCCACTATGTTTCTGGTAACTTGTTTCACAAAAATAGAAAACTAGTACAATTCCAACCTAAAATTTTGCTCTGAACAAGAATGAAGATGAAGGAAAATATGGTCATGGGGCAGTAAAAAGCAGTACATGTTGTGGATAATAGGATCACTAGCTACCAGGAGACCTCAGTTCTGGTCGTGGCTCCCCACTCACTCGAAGTATGCTATGGGACAATCACTCACCTCTTGGCCTCACCCAGACTACTCACACATAAAGTAAAGTAGCTGAACCAAATGAACTTTGAGACCCTCCAATCTTTAATATTCTTCAAGCCTATGAATCTATGTCCTCCACTGGATGGGCCAGTCACCTTCCATCCACATCACACCTAGCTCCCCACTGGCCGCCCTGAGCCCCTAAGGAACTCCTGAAGGAAGAGCTTTTGGAAGAGTAGAGAAAACCCCACTGCTTTTCCTCCTCTGATATGTCTTCCCAGTGGCATTAAAAGCAATACAGAGATACTTTCAAATGTGCAAAGTCTAGAAAGACTCCAATCATAAAACTACACTAGACAGGAGCTCAGAAGGGTCTCTGGTCTCATAGACTGTAAATTGCTGTCTAGCTCTTTTAGAATCAGGAGTAACTGGTTACAGCTTTCTCAAAATGATCACTTTTATGCCTCAAATTATATAATAGCCACCATTTATTGAGCACCTGATATTAAAGCATTATCCCTTATTAAAGGTCATGCAGTACGTGGGAATGAGAATTCTCACCCATATTCATCTCTGGCTAAAGTGCTTTCCCTCTGCTTGATACTTGTGCTGATGTCATACACTTGCTCAGAGTCCCTCATCCACACAGTAAACATTTCATGAACCTCCTTCATATGACACACCATAGAGCAACCAGGCATCTGAGTTTGCCCAGAGCTGAGAGGTTCCCAGAATGCTAGTCTCCCACTGCTAAATCTGAAAAAGTCCCAGGCAAAAGGAGCACCTGGGCTCAGGGCAGGAGATGCAGAACCAGAAGCCAAGTTGGGGGAGAGAAAAGCGGGAGGGGGAGGGAATTGGTGAGAGGGGGAGGGGTGCCACATGGATATATACAGGGAAATCTAGATGCAAAGCTTTCTGGGAATCAAATGCGTCATTTCACTTCTTGGGCACAATCCCTAAGTACAGTCTGTCCATGAAATCTCTTAAAAGAAGTGTGCTTGATACTCTTAAGTTACAGACCTACCTGTCTTGCTGAGAAGGCTCCCAAAACCTGGACACCAGGTTTCCTTAGGCCTCTGCATGCCAGCAGCCATTCAGTCTAATTCTCTTCGAGACATGGAAGGTTTGAAGCTTAACTATTCTCCCTTTAGCCACGGTTGCTCTTTGATCCACCTAATACTTAAATCCCCTGAGAACAACTTAAGACTTTCACACAGTTGTTGTTATTCTGTTATCAGACTTTGATTCCAAACTCACTCAATCTCTTACTGACCTATTAGCAGTATCTCAATTCTCTTGGAACTTCGTAACTCTATATGCTGGGGACAATAAAATAGGCAGGTAAGGTTACTGACTGAGTAAATATTTAATCTAAATTTATATTCTTAATCATGTGAAACTTGATTCTGACCTCTTTGTTTCTAACTTTGAATTGAACACAGAGGTCCAGTGCTCAGATGGGCTGGACGTGGGGCTTTTGGCCATGGTAAATGGCAGGGATCCCGGTGACCTGGTTCTGTTTCTGGTTTCGGGAGCAGCCTTCCCAAGCAGCTGAACCTCTTGACCATTTTTTATCAGAAGGAAGAGATAAATGTTCACAGTGCCAAAACCAAGGTGCCCCCTTTGCCTTGGACATTTGAGCAGCTAAAGGAATGCTGCCCAAGCATTTGACTCACCACACAATCCCACCTTAGGGCTGAGGGTCCATTTGAAGTGGTCTTGCCCTAAGGTTCAGCCTGTTCAGGCTGAATGAGATACAGCAATGCAAGGAACAGCAGCATGCACTTTGGGTGCATGCACTTGGGGTGGCCCATGCCACCTGCCTCAACTCACCTATGCCAAGGCCATTGCTTCCTGGTTTTAGGGCCTCTAAGAAATAACACCCTTTTGTCATGCAAGCATGGACCAAATGAAAAAAAATAAAACAAAAGAATGGCAGATTGAGGCTCACAATAATACCTTTATTATCAATAAAAGTTAAATTGGAGGCTGTAACTTCATGAGAGAGCACATATGGCAGACAATGAGACACAGAATCAGGAAGCTTTGCACACCCCTCCCATAAGCATTGAAGACTTTTCCCTGGAGGAACAGTAGAGAATATTCTTGGCAGCCAGGACTTGAGTGGGGAGAACTGGGATGCCTGCACCCTGTTTGTTCTTCCTGAATTTACTGACCACAGAAATCAGTCCCCTTCTACATCTACATGGACAAGGGCTTCAGGGTGGGGAGGAGTTAGGCTAATTGGATTTCTGCCACTGGAGGAAGGCGCCAGGCCTGGTTACTAAGTACAGCCCCAGGTAGGAAGAACACTGCTCCACCGAGGCAAGAACACTGCTCCAATTTTTAATGTGTACCAGAAAAGGGAGCAGGGACCCTTAAGCTAATATGGGTGCTAAAAACCACAAGTGCTCTAAGATGGAAAGGGAGCAAATGGGAAGAGATTGGACAGATTTCCCAGACAGAAAGAAAGCACAGCTAGGAGAGAGGAAGGAGCACAATTTGAATAGAAGAAGAAGAAGAAGAA
>JAAGEH010000389.1:4980458-5009326 GCA_011751065.1 Lasiurus cinereus
AGGAGGAGGAGGAGGAGGAGGAGGAGGAGGAGGAGGAGGAGGAGGAGGAGGAGGAGGGGAAGGGGGTTGGGAGAAAAAGGAGGAGAAGAAGGAGAAGAAGAAATATTTCCGACTTTTGAAAAAAGCCAACCAGAATGGAACAGTGTCCTGTGAAGGAGAGCCCGACTCAGAGAGGTGAGCATTAGAAGAATGAGTGAGCTGTGGTCATCCCTGCAGCTGAGGCTTAGCTCTGCAAGCAAAGGGAGCCTTAGGGCTTCCTTAGCTAGAAGTCACAGGCTTCCCCTGTGGGGATGGATTTGGAACCCCAAATCCCAACTGCCATGGAAAACATTTGTTTAAGTGCGTAATCATACCTTTTATTATAGGGGGAGTTTTAATAGCTATGCAAATGAAAACTGTGACCCTGCTATCCCTAAGGAGCAAAAGAAATTGTTAGGGAAAGGATCTGTTCCATTTCTATTTTCCAAGGAAATTAAAATTACTGACAAGGCCAACCCCATAAACTTCGGGGCTGCAGTAAACACAAAGCCACTGTTGGCGCCTGGCATGTGCTGCTTGGAGAAGGTCCCTCTGGCAGGTGTTCAAAGTGGGTGCAATAAGGAGGCAGGAGCAGAGAGAGCTGTCCACCCAGACAATCAAAGACACTCCCTATATACAGGGCTTTTGAATCCCTCAGGAGATCCTGGAAGGTTGGCTAAGTCTCCCAGGCAGAGCTTTCTGGGCCAAAATTCCAGAGCAAATCCTGAGGCATACAGCAATTCAGAAAGGCTACCTTCTTTAGCCAGTCCTATGGGGCCTCTTTCAAACTGCAGTTTCCACCCTTTCCCTCTGGCTGAGGCAATACTGTAAAGTGAAAGTGGTCCTCAAAGTCTCCAATGAACCCCTGCAGCCTATCCCTGCCGCCAGTCCCCACCCTTCAGGGGTGCAGAAGTCCCCACCTTTTCCCCATGTCTCTCTTCACAAGCTACATCAGGGGCTTCGGCTCATTCAAGCCACATGATGATCAAGGTCTATTTGCATTTGATGCTTAGAGCTCTCCATGTATGACAAAGGCTTTTCCCCATGAAAGAACCTGAGCCCCTGAGATGCAGATAGAGGAAGGTTTCTATAAAGAGCTTTCCACAATCTCAGACCTCACCCCAAGACAAGCAGTTCCAGACACCCCCACCACCCACTCCAGCCTCCATCCCTTCCAGGCAGGCACCTGCCCCGTCCGGGCCAGTGGGCCAGCAGCTGTGTCACCCAGAGACCGGCTTCTCTGCTCTGCCCCAGGGCAGGAACGCCTACCTCCACACCCCTGCATCCACCAGGGCTGCAGAGTGGTCCTGGCCCTTAAGCTCTGATCTCCTCACCATCTATGTGAATGCTTGGCCCGAGGAGACCTCTGCCCTGCAGGCCCAAGTGGCTGGACTGAGCCAGGGTCTCAGTCTTGTCTGTTAGAAGTGAGAGCTCCTGCCCAGCAGGTGTGGCTCAGTGGTTGAGCATGGACCTATGAACCAAGAGGTCACTGGTTCAACTCTTGGCCAGAGCACATGCCCAGGTTGCAGTTCAATCCCTAATATAGGGTGTTCAGGAGTCAGCCGATCAATGATGTTCTTCTTTCTGCTCCTGCCTCCTTATCTCTTTCTATCCCTCTCCCTTCCCCTCTCTCTAAAAATTAATAAAAACATTTTTAAAAATGAAGAAGAAGAGAAGGAGGAGGAGGAGGAGGAGGAGGAGGAGGAGAAAGGGAAGGAGGAGGAGGAGAAGTGGAGTAAGCTCCTGGTTATTGGAAGCCCCAGGGTCCAGCTACTCAATTATTCAACAATTCTGGCAAAGGCCTTAGCTAGGTGATGTGTAAATATGATATCTATGCTCAGACGTTTTAATGCTAAAATTTTAGTATCAGGAGGGAATTTGGAGGCCATCTGCCTAAATTCTTATCTGTAACAGAAGCCCTGGTTCCCATATGCCTGGCAGGTGTTAGGATAGAGGCAGCCCATTTCCTCCAGGGACAACTCCAGTTCTGAGAGGTTATTTTCCCACAGTGAGTGCAAGCCTGCCTCGGTCTATTGCTAATGCCTGGAGACAGCTGCCTGTTTTCCACAGAAAGTCCTTTGAAAGTTTCTGTTTCCTTCCTGACTGTCCCCAGAGGCCGCATCAACACCTGCCAGTGGATTTTCTCATTCCTCACTAAGAACAATTTCTGGGCTCCTTTCTAACCTGCTGCAATGCTAGGGACATGCTCTGATGTCATAGGTCCCCTGAGGAACACGATGACAGGGACAAATGATGTTCTGAAAGTGTGGTGCTCAATCACCCCAGTGCACAGGGGCTCCTACTTCCCTGGGAAGCTACTGTGCTTCTCTAGTGGCTTCCTGTCCTCCAGAGACTCCGATGGCTGAAAAAGGCGGGCTGCATCTTGGACTCCAGTTCCAACAGCTGTCAGTGACAAGCTGCATGACCACGAACAAGCTACAGAACCAATCCATCGTGTAAAATTGAGAACACAGTGCTTTCCTCATCAGGCTATTGGGAAAATGACTGGGAAGCTGCATGGAAAAAAGCATTGCACAAATGAAGAGAACAATTATCGGGAGCTATTATCTTTATAAGCACAAGTGTCCACAGGCCAGCTTGTCCTGGAAGAAAAGATCTATTGCTTTCCATGGTTTGCTGTGGGTCCTTCTTTCCAGCAGAGTCTTAGCCATTTGGTTTAGAGCTGTCCTTTCTGTTCCTCTGCTGCTGGGGAGGGAAAATAAACGTAATTCCCTTCATGTATATCCTAGGAGAGCTCAGTCCTGCAGGAATGAGTTTGCTTCTCATAGTCAGGACTTCCTCTGTCTGTGCAGGAGCCCAGCTGGCTCACGTGCAGGCCTTGGTCAGACATGAAGACAGTGAATGGACCAGCCTCCATGAGGTGCCTCCTGCTGCTCCGCATCTACATCCCATGGTCCCCACATGTCCCACTCATAAGAAGTCACATCACAGACACCCCATTAGTACCAGTGAAATTCCTACTCCTCACCTTTGGCCCCATATCCCTCGTCCACAGCCTCTGCTGCACACTCAAGTATCTGAACTGAGGCTAGAAATTGGTTCCTAAGAGTGTTGGTGTCACTGAGACACCGGGACACATCCCAGGCAGATGTCTGCCCTGTCCTGAGGTGACCCATTCCCTGAGACTTCAAGCTCTCCTGAATTTAGGGAAAGATGCAAAAGGGTCTGGACACATAAAGTACCCCTGCAAGTTTCTTGTATCTATCTATCTAGCTAGCTGTCTGTCTGTCTGTCTGTATGTCTATCTAATTACCCTAGGAGAAGACTGCTGTTCTGCATGGCAGTCCCTGGGGAAGAAGAGGTTGGAACCGGAAAAGGCACTGACTGTGTCTTCAGAAGGACTCAGCTCTTGCCCTCTGGTCTCTTTCTCTCATGTCTGGATAGTATAAAGTTCAGGTGATTAATTCTACTCCCCTGGCAGGAGCAACATATTGCAAACTGGACTCTCTGATTACATGTTACCATATGTTTAGATCTTGCCTAGTTTATCAAGGAAAGGGGCATCACGCACATCACTAGCCTGAGACCTTGCTGGACGGAGGAGGTCCTGACGCCAGAGGGTTTTGTCACCAAAGACACAGGGTTTCTTTAGAAGGACAGTCCTTCTTCCTACTTGCTTCTGCTTCCCTCCCCTGTTCTCCAACTTATTTAAAACCTTACTTTGAGAGATAAGGCTAAAATTTATTTATTCCACACTTTTTAGTTTCTTATGAGTGAATTATTTTGGAGGAGATATGCATCCTTGAGGGGCAGTGATCCCCAAGTTTTCCTCCCTTCATTCTGGAACAAACCCTGAGCCTCCCTTCCCCTTCACCACCTACCACTCCATCCTCTCTCTGCCCCAAGTCAGGCCTTTGTTCTTCTCACCTGGTTCTCTGCTAAGGCTCCTAATAGCATTCTCCGCCTCTGTTTTCCTATGCTTCTGTCCCAGGCACTGATCCATGGCGAGCTGACATCAGAGCGGTCCATTTCTACTCCCAAACAAAGCTTGGGCTTCCTCAGGCCGGCGAGACCCTCTGTGCAGAGCAACAGGAGCTTATCTACTTCCTGAGAGTGTGCCACTTGCTCCTTCCTGCTGTCAAAACTGGCTTCCCGGAGCCTGCCGCTCTACTGCACCAGCAGCCATCACAGCCCTACCCTTGACACACCTCGCTCTGGCTGCCCTCACCCTGTAGGCTTCTTGGGGCTCTCCCCAAGTCCACACTCACCTTTCCACAGGGTGAGTCAATGGCTACAGCTCAGCCACACATGGCCCAGGTGGCCTGGCCCCACACTTCCCACAGAAGGTCCACTCCTCTCCCTGCATTGGCTCTGGCCTCCTGCCTACACTTCAGCATGGTCCCATCTGTGATTGTCTCTCAGAGGAACAAATGGGGGCAAGGATAAAAATAAAACAGGAAGAAGAAGAAAGAAAATGAAGTTTTCCTTAAAGGAAACCAGGTCCTATTTCTGAAACGTTTCCTACTTTGAAGACCAGTCCCTGTCTCCCAGGGTCCCAAAGGAACCTCAGGCGTTAGGAACTCTGATGAGCAGGGAGAGTCTTCAGAATTATGAGTCAGACCTTCAGGCCATGGTCCTGTGCCCTGTGGCTGGGGATGCTTTCTTGTCATTTCTAATTCCATTTCCCTGAGCCTGAGATTAGTGTTTTATGCTCCCCCCGCAGTCAGCATACTTTTCTCTCTCCCTTTCTCCCAGGTCACTCGCTGCCTCTCAGGCCTCTATTGTGCTTCCCCCTGAAAGAACCCAGATCTCCACAATCCCCTTCTGTCTAAAACCCTGGCCACATCATATCCCAGTCCATCAGACCTTTGCCAGTCTCTCCCTAAGCCACGGTTTCAACCAAAAAGACAACAGAGAGGCCAGCACCTCCTAGTGGCTGTCAGTGGCACCACGGGCTGGCCCAGGTGGCATGAGAAAGGGCTATTTATTTATATTTGTTTTTCTTTCTTACTAAACTTCATTTCTTTTCCAAAGTGAAGATGTTACACTAGTCAGTGGTCGGTCAACTGTGGCTCCTGAGCAACATGTGGTTTTCCATTCTGTTGACTAATGTTCTTTAACCATTTAACCAAACTAATGAGTTTGCCGACCACTGGGATAGGAGCTTAATCACAAGGAAAACAAAAACTGCTCCTTGAGCCATATTCAGTATCTTTCTGTTCCAACTACATTTAAACACAAATATCACCTTGGCTTTCCAAGAGATTTTGTTTTTAACTCTCTGGAATTCTGCCAGCAACTGACTCCAACCTCCTGCAAAAAAATAGAGCAAAGAGTTACTGAAGAGATTGAGGTTGCCCTGATCAGAAAATAAAAACCACCAAAGCCTTTATTCACATATTCAGTCCTCACTTCCTCTTAGACATTGTCAGCAAAACCTGTTCTAATTGCACAGCCATTACATCAAAGAGCATGAAAAAGATAAAGAAAATCACCTGCATTCCCATCACTCTCACAAAGCTTGTTTTCACTTTTCTAATCCTTGACTATACATGAAAATAAATGACACACAGTTGGATGTAACTTTGATGCAATATTTGTAAGTTTTCTTTCATTTTATGCTACAAATAGTTTTCCACTATGGCCACAAAGTCTTCAATTGTAACTCCTAATGGTTAAAGAACAGTACATTGATTTGATGAGCTTAACTTATTTCATACTTTTCTAATATTGGACTTGGCAATTTTCAGATTTTCTCCAAAACAGACAATGCTGCCATAAATATCATGGTGTTTAAAGCTCTCTCCCTTTGTTAGATTATTTCTTTAAGAGCAATTCCAAGTATGAAAGTCCCTGCATTGAAGCATAAATTTTTTGTGGCTTTTAAAATATGTTGTCCTATCCCTTCCCAATCAGGCAATACACTTATCCTCTATCACTGCAATTTTAAGCACAGAGCTAGGGGCATGTCTGTGTGTGGACTCTTGAAACTGACTTACAAAAATCTTTCTCCAAAGCAGTAACCCAAGATTCAAACTCAAACTCTAAAACAAGGCAGTTTCACCAATTTTCCTCAACTCCCACCACCCTTACGGATTCCAGACCAGTCTCTTCTAACTCTACACTGGAGGTCATGGCTAAACTCCCCCTCCACAACCCAACATCAGGAAAGGTGCTCCTGCCACAGGGAAGTAGATTGGCTGGCACCGAGGGTAGACTTCCTGGGTCTGGACCATTTGGTCCTGACTCGCCATCGGCCAGTGCTCACCTCCCACAAGTATTAGCAGATCCTCCTTGGTCCAGACTCACCTTCTCTTTCCAATTGCCTTGTCAACTCCACTCTCCTCAGGCCCTTGACGTCCTAAAATGGAACTTCTCTCTTTTTAGCTTCTCCAGCTCCTTCAAGTCCAAATGCCTCTCCCATCACCATGTTTCACAGTGTTAACATGTAGGTAAAAAATAAAAATGAACTTTTTACAAAGGAAATGGAGGAGATTGAAAATATTATTCAAACTCTTGCTAAAAGCATAAAGCAAGAAAGATCTGAGAGAAATAATAACAACAAGAGTGATATCTTCCCAAGCCCCTGGCCAAGAAAAAAGAAATGAGCTGCCTTCCTTTAGCAAAATTGGTGTGAAGATTACACAAAAATTCACACACAGCTGAGGCTAGTGATGCATGTCAGATGCCTGGTGTTCCTGAACTGGACAGCCTGGAGAACTGGCCAAAAACATCAAGATCACCTGAAGAGAGGTTTTCCATAAATATCCTATATAATAAAAGCCAAGCGACCATAATGGCAGAATGACCAGAACAACCTCTCAACCAGTCATTATGAGGTGCACTGACCACCTCTCGGTCTTTTTCCCCAGCCAGTAGGCTCCAATTGCCCAATGGCAAATGGGGACCCAGGGGTGAGTGAAGGGGGATGCAGTCAGTCCCAGGCTAAGACCCCGCCCCACCAGTCACCCCACACAAAGAGTGCAATCTGCAGCGGGGAGGTTGTGGGTAGTGAGCAGGTGGGAACAGCCTACCTTTTGGTTCCTCCCCAGGCTGGCAGGCTCCGATCACCTGATAGTGGTAGGGGGCGGGGCCAGCTGCTGACAACCAGGGAAGATATCTTTGATTGTAGGCTAGGCCTAGGGACCTTACACTCGGATTTCATGCACTGGGCCTCTAGTTCTACCATAACATCCCACTTGATGGAGGGGAACATGAGGCCAAGGTCAGCTCTCTGCCCTCTATGAGTGCAAGGTACAGTCCCCTGGCTGTTACAAACATTGATCCCTTTAATTGGAAAATCTATGGAATTTCCACTTAAAGTCTAGAAACTTGCAGCGTTATTATAGGAATTTCCAAAATTTGGAAGTCAGTTTGGTAGAGAAAAGGAAATAACAAAGTAAAGAAGAAAGAAATGGGGAAAAACAAAGCAGCATTTTATTGACGGGAGGTGTTGTTTTAATTAGCAGCAAATAAGGAAAACAAAACACAAGAGGATAAGTGAGTTATTAAAAATCACTCAGGAATAAGTGTAGATGTGGGATTGGTGCTCCTCCCCACCCTACACAACTAGATTCATGTGCAAGTCAACTTGTGACAACTATGGACATCCTGGGACACAGATGCCACAGAAGAATGTACATGTCACACGAGTAGGAGCTCAATAAGTATTAGCTATTACCATTAGCTTCATATATTGATTAGTGAATAAACAAACTCTCCCAATTACTTCACCCCATTGTACCAGTGGCCACTATTGTTTTCTAAATACATTTTTTATTGATTTCAGAGAGGAAAGGAGAGGGAGGGTGAGAAAGAAACATCAATGATGATAGAGAATTGATGATGAGAGAGAATCACTGATTGGCTACCTCTTGCATACCCCACACTGGGGAGTGAGCTCACAACCTGGGCATGTGCCCTGATCGGGAATCAAACCGTGACCTCCAGGTTCATAGTGGAACCTCAACCACTGAGCCCCATGCCACTTAGGCATGACTGCCATGATTTTGCATTTACTCTGTGTCTGCACAGTCTACTATTTATTTTATGTTTATCCCTTTGTCAGACGTATCCTACTTAATTTCCACAATATTTCTCTGAGGTAAAACTTATTATCCCCATTTTACAAAGGAAGGAACTGAGGCTCAGAGGGAGGAAAATTTGACCAAGGTACAAAACCAACATGGCCCAAGATCTGAGCTCCTAATCATCCCATTTTCCTGCCTCTGCATGGAACTTTATGATCCATAAACCAGAGCAGATGAGTAAAGGACAGGTGGCAGGTACACTTCCTCGTATATGGAGCTCTCACAGTGAAGTTGCTCTGAGGAGGACCTTAGCGATGGAAAGAGAAGAGGGAGAGACTTCCAAGGCAGGCTGCCCACCCACACTGTGGGTGTGCAAGTGTGTTATAGTGATCATGGTCGGGCCTGAGCATCTCTGGACCCTCTGGTGCACTTCAAAGGCAACAGGAGCTTGGGAAACCCGCATCCCATGAAATCAGAGATGGATAGGGATTTGTCAAGTCTGAAGGCTTCAGGAAGCAGGATGATTCCAAAAGCATGATGCTCTTATGGAAGTTTAATATCCATGTAAAAAGTGAACCCTTAGTCTCAAAGAAATGAAATATGAGTCCCCTTACCCAGACAATTTCAAACAGAGAGCCTTAAAAGGACACCACGTTCCCAGAAAGGCAGCCTAGAAATGAGAAATGCTCCCTTCCATTCTGGAAGGAGGTGGGAGGAAAGAACTGGTGAAAGGCGCTCAGGGTTCTTGGTGACAGAGGGGCCATCCATACCTGTCCCATATTGGAATGTCAACCACAAACACACCTACATCCCCCAGCAAAGTCTGAGCCAAGAGAATGGGAAGAACATTCCCAAATGGGCAGAGTGCAGGTTAGCCTTGCAATACTATTGAGGCATCTCTAAGGTTTTCTGGATCAGCATGATACAGCAGGACTGCAGGGCCAGGGCTGCAGGGCTACTGTCATGGCAAGAAGCGGGACCTGGAAACACAGTGGCAGAGAAAGGACAGACAGACTCACAGAGGAGTCTCCGAAGAGTGGTGTCCTTCGGGCAGAGGGACAGGCTGAAGCACAGAGGAGGAGATGCGGCCAATGCCACTTGCTCTTCAGCCCAACGTGCCATCATCATGCCAAAGAAGGTTATGGTGAAGCTGAAAATGGTTATTTGGCTATAGTGGCTATTTCAAGTAATTTTGTTTTTCTGATGTATTATGCTAATTATGTTCCTCCTCTTCAAAAGTGATTTGAGCCCTAGCTGGTTTGGCTCAGTGGATAGAGCATCGGTCTGTGAACTGAAAGGTCTCAGGTTCGATTCCAGTCAAGGGCACATGCCTGGGCTGTAAACTTGATCCCCAGTGGAGACTTGCAGGAGGCAGCCAATCCATAATTCTCTCTCATCATGGATGTTTCTATCTCTCCCTCCCTCTTTCTCTCTGAAATCAATAAAAATATATTTTTTTAAAAAACACCTACTGTCCAAAATTTTAAAAAAAAAGTGATTTGAGGCTTTTGACTAAAATATATAGATTACATATGCTAAATATTTAGCATGCCATGACATTTAAATTTATTAACTGACATACATTGTGTTGTATCACCTGCTACTCTGTACTAAACTTCCTGTGACGAGGGATGCATAAACCCTAGAGAATAAGCATTAGGAAAAAATAGATTGATTTTATATAATTGAACATAACTATGCATGTAATGTTTTAGCCTAATGTTACTCAACAGCTGTGCAAATAACGGAAGGTTTTCTCACCACAGACCATATGCTGGCAGCGAAACATGAAGGCAGCAGGCCAACTGACAGGTGAACCCACAGCTCACTGGCATGACATGATGGGGTGCCTTAGAAAGAGTGCAGATTAGGGGAGAATCCAAGATGGTGGCATAGGTAAACACCTACACTGCTGCCTCGCACAACAGTTTCAAAACTACACCTAAAAGACAGAACGGACATCATCCAGAACCACAGGAAAGCTGGCTGAGTGGAAATTCTACATCTAGAGGGAAAGAGAGGGGCTCACAGGGACCCAGAGAAGCTGCAAAAAGCTGAGGTACAGAGACGCGTGCATGGAGAAAGGGGGTGCCGGAGTACCCGGCTAGCTTTCTCTGGCAGGAGGGAGACAAAGACTCTCAACAATATTGAATCTCTTATCCTACGACACTAAACCCCAGATCCAGCCGAAACTCATATGGGGGAGTTTCGACTGTGAAAAGGGAGAAGTGCATGGAAATTTAGGGGAGTCGCAAAAGATCAGAAGTCGGGTGACACGCATGGCACTGCGTGCAGAGGACAGACTGCTGATTGTGCCACTGGCTTTCACGGGTGGGCGGGAGACAGAACCTCCCAACTGCGCCACTTCTAACTCCACTAAACCCCAGTTTCAGGCGAAACCCTGGGGACCCAGACTCGTGTGGTCCCGGAGCACAAGGGAACCGGAGGGGGAGCAGTCTAGAGGCACTGCAAGAGAGCATGCGTGCACACAGGGACCAGGGACCGCTCCAGCAATTACCCAGTCACGTGAGACTCAGGAGCCTTGGAGGGCGGGGCCGACTGGAAGGCAAGGTGGTCCCTTAAGCCCTGAGATTCCACCCATCCCAAGCTCAACAGAGAGGATTTTGCAGATTTGCAAGTCTAGTATCATAAGGCTGAATCCAACACAGAAGTTCTCCTGGCATAGTGAAAATGACAAGACAAGGGAAGGGATCACAAACAAAAGAAATGGAGGAAAACAAATGTCTAGATATGGAGTTCAAAAAAGCTTGTAATGTTTTTCAAGAATATACTAGAAAAGATGGATAAATTTAGCGAGACCCAAGAGGAGATGAAAAAGGGCCAATTAGAGATGAAAAAGAACCAACTAGAGATGAAAAAGGACCAACTAGAAATTAAACATACACTGACTGAAATAAAAAATATTATACAGAGACCTAACAGCAGACTAGAGGAAGGCAAGAATCAAGTCAAAAAAATTGAAATATAAAGAATCAGAAAAGACTCAACTGGAAAAGCAAGAAGAGAAAAGAATCCAAAAATGTGAAGATAATGTAAGGAGTCTCTGGGACAGCTTCAAGCGTACCAACATCAAAATTGTGGGGGTGCCAGAAGAAGAGAGAGAGCAAGATACTGAAAACCTATTTAAAGAAATAATGACTGAAAACTTCCCACATCTGTTAAAAGAAAAAGACTTACAAGTCCAGGAAGCACGCAGAACCCCATATAAAAGGAATCCAAAGAGGACTACACCAAGACACATCATAATTAAAATACCAAGAGCAAAAGACAAAGAGAGAATATTAAAAGCAGCAAGAGAAAAACAGTTTATTACCTACAATGGAGCACCCATACAACTGTCAGCTGATTTCTCAACAGAAACGATGCAGGCCAGACAGGAGTGACAAGAAATATTCAACGGGATGAATAGCAAGAACTTACAACCAAGAATAATCTATCCAGCAAAGCTATCATTCAGAATTGATAGGGCAGATAAAGAGCTTCACAGAGAAGAAAAAGCTAAAGGAGTTCATCAACTCCAAACCAATATTATATGAAATGCTGAAAGGTACTCTTTTAGAAGAGGAAGAAGAAAAAGGTAAAAGATAAAAAATTATGAACAACAAATACGTATTTATCAACAAGTGAATCTAAAAATTAAGTGAACTAAAAATTTGATCAACAAAATAAACTGGTGAATATAATAGAATCAGGAGCACAGAAAGGGAGTGGACTGATAATTCTCAGGGAGAAAGGGGTGAGGGGTGTACAGGAAGAGACTGGACAAAAATCATATACCTATGGATGAGGTCAACGGGAGGAAGGTAAGGGTAGAGGGAAGGGTGGGAGCCAGGTGGAGGGGAGCTATGGAGGGAAAAATAGAAAAATAAATGTAATAATCTGAATAATAAAGTTTTTTTTAAAGAAAAGAGTGCAGATTAAAGGCAGAAATAGAATCAGAGTGCCACAGCACTCAGGCAAGGCGTGATGGGTCCCCCACCTCACCCTGCACAAAAGCACAGTGCTCTTGCCTTTGGTCAGCCATGCTCATGTCCCCTCTGCTCTTCCCAAGGTTAGCGCTTTCTGCATGGCTTTCTGTTTTGAAATAATATGGCAAGTGAACTCAAGAACCAGAATTCTGAACCCCTAAAATGTCTTTTGTAATATATCATTAAACTTTTTTCAAGTATCTTCACATAAATCATAAATTTTCCCCAATACCTGAATAGAACTTTCTATTACAATTTTAGAGATGGGAAAACTGAGGTATGGTGTTTCAATACATCAACAAGTGTTCACTGAGTACCTAGGATGGGCCAAGTTCACACAAGTCATTTGCAAATACATAATGGCAAAACTAAAGAAACAGTCTGCTATTTACATTGTTTCCTTTAGTAGCTCACTGCTGAACTACTTTGGACAAGCTACTTAATATGTCTATGACTCATGTTTAACATTTATGAAGGAGGAGCAAAACATCAACTAATTGGAATGTATCTACTCATACTCCTTTGGTTATATATAAAAACTTTTAACATCTGATGAAAATAAGTCCAGTCTTAGTAGGTTTTGGTCAGTGGATAAAGCATCGGCCTGAGGACTGAGGGTCTCGGGGTTCAATTCTAGTCAAGGACACATACCTTGGTGGTAGGCTCGATCTCCAGTCCTGGTTGGGGTGCCTGTAGGAGGCAAATAGTAAATGTGTCTCTCTCACATTGATGTTTCTCTCTCTGTCTCTCTACCTCCCTTTCATTCTCTTAAAAAATATCAATAGAAAAATTTCTTCAGGTGAGGATTAAAAAGAAAAAGAAAAAAGAAGTCCATTAATATCAAGTCAAAAATATTGCATTTTTGGCCCTTAAATCTATTAATTATAGTCTACTCTTCCTTTTAAAGCTTATAACATCCCCCCCCCAAAAAAAAATGGTTATTTGGCTCTAGTGGCTATTTTAAGAGATTTTTTTTTCTGATGTATTATGTAAGAAGTGCCTTACCTGCAGGCTACTATTGTAAATTGCCCCAACATCTAATATATTATACATTTCACATTGTTCTGCCTACAATATTAAAGATTGGTCTCCTGGAAAATACTATAAGGGAATTTAACTATACATAAATATTAATAGGTGCAATAAAATAAGAACAGCATAAAGGTATTTCAGTACTAAAAGTTAAATGTGCTGGAGCCTAAGGAGAATCTTTACTCTTTCTCAGTTTGTAAACGACTTTAAATTCACATAAAATTATGCAATTATAAAAATGAAAAGAACAAAATGACAAAAAAATGCATTACAATATATTAAGGAGAGAAGTTAGTGGCTTAGAAAGCACCAAGATGACAAAGAAAAGTACAATATTCTAGAATAGAAACAAATCATCACAATTGCTCTCCCACAAAGCACTAACAGACAACTCTCAAACCATTCTAAAGTTGAGAGAAGGTTATATGAAAGGACTACTGAAGCCAATAAATATCCAACTTGGAGCAGAGGTTTGGCTTTACATTTCCGTGTGCAAGAATTTCATCACAGGTGGTAAGCACACTCCCCACGGTATGCTCAAGCTGCAGCATCTGCAGAATCAGAACGGAAATATTGTCAAGGTAAGTTTCTGTCCTTTCCAGTGGGAAAGTAGTTATTTTAAGATCAAGTGAGAATAATTTAGCTTAATCCCAATTCACTTGAAAAACTGTAGACTAACCCCATTTGTCAAGTGGAGGTCGGATTAGTTAGTTTTATTTCTAAATACTTTCAAAAGGATCTAGATAGTTCGGGTGAGGGATTATGGTTAAAAATATAACTGAAATTGAAAGAGATTTCATAATCCCTTGATCACTCTGAACTTTAGTTTTCATGAATTCAGGAAGCAGAACTTGGGTTGTATCTCTATAGCAATTCTACAATTATCTGGAAACCATGAAAGTTCAGATTGACTGTAACCCTTCCAAAGTAATTTTCACATCTACTTGAAAATAAATAAATTGATTTTAAAAGGAAAATAGTAATTCCCTTACCTGATCAGTTCTAGAGATTCTCTCCTCCAGGAGCAAGTAGCAAAGCCTGTCAAGTTAACTTTCAGAAATAAGCAAAATCCAACCACCTCCACCACTACTGCAGTACCCAAACCACAGAAATGAGCCCAAGTAGTAGAGTCCTAATAGCCCTCCCTCTTTCCATTATCGAAACTTCCTGCAATTCATCCTTTACATAGGGGATAGAGCAAAAGTAGGTTTACAGTTGTGAGTATGTGAAACACAAAGTTTATTCCTATATTGAAATTTATTAATTATTGCATTGTTTTCCATATGAACAACTGTAAACCTACTTTTGCCCTATCCTGTGGTGCTTGAATGATCCTGGTTATAACATACTTTTGGAGGTGGCTGTCCACCCTGACCCTCCTTGTCTTCATTGTACTCTCTGATTGCAGTGGATTGGATATATGATCCAAGCTGGGTCAATGAGATTCTGTATCTCTAGACTCTGGAACTAAGAGTCACAGCCCCAAGTCACTCTCTGTGGGTCTTAATAGAAGATCTATACATTTGGAAGCTATAAAAATGATTATCTTCCACCATGTGCACAAGAAGTGAAAAAAGTCAACCTGGGAAGAGGATATGCATCATATGCTCAGAGAGAAATAGAGATAAAGTCCTACTGAGAAAGAGAAGTGGAGGAGAGAGAAATTGAAAAAGAGAGAGGGAGAAAGGAAGAGGAAAACATACAGAAATAGATACACAGGCAAATGAAAAACAGACCATCACCTTGGCTCCGGATGACTTGCCAACTGCTGAATCCCGGCATGGTTTGAGGCCTAGAGTTCCACAAGATACCTCCATATTCTTATAATAAACTCCCTTTTCTTACCCATAGTAACTTCAATCCACCATGAGAGATGCAGGGACAACAGCCTTCCTTAGTGTCTCCTAGCTCCCACAATTGAGAAAGATCTAATTCCTGTAATAAATTCTTTATTCCACATCACTTATTTTTAATATGCTTCTCTGATACAACACCAACTGATACATGAGGGTCTACAATTAGATGACCCATTTTGTCATTTGTAAGGAAGGGAAAACAATTTCCTCCTCACAGGCCTCTTTAGGGAATTGGAGGCAGAATTGGATATAAAATGCTTAGTTTATTATAACCTTACTAGAGGCTCATTGCAGGAAGGAACCTGCAAGAATAAGGCTTCCTTTGATGGTCTCCGAAGCCGTGCCTGCTTCCCATCCTGCCTGCTTCCCGCCCTATGCCCCCGCCCTTGCTTGCTTCTCTGTAGCTTCCCTCACTTCTATAGCACTTGGCTTCCTTCCACACTGTCTTCAGTATTTGCTCTGTACTGGGATATGCAAATTGACTGCCATCTTGGTTTTTGTTAATTTGCATACTCACTCCTGATTAGCTGGTGGGCATGACTTGTGGGCATAGTAGAGGTATGGTGAATTTGCATGTTTCTATTTTATTAGATAGGATAAGTACCTCCATCATCATCATCATCACTATTCAAAAAATCTACTCTGTATTATTAGTTGAAGATGAACTTATTAATGAGAAGTTTTAACTGCTAGTTGGCAAAAGATGATACAATATCCCTAACATAATATGCTTTTAACACTTGAAAATCCTCTTTCAAGAAAATTAATATTCTAATAATAAGTATCCTTTGTGGTGATTTCCAGTCTTTTATTTTTTTATTTATTATTCCTTAATTTTTCACTATTCAGGATGGCACTGTGGTCTCTGGACCAAATGAGGCCAATGCAATAACAACAAAGTATGCTGATATGACACTTGGAATCTAAGGCAACAGCAGCAAACACAGGAAAGGTGCTGATGTGCCACATGGCCCAGTGGTCAGACACTGCCTCTGTGGGAGTCAGCAACACACCCCATGTTGCTCTAGACAGCTAGGCAGTTTCTGTGCAGTCCTTTTTTAATTTTAATTTTTTAATATTTTTATTGATTTCAGAGTGGAAGGGAAATAGAAACACCAATGATGAGAAAGAATCATTAATCAGCTGCCTCCTGCACACCACCTACTGGGGATCAAGCCCACAACCCAGGCATATTCCCTGACCCTGAATCAAACCGTGACCTTCTGGTTCATAGGTCAACACTCAATCACTGAGCCATGCCAGCTGGGCGTGTGCAGTCCCTTTTTGAAGAAAGTGTAACTCTGGTATGGCTGTAACTCTGCCGAGACTGTCCTCTATCTTTAAACTCATGATTTCTAACCTGATAAAAGGTTCTGTGTTGGATGACACATGGGTGTAGGATGATTACACAGAAGCTATCAGAGAGACAAGACTGTCTGCTCTTATTAGATGTGATGGCTAGGCAAGACATATGCTACTGATCTGTAAACACTATGAGGACAAAAAAAGTTTTAAATTGGGTTAAGGTGACTTAAGGCAGAATTCAAGATGCCAGTTGCCTCAGAAATGAAACTGTGCTAACTTTCTCTCCAAAGTCCTTTCCAGCAAGGAGGGCAGGAGCTCAAACCTCAGAGACAGGCCATAGCATCATAGCTGAAGACCACACAACAAACAAATCCAATGTGAAGAGAGGGGTCTGGAACACAGTGAGGAGGGTGAGGAAAAGTGAAGCCTAAACTCTTCTAGGAGGGAGGGATCCTAAAAGGGGCATGACGGTCACCCTACCCATGGAAAAGCTCCCAAGCCACTTTCTGTCTCAGTGGAAACCACAGTGTGCTGCTAGTATGAAGACAGGAAGAGCAAAATCAGGAATTTACTTTTTTAGCCAAAGTAAAAGTCTAAGTTTTGCTCAAAGAAGGAACTTTGAATCTGTTTGGCAAGAAATAAGTAACACAAAAGGACTAATTTAGATCTGAAAGCCCAAAGGTAAAGTACTATAAAATATACCATTTCTATCATAAGAACTTAGTCCGGCCCTCATTATCATCAGTATTATTCAAATAGCCTATGATGTGTTGCAAGTTGAACTTATCAATGAGGAGTTGGTCTGCTCTTCTGGAGGACAGATTAGAAAACCAAATCAGGTGCCATCGTGCTTCTTTTATCCTAATGCAGGGTCAGCCATGTCTTGGCAAAAGGTGATACAACATCCTAACACAGCATCCTTTCATTAACTAAAAAGTGGTACAGGCTGACCTTAGGCTTGTCTCCCTGAGCATCTCTGATGCCAGAGGATACCTTAGCTGGGGACCTTCATTCCTAGCTCCCCTCTCTACAGTTCCCATCAGTAGATACAGCATTGACTGAGCTCGTCCTGTCCCTCAGAGACATGGGGCTTCCAGGAGCTGTGCTCTCCTTAACTTGCCTGCGTGAGACACGGATCCAGGGCTGAACTGTGTGACCTTGAACCAGCCAAACTAGAGCTGTTTCAGAACATTCTCAGGAAACAACATGATTAGAAACTAAAGTATTTGTCCAAAATCTATGGCAAGATGTATAATGCTAAGTAAACATCCCTTCCCCTTCTTGGAGCAATCTTGAAGGGAATCCATTTACCTGTAAGGCTTCTCTCCTAAATGTCAACTCCATTTTAAATAAATAAAATGTGTCTTCATTGTTGAAATGTGTTTTTTTAAATAACTGTCTTTCCATCCTAAAGCAATGGTTATTAATGATTTTATGTGTTTTTCTCCCATGTGTTACTACACAGTTTCTTGTATGTGTTTTTACCATAGTTGTTGTTTCTCATGCATATTTTTAGAATCTGGCTTTATTTCAATTAACATTTAAACAGAAGTAATTGACCCTGCTTTCACATAACCTCCATTTGTATCAGTTTTTCAAATTCTGCATAACACTCCATCATTGGTTTCCATTTAGAGAATACCATAACAAGGGATTTCTCTCCCTCTGCCTCTCTTACTCCCTCCTCCTCTCTTTCCATCCCCCTCACTTTCCTTTTCCAACAATTTGGATTGTTCTGCACTGTTCAGTGGAGAAAGCTACCGCTGCGGTGAGCACCTGGGTCAGCTCAGCGGAAGCTGGGACTCAAGACTAAGGAGCTCTGTGATTTAAAACATAAAATCTTTTCAACTTTTTATGAAGTTGGGAAACTAAACATGAACAGTTCCAACATTAACCATTTTCTTTAACTCTGGTGTCACAGAGAGGTGACTGGTGGCATTGACGATGGAGCATAGCACTCTAAAGTTGGTAACATATTTTGTAGGGACATAGAGATAATTCTCTCTAGAAAGTTTATCATTACTATTTTAAGATAAAATTAACACTTCCCTCCTCAGCATTTTAACTAAGCTTTGTTTTTAACCATCACGCATTCACTTTATTCCACTTAGTCTACCATTATTTATGAATAGGTATTTCCACCATAGGTAATAATGACTTTGAGCTGTCATTCATTCATCCACAGAAGTATAGGCACTGATTTATGTGTAGACATGTTTGGTCAGAGGAAGCAACCAATACATTTTCAAATGAATTGTCAATAAACAAATGTTCATGACTGCTACATACCGGGTACTAGGTTAGGTAATAGAATAAAACACATTCCATTCCCTTTTCAAAAAAATATAGAATTGGCTCTTGACAAATGCAAGGTAACAGATTTGAGTTTAAAAATACAGCAGATATACTTTATGCAGTAAGAAAACCCCCACTTCAATGCTTTCTCTAACTTGGTATCTGTGTCTAATAGTGCCAATAGATTAAGCCCTATTGGTGAGGTAAAATATCTTGAACAAAATTTAGACAGGGGAGTCACTATTAAACTGCAAGCCATAAAATAACTGCAAGCATGTTTATGAACCACCTTGAAAGTCATTCAAAGACAGTAGAGAAGAAACTGATTACCAGAAACAATAGCTGCCAGGCTCTTTTACACCAGTTCCTTATAAATGGGAGTCACCTTAGCAATCTTCACTAGCCTCCTACTGAAAAAAAAAGTAACTTGTACTTAAAGATTTATAATGTCTACTTAAAGGTGACCTGGGATGGAATTTGCTCCCTTTTTAACTTCTCCAGGTCCAAAATCACTGTGACACAGTAAATTCTACCAGCTAACCTCAAATTGCCTTACAGGCTATATCAATAAAAGGTCTTTCAGTTGAAAAGGCCAATTGTAGTCTAAATCCCTGCCCTTGACTAGTAAGAAGGCTTAGTGGGCTTCTAAGACATTTCCCTCCCACATCCCCTCTACCCTGGGCCTGCCCCCCACCACAGCCCTGAGGATTTAATTAACCATTTCAGCATCAAGATGAAGGTGTCTCAGTTGCCTGCAAGCCAGTTCAGTGAGGCTGGTGGCTATTAACTAGTTGTGACAGCCCTCAGTATAGCAGCAGGATGGTCCTATACTATGGAGGAGCCTTCTCCACAAGGGTAAGTGTTCTGGCCAAAATGAGTATCAGCAGCTTCTTGTCATGTCATCCATAGTCACATATCCCAAACCTCCCTAGATGGAAAAATATCCTGCCACATTTAGATGGTTTACAACCAACGGTCCTTTACAATTAATTATTATATTTCCTCAAGATTTAAGGAGATACATGATTCAATTAGGGACAGTATTGATTGGTTTTCTTTTTGTTTATAATCATGGAGAAAATAAAAAATACTCATTTTGGAAATTATCTAATATAAATACACTATGATCATGCTGTAAAACAGAGCAAAAGACTGGACCTTTATCACCTGTTCAAACTCCTGTGTTAAAGCAGACAGGCAGTTTTCAGAAAAGATTACAGTCATAGTCCTAGGTGCTCTGAGACCCATCTCTAAGCCTATAAGATGTGTGCACCTATTCAGTTGCACATCTTTGTTAGATTCCTGTTTGGGAATTTTTTTACCCCCCACTCCCCTTGGGGAATCTTGATTCTGTCTGCTGTCCCATTATTGTCTAAGCACATGGATTTGCCCTAAATAGTAATCACCATGTCCCAGGTACTTGCTTGGCAGCACCAATGACTTTGAACTTCTTTCTTCCAATCTTTCCAAAAGCTCAGCTCCCAAATTCATATTTGTGAAAGATCCTTAAGCACATTCATGTATCCATTGCTCCAAATACTATAAAATACATCCTAAGGTCCTAGTTCTCAGAGGTGTAGTATCCTAAATAAATGTATAAAAGATGGCAAGGAAGATTGAATGGAGCCTGCCACTACTAACTGTAGACAACTGGGGACCTCAGCCTCTACGGATCACTCTAGACTGCACTGGCATTATACAAACCCCACTGACAGAAATAACCCTAATGGGTAAGCAGAACAAACAGCCAAAACAAACACTTCAAAATGTTCTCCCACGTCACAAGTTCGTTTTACGGTGTCATAACTTGGTGAGTTTACACCTGTAATATAGATATAATAAAACCTTCCTCAACAGTTTTTGATAAGAAATAGAATATTGAGCAGCAAGTATGACACTTATTTCTGTATTATGTCTAAGCCTGATCATTAATCTCTAGAGTAGATTACCTATAATAAAAAAAACATTATTTTTCTTATCACAATTTCAATTATATATTAATGTGTGTTTATTATCTACCATTCCGATTAGATTTTGATATCTGTACACTATTGAACTATAGTGCCTATAATGTCCCCAATGCTAATTAAATGACTGATCAAATAATTAAATAAGTGAATAAATGAATGAGCCAGGGTACTAACATTTAACAAAAATATTAAATAATAATAAAGCTGCTTTTACTTTTCAGTATCACTAAACCATGGCATTTGTTTACTGCTTTGTGAAAATTTTACTGTTTTTTTCTACTTGTTAAAGTATTAGGCAGATCATTTGAAATATGATGATCAAATTTACCTGAATATTAGTCATTAATTTCAGAATTCATGGACTACTATATTTTTCTGCATTAATACCTTTTATATAGAGAATTAACTTACAATTATAAGACCAAGTTAAGTGATAAAATTAGGCAAAAATTATATAAGATAGCTTGCTGGTTTCATATATATGTATATGTAATATATACATGGTTACTAGTTACTTACATACTACATAGATATACTAGTTTTTTAAAACATCACATACATATCCATAAGAAAATATTTATAGTGCTTGTGTCCATATTGGATTTTTTCCCCTATTGTATTTATCTTCATGGCCTTTTCTTCTATAAGTATGGAGGATTACTTATGTGATTAAGTATCTAAAATTCTAAATAAAAGGCACTTACTAATTTAATTTTAAAATTGTTCAAATGAATACATTTTAGCATGCATTTAAAATTCATACTCCTTTGTCAGTACATCTATCTTTTTAAAAATTTATTCAGAACATAAGGTTAACACAGCCATAGAGTCTTGGGGTCGTTTCTTCTACTTCCTCCACCATGTTCTCAGTATACTTCTTAAAAAGCAAAGACATTGCCACTTAAAAACACCATTCCATTTTAATCAAGACCCTGAATACATGTGAAGAGCCTATTCACTTGGATCTAGGGAGTACAGCACTTATTCTGTGCAGACTGTCTTACAGGACACTCACACCCATGCCAATCCACAGGGATAGGGAAGACTGTGGATTTTTCTTCAAATCTCTGAGGGCAACATTCTTATCACTCATGTGTTCAAAGACCCTTATTGTATGTTAACTATACATTATCAGGGTTGGGGGTCCTTTATTCTGCCAGGGACCATTTGTATATTTATAACATCATTTGCTTAATATAATTCACTTAATATAAATTTATGGTGCTATGAAAAAAGCTCTTGGATTTATTGAATTTTGAGTCCTGCCTGTGATTTCCTTGGTAGGGCTACACCAAATGACATTCCCCAACCCTGGTTTAACTAAAAAAGAAAAAGAAAAAAGTCCTGCTCCAACCATACCATTCCTCTCAAATGTAAAAGGGTGCTCCAGATGACTTCCTGTGGGTATCCTCTGCACACAGACTAGAGGCAGCCATTTAGTGGTGGAGTAGTAGAAATAGTATAACATTTAATCCTTATAAAAATACCTGTTTGGTGGATACAATTATTACCCCTATTTACAAACCACGCAAACAGAGGCCCAGAAAAAGAAATGATCTGTGGATGCTATACTGTCCCAACCCGCGGGGTTAAGTCAACGAGGACCCTAGAGGGGGAGTGGGGATGAAAGGGACAAGAGACACAAGGAATGGAGACAAGACAAAGTTCTGATCAAGTCTCCTTTATTCAACAGTAGATTGGGGTATTTATGGGGCGAAGGAGGAATGAGGAAGTTAGCGAAAATTCCTAGCCCTAAGGGGAAACGCCTGGCTTTTGGGAGATAGGGAAAGAGATAAGGTTTGGGGTAAAAGAAACCTAGCCTGAGGTTAGTGCTAATGTGGCTGGCGCTTACTACAAAATGGCTATCAAGCACAACAAGTTTCCCACACTATACAACTGGTGATGGAGTCAGGATTGGAACACAGAGGTTGACTCCATAACTTTCCCTCTTAACTGCTTCTCTACTCCCTCCCAACTCTAATGATGCCAACAACGACACTAAAAATACAACTTACTCTTGAAAGATTACCAACGTTTCTATATACCAGGAAAGATTTTCATTTGCTTAGAAATGAATGCTTTGCACTCAACATAGTTATTCTGACTGGATAATATCATCATGAAATCTTAACGTATTACTGTGTCTGCCTGGATTTCTCCCTTTCTCTTTCAATTTGGTAACTATTCTACTTCCTCACTTCAGGGAAGATAAAGAGTTTGAGTTTTACAAACACTACGCACATAGGGGAGTTGTCACATAAAACATTGGAGGCCCAGTTAAAGTTAGATTTCAAATAAATAACAAATCATTATTTAGTATGAGTATATCCCATGCAAAATCTAGAACATTTATATTTTAAAATTCTTCATTTAACATTAACTGGGCATCTTCTATTTTTAAATGCTAAACCCTATCTTTGGATAAGTTGGATAGTATATGGAGGGAGCAAAAGGAGAGACAATTCACACAACAGGCAGAGAATCTTAGAAAAAGTGGGAGGATGAGTGTGTAGGCAGATGAAACCATAAGCAACCTGACCAAGCGATCCAAGGGTAGCAAGAAAGGGGCAGTGAGCTGCCATCCCCGAAGATGGTGAGTGTAATGGGGCGACCCGAGACAAACGACCACCAGACAGCCAATTAGAAAATTTAGGAAGCCTTTATTACGAACTCGAGTCAAACTCGAGTCCGGGCTCAGGGTTCCACTGACACAGCAGGGAAGCACGAGAGCCCCGAACCTCTGCAGCAAGTGCTTTTTATCCTCAGCGCAGGAGGACTTGGCAAATTTTAATTGGCTAAGCATTACTAAATTTCATATACTGACTCTTAGTCTAAGCTTTTTAATTATACAAGTAAGCAGTCTAGATAGCAGTTGTCCATGAAGGAGTTGTTTGTCAGACTTCATGGCTTCTCAAGGCCAGGGGTGCCTTCAAGCACCTGGTGTTCTGTTCTATGTCACAGGATGTTTAGCTGGGAAACCCCCGTTCCTTCTTTCCCCCAGGCTTGAGGTCACCCTGACCCTGAGTCATTCTTTGTGGGGAAACGCAGTCTGGTCCTTGCCCCTCCACAGTGAGGACATCACCCCTGGCTGGTCGTTCCCCACGTATCTGTTGATACTGGAGCCATCCACAACTCCAAGTTATAAAACTGAGATCCGACCTAGAAGCCCAAATCAGAAGGCGGGGTCAAAATAAAGGCACTGTGGATGAAAAGAACCACTATTACATGAGGAAAACACAGATGCTCTCTAGTTTTTACTGAAGCAAATGAATACTAACCTTCAGCTCAGGAGGAGTGGAGTAGCTTAAGAATTCTCCTCTTCAGACATAACCATCCAGAAGCTGAAGCAGAATCACAGAAGCCACTATCACACCAACTTCTGAGCAATCAATCTGAAATGCTAATTGAGTGCCCAGTGGCCGGCCCTATACTACAAACCAGAGAAACTGAGGTGAGAGACACATGAGCCCTGCTTTGAGGCACTTAACAGGAGAATGGACAAAATCAACAGGTAAAGAAGCCATTTCAACATGAGAGTTCCATGTACAAGGGAAGTCGTCAGACGAGGGCAGGATTAACTGTCTGGGAAGTGACAGGGAAAACTTCACAGAGGGAAGTGCTCCAGAGAGAGCTTTAAAGACCAAGCTGGTATTTGCCAAGACAGTGATGAAAAGGATAGACCCTCCGAGGTGTGTGTGATGTTTCTGGAACTCACAATGGTTAGAAGAAGAAAGGAAGGAAAGGAGGCAGAACCAGCTCATGAAAGACCTGTGACACACAAGTGCTTCCCATACTTAATTGTATGCACCTAGGGATCTTGATAAATGCAAGTTCTCTTCAACTGAGCCTCTGAGACTCTGTATCTCTAACGAGCTGCCCAATGAGGCTAGTTTGAGAAGCACAGCTGGAGGGTAAGGCAATGCCACATTTTAGTTCCTGAACTTTCTCCAGGAGCCATCTTGGGGCATCTCTGGCCTGGGGATGGCTAGATTTAAAAAGGCTAGAAGCAGATATAAATCCAGGAAAGAAATGCCTAAACTGAAGACACTGAAGATAAAGAGAAGAGGATGAATATAGTAACACTGAAAAGGTAAAACTGAAATGAGCTGGTATTCAATGGAGGCACAAATATGGGAAACAGACAGGAGATGATAGCAGACTTTTTTCACAAGTTGTGATACGGTTTGAGGTATGTAACAATCACTTAGCATTGAGGGTATCCTATCACGATTACCTGAAACACATGACTTTAAGGAGTGCATTTTAAATGTATTGTGTGGCATCAGTCACGTGACTTTAAGGTCACCTGGGATATACATTGAGTCCTCACTGTGTCTCCAGCAATGAGCACGTGCCTGGCATGGGAGGCTTCCTCTCCTACTGCACCTCTGCTGATGTGCAGTCAGTCTACTCCTGATCACACTGCTTCACATGTGGGAAAGCACAGGAAACTTCCAGAGCAGCAGTCCCCACACATTCCCTCCTTCACTTCCTCTCTGTTCAGTTAAACATCTGAAATGATAAGATATTTCAATGCCAGTACTGAACCTGAGAGTGCATTCATTTCTCAAATTCCGGAATAACATCCTTAGGTACGGATCCCAGAGGTTCCTCTTAAGAACTGATTAGAGTTTGTTTCTTTATCTCCCACTGATGATTGCTTCTTTGGATATCACAGACTTAGTACCTGTGCTAATTGCTTTCTCTTGTTAGAATCCAATTTTCAACATGTTGAAACGTAACTTAAGCCAGTGCTTCTTAGGCCAGCACCAGGTTAGAATCACCTGGGGTCATTTTCAAATGCTCAGGTTCAAGCCCCAGGGATTTCAAGGTAACTGGACTAAAGCGGGCCCAGGTATCAGGAGGGTTTATAAGTTTACCAGTGATTGTAACATACACCAGAACCTCTGACTTACTAGGAAGCAAACAGAAATTCGGATTTTGTTTCCCGAACCCAGCATCTAAAGCTCCCCCACACATACCACAGTGCAGCCAAGAAAAGGTAAAAACTTAGATAACACTCACCTAAGTCTATCTATAGCAGTGGTTCTCAACCTTTCTAATGCTGCGACTCTTTAATACAGTTTCTCATGTTGTCGTGACCCTAGTCATAAAATTATTTTCGTTGCTACTTCATAACTGTAATTTTGCTACTGTTAATGAGTCATAATGTAAATATCTGTGTTTTCCAATGGTCTTAGGTTCTACATCAGTGGTTCTCAGCCTGTGGGTTTTGACCGCCTGCAGGGTCGCCTAAGACCAGTGGTCAGCAAACTCATTAGTCAACAGAGCCAAATATCACCAGTACAATGATTGAAATTTCTTTTGAGAGCCAAATTTTTTAAACTTAAACTTCTTCTAATGCCACATCTTCAAAATAGACTCACCTGTGGTATTTTGTGGAAGAGCCACACTCAAGGGGCCAAAGAGCCGCATGTGGCTCCCGAGCTGCAGTTTGCCGACCACTGGCCTAAGACCATTGGAAAACATAGATGTTTACCTTACGATTCATTAACAGTAGCAAAATTACAGTTATGAAACAGCAATGAAAATAATTTTATGGTTGGGGGGTCACTACAACATGAGGAACTGTATTACGGCATTAGAAAGGCTGAGAACCACTGAATTCTAAAGCCATTTCAGGGGCACCAACAACAGGAAGAAGTCCAGACCACCACTCAAGGTGGTATAAAGTCTATGCAGAAAGATGATCAGTAAAAAGAGCCCAGATTTGCCAAGACTGGTTTGGCTCAATGAATAGAGCATCAGCCTGCGGACTGAAAGGTCCCAGGTTCTATTCTGGTCAAGGGCATGTACCTTGCTTGCGGGCACATCTCCAGTGTGGGACGGACGTGCAGGAGGCGGCTGATCTATGTCTCTCTTTCATCGATGTTTCTGACTTTCTATCCCTCCCCCTTCCTCTCTGTAAAAAATCAATAAAAAATATATTTAAAAAAAAGAGCCCAGATTTGACAATTAAAAACAAAACAAAGAACAGTTCTATTATTTCACTGGTTACATAACATTGAATAAATTATTACCCTCATCTGTTTTCTCACCTATTGGTATACATAAATCTTCCCCATGAAGTTGTTAAGCAGATTTAATAAAGGTTCTATGTTAATATACTTATAAACAGTTTGTTCATGATTCGACTCCTGAGATTTTACACCACTCTAGGCATGCTATTTTTCTTTTTTTGCGATATTCTTGGCATTTGTAGGGTGATTTTAACCAGTTAATCTAAGAGCATTTGCAACTTAATTTTCTATTTCTAATGAGTACTTATCAAATGAGTAGCATGACATGAATGATATTCTGTATCTCTGAGTATATCTTAATCTCATGTGTGTATTTTAAATTGGGAGTGGAGGGGACAAGGTCACTATGTCTATAAGAAAGCACTAATCAACAAAAGAATTTGACACTTTCAGCATTAGTGTCCAGTGTTATGAACTGAAGAGCTTAATCATTTGGCAAAGTGGCCTGTACCCATGGTTTCATCTTTGAGGCATCTAGCACCTGGCCAGAGGCCTGCCTGAGCCCAGTGGGTGACCACATAGGGGCAGCTGGGTAGGTACAGCCTAGTGTTCAATGGTAGTGGTCAGGTCCAGGTTCCCAAGAGGCCCAGAGGCCTCTAATTGGGTGAAGCAGACAGTAGTTCCTCACCTCCAACAAGCACAACCAAGTTACAAAATAGCTTGGTTTTATATTTCTCTGTAAACTCATTAAATCTCTGTTCTTTTCAAATTCTGCTCAATTCAGTCCTTTCACAAAAATATGAGATATGCATGATTTTCATAGCCACGAGCTCTCAGTCCTGCAAATGCAGCTTTCTCTTTCTAACTGAAGTAAATTCTATCCCTCATGTTTCCTGGTAGAAAATTGAGTCTGATCACTTCTACATTTTAAGTCAACCACTTCAGTATTTTCTAAATTATTTCAGTATTATGCTCAATCAAATTATGGACTTTCCCCTTTCTCTCTTCTCTCTGGGGCTGGGTCTAAGTGGAGTGTTTATACCCAGTAAGGTAGTCTCAGTGAGGAAGTGTTCTTGTGGTTGTCCAGAGCTGATACCACTGATATATTGCAACCATAATATCTAGTTTTTAGTTCTGTTGTGCTCCAAATGAGCTCCCACTCCTCTGGTCTTAGACTGGATAACCCAGGCCATGACCACCTACAGCTGCATCCCTGTCATAACCTTTAGAACCCTTTGATGTCCAGATTTCTCTCTCTGCAAAAATATGCATCCTTATTTGGGACATGAGAAAAGTTCAGTCACTATCCCTCACCTCTTTGGGACAATGGGGCAATTAAGATCTTTCAGCAAGTGCTCTCTAGCTCTGACACCCCATGGGGTATTCCCTACTTCACTGCTGATTGGCATGAGAGTCTTTACAATTTCTCTCCCTTCTAGCCATCCTGATGGGAAAGAGAACACTTCTCCTACTTAGGACATGGTAGATTATGCTGTAGAAGTAAATCCAAAAGACCAACAAAATTCCATTCCTTACTCAAATAAAATCCATGAGAAGTCCAGAATACTCTCTACAGATATATCTTTCATGTGTTGGCTCATTCTTCCAGATGCAAGATAAGAAGCAGATTGAAAAGTGAAGCACCAACAATTAGATGCTTGAATACAGAAATGACATATGCCACTCCCATTGAATTTATTGGCAAAGTTTCAAAATCATGGCACTCTTTGAGGGAGAGGGAAAACAACAATGCCCATGTGCCCAGGAAAATGGGGCCCAAATATTAGTACACTGTAGCAGTGTTTGCTACAGTGCTGGCTCTCTCAATTGGCGCATCTAATCCAGGGGTTCATGCATGTTTAACTTATTGATGCACAGATCAGAGAATAGGTCTGGAAAAATATGTCTTTAAGTACTATGGTAATTTGTAAAGAGGCCAGAGTTACTCAAGAATTTTGCTGAAACTGGAAAGAGGAAAATGGAAGCGAAAATATAGTCAATGTCAGACTAAGAAGTTCCATACAAAACTTTTTCTTAGAGTCTCTGCCCATTGCTTGGTTCATTACTTGGGAGTTGGCCCAAAATGGGGACTCTGTCCTAAAACCAATGACTGGTTTTTTAATTTTTGTTTTTGTTTTTCAGTTTCCAAACTCCTTCCCTCTCTTCAGTTGGGAGCATCTTTATCTAGTGAGAGAAGGGGAACAGAGAGGAGAGGTAAAGGAAAAATATCAAAAGATGACTTAAGAGTTTTAACTTTAAAAAGTCAGGAACTTGACATATTTCTCTGTCCTCTTGACAACCTCTACTGTCCTATGAACTCCCTGCCCCACTATGTGCAATGCCAATCTAGTATGTCTCTGACATAGTAAAATGGGGCAGGATCATGAGGTTAAAAGCCAACAGACTCTATTGAATAGAGGAAGGTTGGTAT
>JAAGEH010000389.1:5009336-5100864 GCA_011751065.1 Lasiurus cinereus
CGAAAATATAGTCAATGTCAGACTAAGAAGTTCCATACAAAACTTTTAAAGTGATGTGTTCTGAATAGTATAGCACTTGTATGAGATTCTGTCTCAGCAAACCACAATGACCAGTCATTTCTTCTTAATTGATAAAGATGATTCAAGAGATGAGGTACCCTCCATAAGAAGCTATTCATGTTGAAGAATATGTTCATTTAACATATATTTAATAGGCCCAGCCAGAATGGCTCAGTGGTTGAGCATTGACCTATGATTCAGGAAGAAGTTCACATGGTTCCATTTCGGGTCAGGACACATACCCAGGTTTCAGGCTCAATCCCCACTGTAGGGTGTGCATTAGGCAGCAAATCAGTGATTCTCTCTCATCCTTGATATCTCTCTCTCTCTCTCTCTCTCTCTCTCTCTCTCTCTCTCCCCTCTCTCTCTCTGTCCCCTTCTCTCCCTCTCTCCCTCTCTCCTCCCTCCCCCCTCTGAAAAACAATAAATGCTTATGCTCATATTCTTGGGGTGTCAGGGGGCTCTACTGTCTTGTCAGGGAATGATAACATATCTAGGGTCACCTGGTTATTGGGTGATATAGACTGGCTTCTCCTGGGTGGCAGGTGCCTTCTTCCTCCTCCTGAGACCAGCAACCTAACCTGGGCACATTCAAATGGCATGAAAAGGCAAGAGAGCAAACCTAGTCACACACAGAGCTTCCAAGATTCTGCTTCCATCACATCTGTTGAGATCCCACAGACCAAGGCATATCACGATACTAAGCCCAAACTCAAGTAATGGAAGCAAGAAGAGCTGAAATGTCAGACCAAGTCATGCTCTTCACCACGTCTGAGGTGCTGTCCACCAAGAATGCCTAGGCAGGGCTAGAGGACTGGCTGGCCAGGGCACTAACAAAATGCTGAATGAAAATCTGAAGCAGGGACTAGCTTCTGAGAACTCAGGGGGAGAGACTGAGAAAAAGAAATGAAATATGGCACTGAGAATTATGAGCAGAAAGAATTGAAAAACCCTTAATTATAGAAATTAAAGTACTAAGCATGACTAAGAATGACCAGAGTATATAATTCTTAGCTTTAATTTGCCTGAACACACACTACCTTCAATGGAGTGCTTCACGCAGTTCTCAGTCGCCCCTTGAAACAGTCCCTCTGTAGCAGCAAGCTGGGCATTGCTACTAGGTTTTAAATGTGGAGTGCTGAGGATTGAAGAGTCAAATGAGGTGCCCAAGGCGACAAAACTTGTAAGTGACACAGTTGAGACTCAAATCCAAGTCCAGTTCATTTTTTCCACTATATAATGAAAACTTGGGGAAAAAAAAAAACAGTCTTAGGAACAGTAACGTTTAAAACATTTTTCCTATAATTTTCCAGCATAGGGGCCAAAGTGCGAAGTGTCATCTAATTTAGAAAAGAATGAGTAAATTGGTGGTTGCTATGGAGCCACCTTAGCTCTTCCTTGCTATGAAGTGGGGGTTGATAGTGAAGGCTATTAAAGTTATCATGAGCCAACATTTACATATTCTCTCTAAGTGATGGCAAAAACATAAAAGTTGGGATACAATGGTTCAAAACGCTATTGGAGAAGGTTGGGAGTGGGGTCGCAATGGGGGAATCAGGATCAATCAGCAGTTGGAGCCTCTGATGGAAAAAGATCCCTTTGAACAATGGGATAAAATAAAAGCTATAACTCATAAATATAAAATCAAACAATACTTTTTGGCAAGGAAGAAAAGCAGAGGTGACAAAGTGTAGGTAGGAGACCTAAAACATTAAAAACTGTGCAAAGATATAGATCATTACTGTAGCAGGATAAGGAGCTAAGAAAGTCTCTGGGGAGTGGGATAGGGAAACTAAGACAGGGAAACTAAACAAGGCCAAACAGTTTGGGCAGCTTGCAGCTTGTGACTCCCAAGACATTATCTTCCCCAATCAAGGATACCTGAGAGCAAATGGTTTATACCTCTCCTCCCTAACCAGAGAATACATAGCTTACATCACTCTGGCCTGGGAAAATGGAGAACAAAGACCCAGTTAATGCCATTTGTTCCACCTAAAGCCAAGGACAGATGAAGTTAAGGAACACATAACAAAAACCTCATTAAAGCCAGAAAGACCAAAGATAAAAGTAAAACAGACTAAAGAATAATGCCAAATTCCCCTATACACTCATTTGAATGCATCAGCATATTAAAAATGCACTTGGAAAGCTGATGAATAGTCTACTGAAACCCTCCCCCAAAATTCTCCCCTGCATGAGAATAAAAATAATAATAATAAAAAGGATAAAAAGCCCTCAGGACGAAGACTCAGTGCAGCTTGCTCTAGAGCAGTGGTTCTCAACCTGTGGGTCGCGACCCGGTGGGGGTCAAACGACCAAAACACAGGGGTCGCCTAAAGCCATCGGAAAATACATATTGCCGATGGCTTTAGCCGCTGAGAAGTCGCCCTACCGTCTGCAGCAGTGCTATTCAGCTGGAACGCACGCCGTTATGGATGTGCGTTCCAAACTGAATGCTTAATTACGTGCATGCGCAGACGTGATTGCATCATCAGTCCAGGGCCTAAGGGGCCGCCGCCCCGGCGCGGGGGGGGGGCCGCCACGCTCCATAGTCCATAGTAGCACATTACATGTGTCCGGCGCTTGCTGACGTCATCAGTGGGCGGACGCAGCAAGCACTGGAGGACAGAAACCTAGGAGGCGGAGAGGCAAGAGGCAGAGAGGCAAGAGAGCCTGCGAGACAGCCTGCTGGTGTAAAAAAGGTTAATAATGTAAAAACAGTACATACACCATACACACAATACTGTGTAAGTGTAAGGTGCTTTGTGTGTAATCATTACACAGTACACAAAGCAGCTTACACTTACACAAAGCACCATACATTTACACAGTGTGAACTACTTCGGTCTTATACTGTAAGAGACCACTATAAGATGTAGTTCACACTGTTCCCCAATGTATAATTATCTCCCATATCTCCCACTATTTTCCCATATTCTGAATGAGGAAACTGCTGAAATCAGCGGTTTCCGGCATTGACTCCGCCTCCTATTGATTTCATTGTGAGTGCAGCGGATTTTGTGGAAGAGAGCTCCCGAGAATCTCGAGTTACCACACAATCCGCCACAGCCTCCTATTAATTTCAATAAGAGGCGGAGAAATGACAGTTTCCGACACATTTCTTCCTCTCCAATTTAAGTCAATGGGAGGCTGCGGCGGATTCCACTCAAATATAGAGCATGTTGCTTAATTTTTCCACACTAGGCTTTTTCCTAGCGCGGAAAATTTTAAGCAATATGCTCTATATTTGAGCAGAATCTGCTGCGGCCTCCCATTGATTTGAATAAGAGTTAGAGACATGCGCCAAAACTGCATTTCTGCCGTACAGGGAGGGGATCTCTCCTCTGCGGAATTCACGGGCCTCCCATTGAAGTAAATGAGATGTGGATTCCACCGCAGAAACCGCCACTTCATAGTGTGAAAGAGCCCTGAAAGATGCCATGCTGTGCAGAAACTGCAGTGTATCCTATGACATAGTTCACACTGTTCTATATAGAAAACTTGCCACTAATCTGGAAAAAAACAGATCCATTAGTTAAGCATGTGAATACGACCCCCTGGTCATAGTAACAGGTGTGTAATACAAAACAACACAGGGAATAGTAAATGATAGGAAACTTTAACAAACTCTTTAGACGCAACCATCTTTTATTTATTTATTTTTTAGCAAACCGTCTCATGACAATGGATCGTGTAGACAAGAATATTAGGAAAAGAAAATACACTGAGGATTTCTTGCAGTATGGTTTTACCTCAATAATTACAGCAGGAATTGAGAAATCACAATGTGTTATTTGTTGTGAAGTAGTCTCAGCAGAATCTATGAAGCCGAACAAACTAAAACGCCATTTTGATAGCAAGCATCCAAGCTTTGCTGGCAAGTATATCGACTATTTTAGAAGCAAAGCTGATGGACTCAAGAAATCTAGATTTGACACTGGTGGCCAGTACCACAAACACAATGTAGCAGCTGTTTAAGCTTCATATTTGGTGGCTCTCAGAATTGCCAGAGCTGTGAAACCTCACACCATTGGCTGAGGATTTACTGTTGCCAGCTGCAAAAGACATAGTTCGAGTGATAATTGGAAATGAATATGTTCAGAAATTGAATGCAATTTTCTTATCTATCGACACTGTCCGCAGAAGAATAGAGGACATGTCTGCCAATATTCTTGATCAGGTGATCCAGGAAATTAAATCTGCACCACTACCAATATTCAGTATCCAGCTTGATGAATCTACAAACGTGGCAAACTGTGCACAGTTATTGGTTTATGCGAGGTATATTAATGATGGCGACTTTAAAGATGAGTTTCTTTTTTGCAAACCACTTGAAACAACAACTGCACATGATGTTTTTGACGCAGTTGGTTCTTTTCTAAAAGCGCATAACATCTCCTGGGAAAAGGTTTGCGGTTGTTTGCACAGATGGTGCTCCTGCTATGCTAGGATGTCGCTCAGGATTTCAATGTTTGGTACAAAATGAATCGCCAAAAGCAATCGGAAACACTGTATGATACATCGCCAAATGTTAGTGACTAAGATACTACCGCAAGATTTACAAGAAGTAATGAAAAGTGTCATAACATGTGTCAATTTTGTTAAGTCGAGCGCCTTAAACAGTCGGTTGTTTTGGCAACTGTGCAACGAGCTAGATGCGCCAAACAATGCTCTGTTACTTCACACTGAAGTTAGATGGTTGTCAAGAGGAAAAGTTTTAAAATGTGTCTTTGAGCTTCGTGATGAACTGAAAACATTTTTAATCAGAAAGCAAGACCGCAGTTCGAAGCACTTTTTAGCGATAAAACTGAGCTGCAGAAAAATAGCTTTCTGGGTGGACATCTTTGTCATCTTGAATGACTTAAATTTATCACTGCAAGGACCAAATGCAACGTGCCTCGATTTGTCCGAAAAAATTAGATCATTCCAAATGAAACTTCAGCTTTGGAAAAATAAATTGGATAAAAATAAAATTTACATGTTTCCTACATTATCTGCCTTCTTTGAGGAACATGACATTGAGCCAGACAAAAAAATTATGATGATAACTTCTGTGAAAGAACATTTGCACATGCTTGCAGACGAAATTTCATCATACTTTCCTAATCTACCTGACACCCCATTTGCACTTGCCAGAAGTCCATTCACAGTGAAAGTTGAAGATGTTCCGGAGACAGTGCAAGAAGAGTTCATTGACCTAATTAACAATGATGCAGCGAGAACAGATTTCTCTAAGATGCCACTGACAAAATTCTGGATTAAGTGTTTACAGTTATATCCTATTCTGTCTGAGACTGTGCTGTGCCTTCTTCCTTTTCCAACAATATATCTTTGCGAAACAGGGTTTTCCAGCTTGCTGGTAATCAAGTCTAAATACCGAAGTAGACTTGTTGTGGAAAATGATCTTCGCTGTGCCCTTGCAAAGACTGCCCCAAGAATTTCTGAATTGGTAAGCAAGAAGCAACCACAACCATCCCACTGAATTTGGCAGCATACTGTTGCAAAATATTGCACTGTTGTTTACTGTTATATTACTGTTGTTATATTTAAACCCATGCTATGCCATGGTGAAACGTTATTTATTTGGAATTGTTGTTATGTTTAAACCCATGCTATGCCATGGTGAAATGTTATTTATTGAAATTAGTAATAAATATTTCTCGACATATTAAATATTGTTTTTGTGATTAATCACTATGTTTAAATTATGTTTGATTTGTAGCAACGAGAATACATAATGCATATCAGGTATTTACATTCTGAATCATAACTGTAGCAAAATTACAGTTTTGAAGTAGCCACCAAAATTATTTTTTGGTTTGGGGTCACCGCAACATGAGGAACTGTATTGCGGGGTCACGGCATTAGAAAGGTTGAGAACCACTGCTCTAGAGCATGCTCATGTCCCTTCCCAGGCATGACGTTTTTATTTCTAAGGGTCCCCACAAGACTTGCAGCCAGGGGAGCAATGGGCGGCAGCAGATCAACCCAAGCTTACCCGCTAATCCTGTCTCCAAGGCCTCCTTTTCTCTCACTTCCCAGCTAAAAGCAGCCCTGCCCGGCTTCACTTCCCAGTGAGCTAAAGCAGCACCACCCAGGCTCACGTTTTTCATATAACATTTCTAGAGGCCAAAGCAGAGCCCCGCCTAGGCTCTTCCTGTTGCTTCTTCTACCCTAAATTCTTCCTTTGTTTCACTGACCCCAGCATTAATAAACATACTGGCAAACCCACCTGGACTACTGTTGCAAAATCTTTCCTGCACAAAGTCAAGGATCCACACACTACAGTCCGGTCTGAAGCAGACCTGCTCCGAGCTGGCCCTATCCCTTCCTCACACAGTAGATAACAAATCAGTCTAAATCTTACAGAAAACTCTAAAGCCTTGATCATTTTTCTTTGAAACTGAAACTATATATTCTGGAAAGGTACCATTTATGTCTAGGTACAGCCCATATTGCAAGTCTGTTGGAAAATAAACAGACCTATATCTGTCCCACACTTCATATCAAACTTGTACTTTTCTTTAAAATGGCCTGAAGACTGGGAAAAAAAGAAATTAGGGTTGTTCTCATTTCTGCGCTTTGATCCAGATATGGGTTAGGTTTTAGAAACCACTGGGTGGGTGAGTGTTAGTGGGAAAATAAGATGTGCCTCAAAAGAGCTACAGAAAGAAAACAACTCCCAATTTACTAGCCCTGTCATGGAAGGGTCTGTAGAATGCTAATAGGCAGAGGGACCATGCTGTGCCTTGAGACAAAGCCTCAGAGGAGCAAGAAGAAATCTAGAATCAGAGGTGGCCAGGCTGTCTTGGTTGAGGACAGCAGGTTGTCTGGACATTAATACTCCTTTGTCCAGAGAGAAGCCTGAGCACCCTGATGAAAGTGGTTAATGCAAACCACTTTCACAGCCATACTGTACCAGGTCAGCCCTCATTTCCAGCAATGATTTAGATAAAGATCAAGAAAGAATTGTATTATGTAAGGGAATATCAGATATGTTAACAGATGTGTGGTAATGAAAATAAATGGCCCTTCTTGTGGCTGAGTAGTACTCCATTGTGTATATGTACCACAACTTTATCCATCCTCTATCGCAGGGCACTTTGGTTGTTTCCATGTCTTGGCCGCCGTGAATAATGCTGCAATGAACACAAGGGCGCAAATGATTTTGAGTTTTTCAGGTCTATACCCAGGAGTGGCGTTGCTGGGTCATATAGTAGCTCTATTCTTAATTTCTGAGGAATCACAAGATTGCTTTTTATAGTGGTTTTATCAGTCTACATTGCCACCAGCAGTGACTGAGGTTCCCTTTTTCCCACAACCTCCCCAACACTTGCTGTTGCTTATCTTGTTGATAATGGCCACTCTAACTGGTGTGAGGTGGTATCTCTTTATAGTTCTAATTTGCATTTCCTTAATTGCCAGTGAGGTTGACCATTTTTTCAAATATCTATTGGCTGTTTATATGTCTTCTTTGGAGAGGTGTATTTTCAGGCCTTCTGTCAACTTTTTGATTGGATTATTTATTTGTCTGGTGTTGAGTTTTGAGTTCTTTATATATTTTGGAAATTAAACCTTTGTCAGAGCTACTGTTTGCAAATATCATCTCCCATCTGATTGGCTGACCGTTTGTTTTGCTGTCTGTTTCTTTTGCTGTGCAGAAGCTCTTCATTTTAATGCAGTCCCATTCATTTATTTTTGCTTTTACCTTCCTGTCATTTACGACAACATGAATGGGCCTTGAGAACATTATGCTAAGTGAAATAAGTCAGACCAAAAGAGCTAAGAACCATATGATTTCACTCATATGTGAGATATAAAATTAAAATTTATGAGCACAAACATCAGTTTGGTGGTTGCCAGAGGGATAGGTCTAGAGGAAGAAGGAGGTCCTAATATGACAGAAGATTTGCCTTTGGGTGGTGGGTACATAGTGTAATATACAGATTTTGTAACTTAGAAATCCACACATTAAATCTATATTTCATGTTGACCAATGTCACACCAATAAAGAAAAGATAAGAGAAGAAAAGAGAAGAAAAGAGAAGAAAAGAAAAGAAAAGAAAAGAAAAAAGAAAAGAAAAACCATAACTGCTCATATGCATGGGTTAGAGTCAAGTTAAGGAAATAGGGCCCACACCAGGTGGCTCACTGAGGGATTACATTCCAGGTTCAGGTGCAATGGTGATGGAAATGCAGTGAAACTGAAAAGGGCAGGAAGGCTCCCCCCTTCCTTGCACTCTCCCCCACAAGATCAGCAGCATTAGGGGTGCCAACCACTGGGGTTGGAGGACAAGGAGAAGGCTGCATAATCTCTGCTAAGCAGCAGGGCTGACTGGTTGGACATGGATGGACGGATGGGACAGCCTCACTTCTCCCACCAGTCCCCCCTCCCCCCCCCCAACCCTAAGGCAAAGCTAGACTGAAACCAGAGAGGAGTTCCTATAGCTTGTGTTTGCTGTTGGCACCAGACATGCCCGGCAGAGAGAGTGGGAAGGTAGGTAGACATGAAAGCCAATAGCAGGTGAATGGTGTGCCACTAGGAGGCTAAATATCTGAAAAGCCAGAATTCTTTGTTAGGGGTGACACATTCTAATTAGCACCCATAAAAGAAAAATAATGCATTCACACATGATTCTTTAAAATGTATTAAATAAAAACACATACATAAAAAAAGAAAGAAATGGCCCTGAAACAGATGGAGCTACGAAGATGAAATTCAGCAGGAGAAAGTATTCTGGGTTTAAGGTAGGTCCAGGAACCCAACTACACCAATCAAGGGAAGATATTGAACAGCAGTATACAGAGAACAATTAATCTGGTGTTTGACTGAACTGCAAGCTCAATGTCAAGTCTACCTTTAACACATTGATTATTAGCCTCTTTGGGGTCAAGGATTCCCCTTTGAGAGCATGAGAGGAATAAAAAGTACCTTCACCTTAGAAGCAAGTACAATGTGTACTTAGTTTCAGGAAGCTCAAAGAGGAAGCTGAAGACATCAGTGTTAGCTGATGGTTTAGAACGTGGTGTTTGCTCTAGCAACTCTCAGTCAGTCTAGGACCCATTCATGTCTCCACCCCTCCAATTTCTTATTGTGCCTTTTCAAAAGTAATGTAACTTCTCTCTGGGTTTCCTCATCTATAAATGGGAGATAATAACAGCAGTACTTATCTCCCCTCCCAATGTTAACTGCATGAGATTCATAAGCTAAAGCACCAGGGACTTTTGGTTATTTTTGTTATACTTATATTTTCAGTATATTTAAAACTTATTAATATATTTTGTTATATGTATTGTCATTATATGTATATTCTATTGTATATATATATTACAAAAGTTATTTGCTACCTTATGCAACTTTTTTTTTTTTAATCCTTACCTGAGGATATTTTTCCATTGATTTTTAGAGAGAGGAAGGGAAAGGAAGAGACAATGTGAGAGAAACACATTCATTGGTTGCCTCCTGTATGCCTCCCCGACAAGGACCCAGGTGGGGAGGAGCCTGCAACTTAGGTACATGCCCTTGATCAAAATCAAACGCGGGACTTTTGGGTGCGCAGGCCAATGCTCTGTTCACTGAGCCAAACTGGCCAGGGCTACCTTATGCAACTTTTGAGAAACTTTTAAGTTTAATATACAGGATAGGAGCGGGTATTACTCCTCTGGGGCTGCTTACCACTTGGAATAATTACTAGAACCCCAGTTCTGATCTGGGCATCTCATTTTAAAAGAGACAGGTGCCAACTGGAACAGAAGCAAGGGAGGCTAACCAGAAAGGTGAGGGGAGGTGCAATCTAGGTACAAGAAGACATGTGAAAGAACTTAGCATATTTAGCCTAGATGGTAAAATTAAAGAGAATGGAAGATTTAACCAAATTCCAGTACTTAAAGGGTTGCATTGTGGTGGAAGAAAGGGAAGTGTTCTGAATAACTCTAGGGTTCAAAATTTATATAAAGTGCCTTCACAGTACTTGGAGCTCAGCAAATGTTCAATAGATCCTTTCTCTTTCTGTTCCCTTTTCTGTTCCCTCCCCATCAAGACTTGTAAGGAGAAGTTGTCCACCACCAATTCCAACATACTAGAGGCAGTAGGTACATTTAAGTGGTTAGACTTTGGCCAGTGGTATTAGGTCCACCAAGTGATGACTCAGGGCCCTGTGTAAAGTTGGACTCAATCTTTAATTTCTCTGAATCAATTTATAAATCTATGATAAACTGAAGATAAGTATTCCTACTTCATAGGGTTGTTGTGAGGATTAAATGTGCTGCGTAAGTAAAAGGTATTTAGAGTAGGGCCTGACATTTAGCAAACACTTGAGCAATTGCTTTGATTATGTTGATTTCACCTCCCCGAAAACCAAATTTCCCTTGTCTCCTTATTCTCATAGTTAATGATCTGCTCTTTTATGCAAAACTTCATCTTTTCAAGAAAACAGTTGCATGCATTTCTCTTTAGACATGCAGAAAACTGAAAAGCTTGATCTCAAAAGTAGTTGTAATAGTTGAGGTAATAGCTCTTTGTCCCTCACTCTATAGTCCAGAGACACATCAAAGCACTTTCTATGGACTCTATGGTTTGATGTGCTTCTGTGAAGACAGTCAGGTGAGGGTTAGAATTGGCCTTTGTCCCATTCTCAAGGTCAAGCACAGTCTAGTTACACAAAACATCCACTAAACAAGCTAATCAGTGAAACCCCCTCACTGAGTGCCTCACATCAGTAACTCCAGGGGCAGCTCACACTGTAATTCAGAGTACAGGGGGAAGGCAGCTTGCAAAATGCAGTTAGTAAAAGATTGGGCTCCAGGGTGAGACCGAATCCTAGCTTCATTATCTTTGTGGCTTTGGCTCTGTCACGTAAACTCTCAATTTTCTTGTCTATAAAATGAGAAGCATAATTGATGTACCTAACCAGTAAATGTCTCATGAGATTAAATGAGATAATGCTTATAAAGAGATTAGCACCAAGCAAGTGTTCAATGATGTGATGATAATGAGGAGGAGGATGATGATGATGATAGTGATAGTGATTTCAATATAAAAAAATGACTAAGTGATATGCAGTGTTGTACTGCTTCAAACTGCACAGCTAATAATTCATTAAAGGGGAGTCAGTGTGGAACTAGGTGGAGCATGCATTTTAGCTCCCAGCTGATGTTTCTAAGGCTCAGACAGATAGATAGGTCTGAGCCTGATGGTAGAGAAAGGATAGATTTAGATCTGAAAGACACTTCCCATGGGCAAAGAACCTGAAGGATAGAAAAGGGAAGACCTCAAAGTCTAGTGTGGAAGTGACAGGCAACTTCAAAAACAACAAGCTACTTTGTGACAATAACCGGCATGGTGGAAGGTAAACACAGGAGTCAGTGGCAGACAGGTCTGACTTTAACTCCTCAGACAAATGACCTGACATCTGTAAGCCTCACTAGTCTCATCTTTGCTTTGGGGATCCTTTTACCTGCCTTGTAGAATTATGAAGAGGATTAAGTGATCTACTGAAGGTAAAATAGTCACCTCAGTGATAGGCTCAAAGTCAGCTAGTCTTATTACCTGGTGATATTCTACAAAAAAACAAATACTAAGAGGAATTATATAAATTCACTTGGACAAACACCCAACTGCAAGATAACTGGGAAAAGCTTACTATCTTCCTTCCATGGTCTAACTCACTTTACTGGTTTCTGTAGATATTTCAAAACCTACAATAAATGCCAGGCATTATTACTACAGGTAAGATAGAGCTATCATTATCTCATTTAATCCTCACACAATTTTAAGACAAAGATAATTTTATTTCCCCCAGTTTCAGATTAAATACAAAGGTTTTGTCTAAGCTCACAGGTACCAAGTGAGGTTAATCCAGAGCAGTTGGGCTCCAAGGACTGCTCTTTGTATATCTCTGTGGACTCTCAGCAGTCCTCCCTGAGACCTCAGGACATGTTCCTCCTGAGCTGGACCTGCTACAGCAGTATGGCCCACTGCCTGGATTCAAAAAAAGAAAAACAGCCTTGCAGGGAAAATGCACATGATTGGGTATGAGGCTGGATAGAGAGTAGGCTCCTGCAAGTTTCATTTCAATCTTTCTCTGTAATGTAATTCTCATTTTAATTCAGAGCGAACAAATCCTTACACTTTAGGGTGCTGCAGACCTGGTCTCTACTGCCAGGAGAAGTGCTTATTGGAGCTGTTGTCCTATAAAGACAGAAACAGAATGCCTCTAAAAAGTAGGATCCTTCAGAAATAGGTCTGGTTGTGTCAGTTGACATTAATTGCATAGCACAGATGAGCACCATCAATTGCAACCTTGTTCATGAGAAGAGCATACCCTCACAGGCACTACTTTGAAACTATTTGCTCCTTTTCTGACCAAAATAATTGAAAATTAAATTCAAGAACATTATAGAAAATCTGAAGAGGATTCAGTGAAGATCAGAAAAAAAAATATTAAAATATTAAACTACTGTTTCTAAATTTTTTCTTCTCAACTTTCTCCATACATTCTCTTCACATCTCATATAACCAATCTCACCTCCCTGTCCCTAATTTCTCAAAGGAAAGGGAAGGATGAAAAGGGAATGAGAAAGGGACAAAATAAGAGAAAGGAAAGTAGAAAAGGCACAGAGGAAGAAAGGGAAGAAAGGATCAGGTAGGTGGGCATCTATATAGTTGAGGCCTTTGTGAGGTCAGAAACCAGATAGCTAGGATAAAAAAAAGAGAGCAGAAAATACAGAAAGTTCTTGGGGTAGCACCTTTGTGTACTGACAGGGCCCAAGAGAATGAGCAGGTTTCAAGCCGATTGAAATTGAAATACAGAGGCTTCTCGGCTTACAGTGTGGTTACCTGTCATAAACAATAAACCTGTCACAAGTTGAAAATATCATGTCAAAAATGCACTTACAAACCTAACCTATCACACATCATAGCTTAGCCTATTTCTACTGAATGTGAATGGCTTTCTTACCATCATAAAGTCCAAAAGTCATAAATCAAACCATAGTAGGTCAGGTACCATCTGTATTAGAAACAAAGAAGTAAAAGAAATGTGGAGGTGAAATCACCACACATCACCCATACTGTTAGTAGCCAAACATTCCCCAAGAACCTACACCTCCCCAGACATAGGACATCCTGTCCTCTGGGCTCTCATGATGTTAGTAATGGGTCAGGTAAGGGGAAGGAGACTGATCGCTGTGAAGTGTGTATTTATTTAGATGCTGCACTGAGAGCCTTTGGAGGTGATGCTATCTTTTATTCATGTGTGCTCACAGTAGGTGTCTCCTGGGAAGGAGGAAAGAAAAATAGGAGGGAGGGTGGGAAGGAAGAACGGAGTCAGAGAGATTCAGAAAACAACTCCTGATTTTAATCAGCATGAGCTACATCTTCCCTCCGAATCTAGCTACACTTGCCTGAACTGATTATCAGGAAAGAGGAATAAAAGGCAAAGTGATTCATATTGTATCTTTTCACTGGAAAGTTTGAAAATTATCAGCTGCCAAGATTGTGAATAACTAAAACTCAAGGGCAGATATATGATCTTCATAGACCATTATCTCTAAAATAATTGTTCTGAGTAAGCTTTAAAAAATGGTTTCATGCCTTTTAGATCCTCATCTGTCCCATGCTAACATATACTCAACTCTTAACATTTTGCCTTTATAATCTTAATTAAGACATTCCAATTAATTCCTAAAAAATAGAAAATGCAGTGTAACAATGCCTTATATTTTAGCCATGCTCACTTTACCTTGTTTCTTTTCCTTGTTACACAATGTTCTGAGATTAGTAGAGTAAGTACTACTAATTGCCTTCAGCCCAGAGATGTGGGAATGGAGGAAGGGAAAGCAGCAGCACACAGTAGATTGATATCTGAGCAAAAATGAAAACCTGGACTCTGAGGCTGAGCTTAGTTTCACCCTGCAGCACGCTTAGAGTAAAAAATTTGTTGGGGTGTGTCTTTTGAAGCAGAAAAGCAGCAAATATTTCCCAATTTTGTACATATCAGACATATTCTCATTTATAACAATGTATTTATTTTATAAGGTAATCTTTTTTTTTTTTAATAAACAACTTTATTACATGAGCTAAGACAGGAGGGAAGAGGATTTATTTGCTCTTCAGGGCCTTGATTTTCCTTAAATAGAACTCCAGCTCCTTGCTCTGCAGTATATAGCCATCTGCTTGGCCACACTGTCCTGGTCTTAAAGCGATGCATGCAAGAAGCTTGCCCTGCTGGACCTGCTCCTTGAGAAGACTGATGATTCTGGAATTCTTTTTCTTTTCATCAGATTTCTTCTGAATTTTCTTTTATCGTTTTTTGTTCAAAAGCTCTTCCTCTGGCCGAAACCGGTTTAGCTCAGTGGATAGAGCATAGGTCTGCGGACTAAAAGATCCCAGGTTCGATTCCGGTCAAGGGCATGTACCTTGGTTGCAGCACATCCCCAGTAGGGGGCGTGCAAGAGGCAGTTGGTCAATGTCTCATCCATGTTTCTAATTCTCGATTCCTCTCCCTTCCTCTCTGTAAAAAATCAATAAAATAAAATAAAATAAAATAAATCTCTTCCTCTTCAGGAGTCAGCTTGGCCCCCTTCTTGCAGCCCAGGGACAGTGCATAGTGGGACTCGAACCACTGTTGGTGTGGTGTGCTGTCAACAAGCACGATGCAGTTTTTTACTAGGATCTTGGTGCAGACCAGTTCATTGTTGGATGCAATAATCCTTGTTTTGTGTGTACAACACTTCTGAGCCCCAGGATAAGTTGCCCACATCCAGCTTCAAGGCTTGGTACTTCTTGTTACTTCCGCGCACTCAAACCGTGCGTACGCGGCAGGGTCCAATCTTAATGTTAGCAGCAGGGCGTCCCAGCTTATATTTTCTTTTCTTGTGGCAGGCTTTCTCTTGTCCCTGGTCTTGTGGTGCTTGTGCCAGTTGTTCCAAGAGATACCCATAGCTCGGCTATAAGGTAACTTTTTATTGTTCTCATGCAGCTCTGGTTTTCAAACTTCTTTTAGCAGCAGAACCTTTTAATCAAAATTGCATGCCAAAGTCCTCTATGAAAACCAGAGAAAAGTGGAGTTGTACCTCTTTCCAGCTAAATTACTTGGAAAAGTATTGGTGATAGGAGCCTCATTCTCAATATCAAACACATGAGGAACACCTGGATACCATGAAACAGACTGGAAGCCATGTCACAGAGCGTGTCCAACTTCTGTGGAGTGAGAAGAGCAAGGATTTCAAGTCTAACCGATTCCATTTCAAGCCTACCACGGTGTACACTGAGGAGGGAGTCAGCCTCTCTGAACCTGAGTTTGTTCATCTGTAAAAAAGTCATCACAACACCTGCCAGGTAAGTCTGTTGTGAGGATAAATGCAGGTACCCTACGTGAATCATGGCTCCCAGCGCTCAGCACACAGGAGGTCCACAGGTGGTTTCCTTTGGGAAGGCCAAACCTACAAACTCTTCTGATAAACAGACATGTTCTTGTTTTCAGAGGGTATAAGTCCCATTTGCTTTCTAAGTCCAGCTCAAGATTTTAGCACTTGGAGGTTTGTACTACTCCCTCTAACATTTAGCATTTTCTATTCAGTTAGCACAGCATCAAGACTTTAAAAGCAGCTTGAAAATAAACTTGATTCCAAATATGATTTATAATATCTCAAGCAATAGCTCATTTATCCAAGAAAGCTCCATCAATTATTGACCAATGTATTCTCAAGAGGAGAAACAGCATTAAGACTTGGAGACGAAGGGAAAAGCATGCTTCAACCCCTTAAGGCTTAAGCCAATTATCCAAGGTGATTTTGAGCATTAAATCCTTAGATATGCTTAATTTATTGTACTTGCCTGTAAGTACAGAAAGAAGTGTGACGAGGGGGAAAATGCTAAGCAATTTAGGACTGCTTTTAAAAAACAAAGAGAAAGGATGGCATAGGGGGAAAAATATAGAGGAAACAGTATGTGGGTGTTGGACACATGTGGGTTTATAGATTGAGCATCCCCATCCCTCACACACCAGGCACTGCAGAGCCTGCTACTCCCCACCTGTCTTTGTTCAGTACAAAAATAATTGCGCTTACCTGCCTCTAACCTAATAATTACAGCAGTGCCTGATTTTATTCTCAGCGTGTTTACTGTGGTCAAATTTCCTCAATTTTCAGTGCAGAGGCCTTACCAAGGATGCTGGTATTATTTGCTTTAACATCAAGCTCGGGACAAGGCTATGTAAAGTTCAGTAAAAAGCCAAGAGGCCAGTGTGAGTCCAGCCCATGGGGGGCGGGGGTGTAATCTACATTTGACATGCCGATATTAGAAAACCTTGGCAAGATTATAAGATTTGCATGCAGGGGAAGAGAGAGAATTATGAGGCCAATAAATTAGAAGATACTAATACATTTCTTCCATAGTTTTCTCAAAAGGAAAAGAGACAGACTTTTTCTAAAATCCAAATTATAAGGCAAACAGTGACCAATTGTGCCTTCTTAGCTTTAATTTACACGTACTAAGGAATGTGTGTGCATGTCCAACTTTTGGTGGAGTGAGAAGAGCAAGTATTACGTTGTCTGCATGTATTCTATGGATGAGCACTAATAGATGGAATAAAGAAACTCGGGAAGGAAGGCAGGCAGAGGGGGTAAGAGATCAACCAAAGGACTTGTATGCATGCATATAAGTTTAACCAATGGACACAGTTGGAAGGTGAGGGCATGTGCCTGGAAGAGGTCAATGGGGGAAAAAGGAGTCATATGCAATACTTTAAACAATAAAGAATCTAAATTTTTAAAAAAGCAAAAGAAAAAAGAAGAAACTCAGGACACCAGGAAGAAATAACCTATTTAAAATTTCTCATGACGAATGGAACATTTCTATATTGAGAAAAGTAACCCTGCCATGCAAGACCGGAAAAATTACTACCCTGACTTAATGCAATCTGTGTTTTAAAGTACAGTTATAGAACATTCTAAAATTGCCTGGTAACACCTCATGATCTGGCAGAATAATTATAGGCTAGATTCTTTCACCTCTTTTATACTTTTTCATTAAGAATTATGAGATTCATGCCAAAACCGGTTTGGCTCAGTGGATAGAGCGTAGGCCTGTGTACTGAAAGATCCCAGGTTCGATTCCAGTCAAGGGCATGTATCTTGGTTGCAGGCACATCCCCAGTAGGGGGCGTGCAGGAGGCGACTGATCCATGTCTCTCTCTCATCGATGTTTCTAACTTTCTATCCCTCTCCCCTCCTCTCTGTAAAAAATCAATAAAATATATTTTTAAAAAAAGAATTATGAGATTCAAAAACAAAAGTATGAGATTCACTATATTGGGATAGTCAAATCCTGACCTCTCATAGCACACTTTTTTATCCCATTATTAAACTGTGTATATAAAATATAGTCGCAGTGACTTTTTAAAACTTCAACTTCTCAATTTCAGATTCAAAATCAGCATTTAATTGCTCATTGATTGCCAGATACTGTGCAAATGCTTTCAAAAGCACTGCCTCATTTGGTCAACACCCAGGTTCTAAACCAGGTCTTCTGATTCCAATCTCATATGCATCTCACCAAATCACAGCCTCTACATTGCCTGTCACCAAGTCTTGGAGGGATTAGACAGGGGAGGAAGTAGAGGAGCAGTGGCAGACTCAATGGTAAAATAGAATGGTAGACCCCAGGCTTGCCCTTAGAACCATCTGCTTTATTATTTTGGGACTCTAATTCCCCTAAATGTGAAACTAAAACAAGAATGCAGGATTCTTGATCAGCTCACAGAAATGTCAAGGATTTGAAGCACTTGGCACCCTTCTCCTGGAGATTTCTTCTATATTCCAGGTGTTACTCCAAACAAAACAAACTAAAAGTGAAGTATATCCTGGGCAAGATATAAACCTTTGATGACTAGTCATTTTAGCTATGCTGCAATGGCTTGAAATCTTGTGTTAGAGGAGAGGAGCAGTCTGGGGCAGAGGGCATTACCATCACCGTAGAACACATCCTCAAAGGTTCATTCTTTAAGGGATGGATACTTTTCATCCGTTAGAAGCATATCTGAAATAGCCAAAAGTTATTCTGAACTAAGGACAATAAATAATGTGTGATGGATCAAACTGGATAATACCATTCAATATCAACATAAAGGTATGACTATAAAGTAACTTATTATCTTGAGTAACTTGTAAGCTGTTTTTGAACACAACTGTCAATGAGAAATTCAAAATACTTTAGGTTACTGCACACACACATTCATAAGATTTCCCCCTTGAAGTGCTTAGATGTTGAAAACAGAGAGCAAATTTCAAGAACATATTTCTTCCATTAAATGGACGAGGAAACTGATTTTAAACAATGATCCCTGGCCTGAACTACATGTGCCCACATATTTGTGTCCATGCACATGTGTGTTTACGGCCCACAAGTGGGAACTGCCCTGGTTTAGACATCGTTCTGTAAGAGCTGGGCTAGTCAGTTCATCTGGGCACCTGAATCTTTTCTTTAGGAGGTGGGGCCTGAATCTTGAGTACAACTATCATGCCTCCCTACAACAGATTTATTTCTTCACATTCTGGAAAGAATATTGTTATTCTTGACTTTTAAAAAACGAAAGAAATTATGTGACAACTCCTACTTCTTAATTAAAGCTATATACTTTCCAAAACAGTAAAATATGAACACACACAATAAACTATGCATTAAATACAATGTTCCTGATCTGAATTTCCAAGCATTACTTACTAGATAAAAAGATATTTCTGATTCACCAGTGTGGTTTAATGGTTGAGTGTGGATTTGTGAACTAGGAGGTCACCAGTTCAATGACTAGATTGGGGGCTCAATCCCCAGTGTGGGGTGTGCAGGAGAGACAGCCTATCAGTGATTCTCTCTCATCATTGATATTTCTATCTCTCTCCCTCTCCTTCCTATTTGAAATCAATAAAAGTATTAAATGTTAATTAGACTGGACATCTTCTGGATGACCTTTGAAGCCAGGGCTGTGAGGGAAGCCCAGGTTCTGAGTGCCAGAGGGAAGCCAGTGCTGGCAGCCAGGGGAAGGAAGGCCTACTCTTGCACAAATTTTGTGCATTGGGCCTCCAATGTGTGTGTGTGTGTGTGTGTGTGTGTGTGTGTGTGTGTGTGTGTGTAGATAATAAGGACCAAGTTTCTCATGCTCAGGAAAGAAGCTACAAATAGGAGAGAAGGAAAGTCAGTGCACCCTAGTGGCAGTAAGCATACCTATTGCCCAGATCTTCGTTCCTAAAAGACATTCTCAAATAAAAAGAACCAGAGGACTTCTTTGAAGAAATGGTTAATTCTAAGTCTGAGATAGGAAAAACACAAGATGAATCTAGAGCATCTTATAATTTTAAAAAGTAAAGAAGTGCTCCAAAAAGGAGAGAAGGGATGTGGAAAGGGCATAGGAGCCAAACTAAAAAAATAAAATAAAAACAAAAAGAAAAATAACTCTCAATGGCCAAAAGTAACAAAATAAACCGTGATAGCAATGCATTAAATGCATTACAACCCATAGAATAAAGTAAGTTACTTTATACGAGTCTATACTGATATAAAGGAATGAGTAAATAAGTAAGTGTGGATAAGAGCTCTTTATTCAGATGAATTATAATTAATAAATGGAAGGAGGAAATGAGAAAATAGAGAATCAATCTTAAAACACACAAATTATTGCAAACAAGAACCACAAATGAACATTAAAACTACTATATGTCATTTTAAGGAGAAACAAGTCATTTGCATAATCTTACAGTATCTCTCTCCAAGATACTGATTGATTACAAAGAGGAAAATAATAACAGTACAGACACCTGGCAGCCACCAACCTTTATCAAGTAATCAAGGTTTGCACCACCGGCAATAACATATTTTGACATCACGCACCTTCTGTTGTTTTGTGCTGAAAAGAGTTCATCACTCTGTATTCATCTCCTCAGTGATGCATAACTGCAATCCAGTCATGGGAAACATCAGATAAAACCACACTGAGGGAAGGCATTCAAAAGAACAATTGACCAGGACTTCTCAAAAGTATCAAGGTCATAAACAAGGAAAGATAGAAAAACTGTCGAAGATTGGAGGAGACCTACAGAGATGTGACAACTAAACGCAATGTGGGACCTTGGATGGGATCCTGGAACAGAAAATGAGTATTAGTGAAAAACTAGTAAAATAAAAATAAAATCTGTACTTTAGTTAACAATGTAGTGCCTGTGTTTATTTTTTCAGGTTTTTTAAAGTTTAATAAATCTTTATTGTTCAGATTTTTACAATTGTTCCTCTTGTCCCCTCCCCCAACCCCTGCCCATAGCTCCCCTCCACCCAGTTCCCAACCCACCCTCTGCCCTTAACCCCCCACCTTATCTTCATCCATAGGTGTACAATTTTTGTCCAGTCTCTTCCCACACCCCTCTCACCCCTTACCCCCTTTTCTATGCCTCTAGTTCTATTATATTTACCAGTTTATTCTGTTCATCAGATTTTTAATTCACTTGATTTTTAGATTCATTTGTTGATAGATATGTATGTTTTGCTCATAATTTTTATCTTTACCTTTTTCTTCTTCTACCTCTTCTTAAAGAGTACCTTTCAGCATTTCATATAATACTGGCTTGGAGTTGATGAACTCCTTTAGCTTTTTCTTCTCTGTGAAGCTCTTTATCTGCCCTTCAATTCTGAATGATAGCTTTGCTGGATAGAGTATTCTTAGTTGTAGGTTCTTGCTATTCATCACATTGAATATTTCTTGCCACTCCCATCTGGCCTGCATAGTTTCTGTTGAGAAATCAGCTGACAATGGTATGGGTGCTCCCTTGTAGGTAATGAACTGTTTTTCTCTTGCTGCTTTTAATATTCTCTCTTTGTCCTTTGCTCTTGGCATTTTAATTATGATGTCTCTTGGTCAATTCCTTTTGTTTGGGGTTCTCTGCGCTTCCTGTACTTGTAAGTCTATTTTTTTCACCAGATGGGGAAAGTTTTTGGTCATTATTTCTTCAAATAGGTTTTCAGTATCTTGCACTCTCTCTTCTTCTGGCACCCCCATAATTCTGATGTTGGTGTGCTTGAAGTTGTCCCAGAGGCTCCTTACATTATCTTCACATTTTGGGATTCTTTTTTTTTTTTTTTTGCTTTTCCAGTTGAGTATTTTCTGCTTCTTTGTATTTCAAATCTTTGACTTGATTCTTGTACTCCTCTAGTCTGTTGTTAGGTCTCTGTATAATATTTTTTATTTCAGTCAGTGTACGTTTAATTTCTAGTTGGTCCTTTCTCATCTCCACTTAGGTCTCACTAAATTTATCCATTCTATTTTAGGAAATTTTTGAAAAACCTTATAACTGTGGTTTTGAACTCTATATCTGTTCATTTGTTTTCCTCCATTTCTTTTGTTTGTGATCTGTTTCTTTTCCTCCCTAGTTTTGCTGCTTCCCTGAGTTGGTAGAGTAGCTTTGTGTGCTAGGTGTCCTAAATGGCCCCATAGCTCCACCTCCCCAGTTACCTGAGGTGGACACTCTTGGTGCACCTTTGTGGACTGTGTGTACAGCCTTGTTGTAGTTAAGTCTTGATTGTTGTTGGTATCACTGGGGGGAATTGACCTCCAGGCCAAATGTCTATGAGGATCAGCTCTATCTACACAGGGAGAACTTCTGTGCTGGTGATAGCCTTATAAGACAATTCTTGCAAAATTGCAAAAGCCTCTGTGCTCGGCTTGGAGGGGGTGGAATCTCAGGACTGAGCAGACAGCCTTGGCTTCTGTCAGCCCTGCCCTATGAGGCTCCTGGGTCTCAGTGTCCCTCAGTAATTGTTGCAGTTCTCTCTGTGCACACTCAGACCTCTGCCTTTTGCGGCTCCCCTGAGTTTCCATGCATTCTGGGGATCCGTATGAGTCTGGGTCCCCAGGGTCTCACCCAAAACTGGGGTTCAGTGCAGTCAGGAAGTTCCCTCTTCCTCCCACTAGAGAAAGCCAGTGGTATACTCAGAAGTCAATCCTCTCTATGAGGACTGACATGGGCCTCCAGACCTCTGCCTTTCATGGCTTTCCTGAGTTTCCGTGTGCTTTGGAAACCCGTATGAGTCTGGGTCTCCATAGTCTCATTTAAAACTGGGGTTCAGTGCAGTTGGAACTGGGGTTCAGTGCAGTCAGGAGTTTCCATCTCCCTCCCACTAGAAGAAGCCAACCAGGCACTCCGTAGCCTGCCCTCTCCATGCAAGTGTCTCCATACCTCAGCTTTTTGCAGCTCCTATGAGCCTCCATGAGCCCCCCTCCTTCTAGTTGTAGAATTTCCACTCAGCCAGCTTTCCTGTGGTTCTGGATGATGTCTATTCTGTCTTTTAGCTGTAGTTTTGCAATTGTTGTGTGAGGCAGCAGTTTAGGTGTTCACCTATGCTGCCATTTTGGTTTTTTCAGTTTTTATCATTTTACTGTGATTATATAAGATGTTTCCCTAGGGACTTAATCACAAGGAACAACAACAGACTGTAATTATTGAAATCAAGAGTCTAGGGGAACCTGGGAGAAGGGTATACAAGAAATATTTGCACTATCTTTGCAACTTTTCTGAAGTCTGAAGTTGAAAATTAAAAAGAGTTGTAGCTTGGCCAGTGTGACTGAGTAGTTGAATATCAACATATGAACCAGGAGATCACTGTTCAATTCCCAGTCAGGGCACATACCTGGGTTGAGGCCTCAATCTCTAGTAGGGGGTATGCAGGAAGCAACCAATTAATGATTCCTCTCATCATTGATGTTTCAGTCTCTCCCTCTCTGAAATCAATAAAAAAAGTTATGTAAAAATAAACATAATTCTACACTGATAACATAATCTAGTCAGAAGAATATTATGATTTATTAAGCTTTCCTTCCATGTCATTTAAAACAGTGAGCTAATTATCACTAGAGGCCTCTGAGTCTTAGGGAAAATAATACAGATATATGCATCTTCCTGTTTCTGATTCAAAAGCCATGGTAGAGAAGGACTAGGGAAAGATGATTTTGATCTGATACATAGGAGCACCCTAAAAAGTCTGACCACGCTAGTGTGTTTGGCATTTAGATGACATCCTGAGAACCTACATTAATCCTCTGATTCTCCCTAGATGGAAAAACTGGGACCACTGAATCAAATTTATTATAAGAAACTAGAGGTCTGTTGCATGATATTCATGCAAGAATAAGCCCCTGGCTTCACTGCCAGCTATCTGGGAGCCAGCAAGTCCCCACTCCTCACCCCAGCTGCCTAGGAGCCTGCACAACCCAGCTCCTGAGCTGGCCAGAGCTGGCAAGTCCTCACTTCTGTCAGGAGCACTAGTCCAGTAGCTCCCTCTATCACCCTCTCTTCCCCTCATAGCAGGCTTCACACTGCTCTGCACCTGCATATGCAAATTAACCTCTATCTTTGTTGGGTTAATTTCCATACTAACTACAATTGGCTGTGGGTGTAGTGAAGTGATGGTTAATTTGCATGTTTCTCTTTTATTAAGTAAGATGAGGGCTAGTGGCAATAAAATTGGCACTTATTGAAAGCTTACTAGACACCAGGCACTGTCCTAAACTCTTTACATCTATTGACTCATCTCTCACAAAACCCTATTAAGTAAATATTGTTGTCCCCATTCTACAGACAAGAAAGCTGGGGATGCAGAGAGGAGAAATGAGGCTCAGAAAAGGTATGTCGCTGGGCAAATTATGTAGAAAACCCTTTGATCGTCTATTTACCCATCCTGCATTGGTGTTTTACCTGCCTAACCCAAATGTATCCTATTTTAATTAATTGCTCAGATTGCAGACTCTCTTCAATATGAAAACAGAGAAAGTAGAAGGAAAAACCTATATGGGGAATCATTATCTCTGGATGGCCCCTGAGTTCCAGAGCTCAACGATCTGGCCTCTTCAGTAAAAGAACTAGCATTGCCTTCCTTATTACCAGTGTTCCAGCCAGCCTAAGGCAGAAAATGTGTTGAGCAGTGTAGGAGCCTTCTTTTGCTGGGCTGGTTACCCTGACTGAGATTCCACACTCAAAAATGAGTAATTACTTGTCAAGCTGTATAATCATTTCCTAAAAGAACAGAAGTTGGCACATATTTTCCCAGGTTCCTCTAGGCCTGTTCCATTAGGATAATAACTATCTTCACAGTTGTATAGTGCTTTTGGTTTATAAACTTCATTCACATGCTGTACCTAATCTTCAGACCACCTTAAAGATTAGTTCATACATCAGTTAATAAGTATGTACAAAGAGAAGGCTAGGTGTCAGGCCCCAGGAATGAAACAATGAACAAGACCATTGTGATCCTTGCACACCCACCTAGAGAGCTGACATTACAACTGCGAATACAAGCCAAAAATAAAAAATAAACATAGATAAAAATAAAGTAAGTACAAAGTAAGGAGTTATAAAGAGAAAAATACTACAAAGAAAAAATAATAACCAAGAGTAATATGGAGAGACCTGCTTTATAGGGGAGTTTAGACCTCCTCTGAGGAGGGGGCGTTTGATGAGAACCCACCATGAAGTCCAGGATAGATAGCACTTCTCATTCAGAGGAAGCAGCCAATTCAAAGGTGGTGTGCACGTGGGGGCTGTGGAAACAGCTTGGCACATTCTCAAAACTATCAGAAGGCAAATTTCTCTGGAAAATTAAGGAGAAAAATGGGGGTTTGAAATGAGGTCACAGAGGAAAGCAGAGAGCAGATGGTGTCTGAGGCTGGTGCTAACTGGCTATATATGAAGGTTTTATTCTAAATGCAATGGAAAGAGCTGACAATGTAACGATCATTCCACAGGGAGTAAAATTAAACTAATCTTGTCAGAGTTCTCATACCTGTAAGCATACAGCTCCATCCCAGACCTTTCCTCTCTCCTGTAGATATGTGCTACACGCATGTTAGGTGCAAAGCACATGACTGCTTACTAAATAATATAGTCTTAATTTCAATTAGATTAAGTCTGGAATGAGAAGTGGCCATGTGAACAAATGCAATAACATATAACAGGCACTGTGTCCCTAAGTCTTTATAGAATACTAGTATAGAGGAGATTTGAAAGTGAAGAAGTCATGTCTATGTGAGTGGGGTAGGGAGAGTCAGAGAGTTAGCATTGAGCTCAGTCTAGAAGATAAATGCTTGTAAGAAAAATAGGGGTGGAGAGGATAAGCAACAAAGATTTAGAGAATTAAACAGCCTGGTAGATACTGGAAATCAGCAAGCTGTTTTTGTCATAGGATGAGGGTGAGGAGTTAGAGCAGTGGTTCCCAATGTGAGTTACATGCCCCACACAGGGGCAATGTGATTTTTAAGGGGGATAATTTGAGAATGCATTATTAACAGTGAATTTTTTGCATTTTTTATTATTCTAGGGACCTCATATACAGTATATAAGTATATATTGACACATTTATGCATTTCAGTTCTCTATTATGTTTTGAAACTTTATTTGCTATTTTTTCATATCATTTCATATTATTATTATCTAACAATTTCTTAGTGATTTCTTCCTCAGTATTTCAACTGTCCTTTCATTCTTTTATTTTTCTCTTTCATGGATACCATGTTCTTTGGAAGCTTGTTTAGACCAAGTTAATGGCCTTGTAGGCTTCCTCCACGTGAATAGGAGTTCACTTTTTGAATAATAAAAATTATAGTATGTCATGGGGAGCCTCAGGATTTTAGAGATGCTTGGGTGGGACATGGCCAAAAAACACTGAGTTAGAAAGGAAAGTTGAAAAATAGAAGTGGCCAAAGGCCAGATCATGAGCCCCTGGCATGCAAAATTTTACTTCATTCTCTGAGCAATGGAAGCCAGTAAGTTTTCAAGTATGGGTGCAACCTAAATGGATTTCTTTCAGATAGAAACACATCTGTATATCTGAACTGCACAGGTGAATTGGGAGGTAGCAGGGGACAATGGTGGCCACAGAGAGAACAGTTGGAAGTTTGCAAAGTCTAGGTAAGAGGAAAGGGGGGTGTGAGGTAAGACTATAGGTGTTGGTTGGAGAGCTGAGAAAGGCTGCACAGATAGTAAGGAGGAAGAAGGTATGGAAATTACAACAGTGCTTGGGGTGAGGGAAACAGGGGATTGGGTGAATTCTGGATTTTTATAACTTTTTGCTCCAGTTCAATATTTTTGAGATAAAAAATTTTCCCACCTTATATAAAAGTATGTCTTTTATCTATTGCAAACAGTTTGACACATCTTCTCTGGCAGCTAAGAAAAAACTCACCTGAGATTATTTATATTTTAAGAAGTTTTTAAAGAGAAATATTTTTTTTTCTGATAAACTATTGTTTAGAAGACAAGAAACTCTTTTTTAACCTAAAATGATCAGCATAATGACCTCTACTGAAGAACAAATTTTCACATTGCCACAGGGAGAACAGATATCTAAGCAAAAAAGAAAGTAGGTTTTAATGAACAGAATATTTTTGCAATTTAAGTGTCTATCAAAGGGAAAATATTATTACTCTATTCAAGAAGATCTGGGATTCTCTGAAAATGTGAAATAATAATCCACTTCATGTTCAGATCTGTCTTGACATGCCCTACACTACAACCATAAACACAACACAAAGAAGTTTAATTTCTATCCTCAGATTCTCAAAAACTAACTTCAGCCCTAGCCAGTTTGGCTCAGTGGATTAAGCATCGGCCTGGACACAAAAGGGTCCTGGGTTTAATTCCAGTCAAGGGTACATATCTCGGTTTCAGGCTCCTCCCTGGCCCAGGCCCTGATCAGGACTTGTGCAGGAGGCAACCAATTGATGTGTTTCTCCCACATCAATATTTCTCTCTGTCTTTCCCTCTCTCTTTCACTCCCCATAAAAAAAAAGAAAGAAATAAAGAAAGAAAGAAAGGAAAAAGAAAAGAAAAAAAATATCCTTGGGTGAGGATTAACAAAAAAAAATTAAAAATAACTTCAGATTCAAATCTGAGATTTGATTTGAAAGATATGATAATAACATATTATATTTGGTACCTGGAAAAGGTAACATTTTGAAATTATATTTAAAGGCTTTTCAAATTAATATGGCTTTAAGGGATAAATGTCAGCAACATTTATACATTAACTAGAGTCCTGGTGCACAAATTTATGCTCGGGCAGGGTCCCATGTCCTGGCTGGCAATGGGGCCAATAGGAGCCAGTGGTCAGGGGAAGGCCCCCAGGAGGTTGGCTGGCCAGGGAGGTTGGCTGTGGGAGCACATTGACACCAGGTGGCAGCTCCTGTGTTGAGCATCTGCCCCCTGGTGGTCAATGTGCATCACAGTGACTGGTCAACTGGTCGTTCTGGTCATTTGTCCGTACAGATTGCTTAGGCTTTTATATATATAGATTATCCCAAGAGCTTTTGTAAGATAACTTGTATATATATCCTCTCATTTCATTTTCCTTCTCCATGTCCCCTCTCTCTTACTCATTTCATTTTATCATTCATCTCTTGTTTGAGAGGAATACAAAATTCTGATCATGCTTAGGGGGAGAAATGGTCTGAGATTCCTGTTAGCTTAATGTTTTACAAAGAATAGGCTATGTATAGAGAACTATCAAAGAAAATGAGTTAAGACCTCAAATTGCCTTGGTAAAAGCACTACCAATGATGGTCATTTGGGAGAACTACTCCAAGTACATTAAATAGTCAAAATACTGTATATGTCACTATCATATCACTATGGTAATGATGAAAACACTGAAGGTAAAAGAGGCTAGGGAACCTCACTGAACATAATGTAACCAGTAAGTAATGAAATTGGGATTCTGACCCAGTTCTATGACTTTGAAGCTGAGGAATGAGTAGCCACTCTTAATTTAATAACCTTACAACACTGACCATTTCGGGGGAAATTTTACAATACCTTTTAGATCCTTCCCCACCCCGCCCCCCACAAGCACAAATGTGGAAAATAATTTTAATTTATATGCATGTATCTTTAATTGGCTATTCTGCTTACTTATTTCAGAATGCAAAGATACATTCACTTATTAAACCTCTGGGTGTTTTTACAAGTTGGCACAGAAAACAGAAATAATGGACATAACACACTTCTTGCAATAGCCAGCAATTAATGGAAGAACTCTCATAGCCATCGTTAACTCCACTATAAACTCACATTCTGCCCATCTAACTGCAGAAGCAAATTTCTGAGTAAACAAATGACTTAATTTTCTCACTGAGCTAAAGTGGACCAACGAGAGGCAATTATCTATTGAGTAAGTAGTGTTGGAAGTGCTGGAGTTTGTTAATGACAACCTTGAAGTAATCTAATATTATAGTCTCGTCTGATGAATCTTAGTTTTCTAAATTTAAATTGCAGACTACTAAAAATCAATTGCATAGAGAGAAAGAGGATGTCAGCCAAAAGCATGAAGGTGGGAAGAAGGCAGCATATTTTAAAATAGATTCTTATATAATTCAATCATTTGCCAGAGATACAATTTACTTGGCTCAGATAACTGATTTCCCCAGCCATGCATCTCACCTCTCTATAGACTCATTTTGTGTCTATCATAGAAATGATAGGCTATCATAGGATGTTATAGGAATCTTGTGTGTATCATTGAAGTTATAGGATGCTAATGGATGTTATAATAAGGTATGGGATGGTAGAGCAAGTCACAGGATGGGCCAGGAGTTAGGAAAATTAAATTTAAATGGTGCTGAATATAAGATGAGGTAAGTAGGTAAAATATAACCAGTAGAAATACCAGAACTATATATGGGGTCTTCTTAGAAATGGACCTTATATTTTTTTAAAATAAATCTTTATTGTTCAGATTATTACATTTGTTTCTCTTTTTTTCCCTCCATAGCTCCCCTCCACCTGGCTCCCAAGCCTTCCTCTACACTTATATACCCCTGCATTGTCCTCATCCATAGGTGTATGATTTTTGCCCAGTTTCTCCCTGCATCCCCCTCACCCTTTACCCTCTAAGAATTGTCAGTACACTCCCTTTCTATGCTCTTGATTCTATTATATTCACCAGTTTATTCTGAAAGAGAGGGGCTCACAGAAACCCAGAGGAGCTGCAAAAAGCTGAGGTACAGAGACGCGCGCGCTGAGAGAGCGGGTGCTAGAGTACCTGGCTGGCTTTCTCTGACAGGAGGGAAATGGAGACTCCCAACGACATTGAACCCCTTCCTTATCTTACGACACTACACCCCAGATCCAGCCGAAACTCATACAGGGGGAGTTTGGACTGTGAAAAGGAAGAGATGCATGGAAATTTAGGGGAGTCGCAAAAGATCAGAGGTCTGGTGGCGCACAGAGGACAGATTGCTGATTGTGTTGTTGGCTTTCGTGAGTGGGCGGGAGACAGACCCTCCCAACCATGCCACTTCTGACTCCACTAAGCCCCTGTTTTGGGCGAAACCCTGGAGACCTAGACTCGTGTGGTCCTGGTGCGCAGGGGAGCTGGAAAGGCAGCGGTCTAGAGGCACTGCGGGTACACGCACACAAGGACCGCTCCAGCAATTACCCAGTCATGTGAGACTCAGGGGCTGTGGAGGACGGGGCCGACTGGAAGGCAAGGCGGTCCCTTAAGCCCTGAGACTCCACCCATCCCAAGCTCAACTGAGGCTTTTTCGGTTTTGCAAGTCTGGTATCATAAGGCTGAATTCAACACAGAAGTTTCCCTGGCATAGTGAAAATGCCGAGACAAGGGAAGGGATCACAAACAAAAGAAATGGAGGGAAAAAAATGACTGGATATAGAGTTCAAAACCACACTTATAAGGTTTTTCAAGAATATGCTAGAAAAGATGGATAAAGTTATCAAGTCCCAAAAGGAGATGCAAAAGGACCAACTAGAGATGATGGATAAATTTAGCGAGTCCCAAGAGGAGATGAAAAAGGACCAACTAGAGACACTGACTGAAATAAAAAATATTATACAGAGTCCTAATAGCAGACTAGAGGAAGGCAAGAATCAAGTCAAAATTTTGAAATATAAAGAAAACACTCAACTGGAAAAGCAAGAAGAGAAAAGAATCCAAAAATGTGAAGATAATGTAAGGAGCCTTTGGGACAGCTTCAAGCGTACCAACATCAGAATTGTGGGGGTGCCAGAAGAAGAGAGAGAGCAAGATACTGAAAACCTATTTAAAGAAATAATGACTGAAAACTTCCCACATCTGTTCAAAGAGAAAGACTTACAAGTCCAGGAAGCACACAGAACCCCATATAAAAGGAAACCAAGACACATCATAATTAAAATACCAAGAGCAAAAGACAAAGAGAGAATATTAAAAGCAGCAAGAGAAAAACAGTTCATTACCTATAAGGGAGCACCCATACGACTGTCATCGTTTCTCAACAGAAACGATGCAGGCCAGATGGGAGTGGCAAGAAATATTCAACGTGATGAATAGCAAGAACCTACAACCAAGAATAATCTATCCAGCAAAGCTATCATTCAGAATTGAAGGGCAGATAAAGAGCTTCACAGAGAAGAAAAAGCTAAAGGAGTTCATCAACTCCAAACCAGTATTATATGAAATGCTGAAAGGTACTCGTTTAGAAGAGGAAGAAGGAAAAGGTAAAAGCCAAAAAATTATGAACAACAAATACATATCTATCAACAAGTGAATCTAAAAATTAAGTGAATTAAAAATTTGATCAACAGTATAAACTGGTGAATATAATAGAATCAGGAGCACAGAAAGGGAGTGGACTGATAATTCTCAGGGGGAGAAGGGTGAGGGGTGTACAGGGAGAGACTGGACAAAAATCATACACCTATGGATGAGATCAATGGGAGGGAGGTAAGGGCAGAGGGAAGGGTGGGAGTGGATGGAGGGGGAAAAAGAGAAACAAATGTAATAATCTGAATAATAAAGATTTAATTTGAAAAAACACACAAATATATTATCTCACAGTTTCTAAAGGTCAAAAGTCTAGGTTGGCTTTTGGGGTCTCACAATACCAAAATCAAAGTATTGGTAGGGCTTCTGGGAAAGAATCTGCTCTCAAGCTCATTCAGTTTCGTAATGGTTATAGGATGAAGTCTCCATTTCTTTGCTGCTATAAGCTTGGGAGGTGAGCTCCTAACAGCTACCCACATTCTTTCTCAGGCTTTCCATGCAGCCCGCTCCAGCAATGGCAGTAGAGTCCCTGTCATGCTTTAAATTTGTCTTTCTTCTTCTCCTGCCATCTCGCTCTGGCTCCAGCAAGTTCTCCATAAAGTTTTCTACTTTGCATTGTGACCACCTGGGTAACCAAGGACAAACTCCCTGTCTTAACCTTTACTACATCTGTAAAGTCCCTTTTGCCATGTAACATTAACACAACCCAGCATGCCATCAGAGGACCAAATTCTGTGGGAGCCAAAATTCTGCTTCCCAACAGCACCAATGTTCTCTGAAGGACCTGACTCACTACTACTCTGTAAAAGAATGACTGCCAAACATCAGGCTATCTTCAAACCTTGTGCATCTGAGAACTCTATGCAGAAATGTCTCATTCTTTAGGTGGTAATGGAATCAATTTAGTTTGTACTAAACTGCTTTAAGTTCTGAAAAAGAGTGTTTAAAAGTAGTATACAAGTTAACAGGAAACTCAACTGTCTTATTTTTAAGGCAATGCCATCAGAAAATATTGATGGTAGATTTAGTTCTAATTACAGCTATTATTTTATTACTTTGTGCCAAGTATTACCTTTTAAATAGGCAGTTGTGAACATTTCCTATCAGTTCTTTGATAGACTGGGATAGAATTGTTTCTTCTGGACAATGGAGAAATATATTCAAATGACATCAGTGTTATATTGAAATATGCAGCACCAATACAAAAATCCCAGCCAATATTTCCTGTGCTCATGAACGATTTCCATCTATGACTATGTAAACTGAACTTACATTTGCAAAACATGGAATGTGATTGTGCACAGCATGGTTCATTGCTACCGCAGAATGTTGAGCAGTGCAATCACCAACTGATGTCACAAATCTCAATCTGCTTTGACATCACAGTCTGCAAATTATAGTCCATCAGCAGACACAGCTTACTGGTCTCTGCTCATTCATTTTACGATGCAGTAAAATCATTTTCCAGCAAGAGTGTCACTTTAAAGTTAAAACCATCCAACAGAGTAAACTCCAGGAGTTTTTACAAATAAGTCAGAATGTAAAAAATGTTTTGAGTTGATATTTAAAGAACCAGAATTTTTAACACCTCCAGACAATCAAATAGTAACTTGATAAGTATAGAAGTTCTTTATTCCTAAGGATATATAATATTGAGCTTAATGACAATGACTTATATTTTAGAACCAAATCAATCCTAATGATATTGATTTAAATCCTTAGCAAATGTGTTTATTTCTCTCTGAAAATAAATTTAAAACATATTGAATTGAAGCCAGTTGTAACTGAAAGAATTCAGATTAGTGGGATTGAGGTTTTATTTTGAAGTTACTAGTTAATTTTGGTATAGACATTATCCCCAACATAATTTTCTATCTTCCTCTTAACTAAACTACTAGAGAATAGAAAATGAAGCCAAAATAACCCATTTTGTATCTCTCCGTGCTTTTCATTCTTTTCCTTCTGATTAACAATTGCTTTTGGAGACAATAATCACTGAATTTTAGAATGAATTTTGAATGCCTATAATTTTTGTTAATAGCTTTCAGAATATTTCCCTTTGCCACATTGTTCCTTAAAAAAAGAAATAAATGATTAGAAGATTTCAGAGATCAAATATTAATGCAGCTTTCACTCTGGTTAAAATAAAAAATAGGGTTTTGTGATTTTTAGCATGTTATACTACAGATATAAATATAAGACAACATATATACTTAACAAACCTAGTTTAAATCACTTTGAATTTAAGTCACTTTACTATCTGAGTAAAAAATGATTTTGGTAAAGAACTACAATTAACTTTTCTATAAAATCTGCCAAAATGGAAGCTAATAGAAAACTGTGTGACCTTTAACATAGTATAACAACCTAAAATAAAATCTTGTTTATATTCTATATATTATTTCATGCATTATCAGCCCAGAAAATTTTCTATGACAATAATCTTGTGAAAGTGTCTTAATATAACATATATGCAAATTCACTGAATGTCATGTATCACTTGTACAGCCTCTTTCTTGACATTATTTTCAAAATATTGCTTGCAACCATTCTTTCTGCATATACTCAAATTCATACTATAGTTGTTATAGAAGTAGTTAATTTACATATAGATTAGAAATTACCTTGAAGTCCATTTACACCCTGATGAGTTAAAGACAGAGGAACTCTGAGCTGATAGCTGGCTTCCATTAAACCTGAGTATTATGACACAGTAGACTACTCAAAATACTGGGTTCAGCTTCATGGCTGGGATCCTAAAATATCAGACAGGGTGATGGCAGCTCAGCAGACATAGCCAAATTTAGATATTTTCTTTAATACTATTGCAGATCATGAGATACTATTCCTTAAGTTGACCCACCTTTTTGCTTATTCTTTATGTTTCACCCCACACATTTTAACAGTAGTTGTTTTTTTTGTTTGTTTTTAAAATATATTTTATTGATTTTTTTACAGAGAGGAAGGGAGAGAGATAGAAAGTCAAAAACATGGATGAGAGAGAGACATCCATCAGCCACCTCCTGCACGCCCCACAGTGGAGATGTGCCCGCAACCAAGGTACATGCCCCCAACGGGAATCGAACCTGGGACTTTTCAGTCTGCAGGCCAACACTCTATCCATGAGCCAAACCGGTCTCGGCTTAAATCAAACCAATTAGCAGGCCATTGGCAAATATTACATAGACTTAGGAAAAGAATGTTTTTTCAAAATGACTGAAAAGTTTGAAGTCTGACTAACTGCCCAGTTTGAGAGCCCTGGTCTACTAGCCTGCCTGTCTGTCTATTGACCATTAGAGAAGCATTAAATACTTGCTGCTTAATAGGATGGGGTTTCTTCCACTTCCAATGAGCAGAAATCCATTCATAGTGGACATATCATTCAATTTGCATGTCATGCCAACTCTCTCTTAGTTCTCCCATCCCTGGTCCTTATTTAAAGGGGAAGGGCTAGATGGCAGATTAGAATCTATGACCCCCATCCTGCCCACAAATACTGGACAAAAGATGGAGCGCTTTCCTAATGCCCTGGTTCAATCTATTGGCCTGTTATCAATTGGAAATCCTCTCTTGAGAATTTTTCACTCCTACCCACATAGACTATTGCCAGGAAAAGCTGAAAGGTCATATAGAGCTGAGACCAGAGTTGGTGTCAAGGAAAACCACATTAATAAGGAGCAGAAGCAGGTTAAAGCATCCAGCAGGTAAGAGAGTGAAGGAGACCTGTAGGGACTGACAGAGTTGAAAGAACATATTGTACTATAGAGACACAGTGAAGGAAAAATAAAGACAGTGGAATTCAGAGAATGGCAGAGTCAGAAACAGAGAACTCCTGAGTTCTCGCTGGCTTTCCATCCCTGGCCCAGTTCCCATGAAACTTGACCATACTTCCTACCCTGCATTTAGTGACATACCTTATATCTTCTCCATGTATCCACTTTTTACTTGAACCAATTTGAGTACTTATCTGTTCCTTTTAAGCAATCTCTTACTATAATACCCTGTTAAATGATATATCATGGAAATATGTACTTCAAGATATATCAGTAGGTCAACTAGTTTGTATTTGGAGAAAAAAAGAAAAAAATGTACATGTGTGTTATGAAAAAGGGAACAATTACTGGGCATCTTAATATGGAAGAATTTTCTAACCTAATACCCCAAATAATATGCTATTAGAAAACAAACATCCTATATCAGCTTTCTTTTCATGAGAAAGGTGCACTTAAAAATCTTTCTAAGAGTTTCTGAAGAGCCCATGGTAAAATGACATGTTGGTATTTTAAAAGATGGAAAGGTCTTGATGGATGATGGTGAAGTTTGTTCTGTGCTCAGCATTTACCCTTACGTGTTTATTCTAGAGATTTAAACTTCCTTCCTTTATGTCCATCTTACTCCTTTTGCCTCACCTTGTCTTCCCACCCAATTCCTATGCTGATGATTCTGTCACTGAATTCTCACTCTGTCTGCAGTTCTTATCTTTCTAAACTTTATCAGAGAGTATTTCCCTTATAAACTAAGATATGTTTCCAAGTTTCCAGAGATATAGGAACACTAAAAAAGAATTTGCAGTAGATCTGGACTACTGTCAAGGGCTAACAAGGTGAACATCAACTATGATTTAAAAAAAAAAAGTAAGTTAGACAATGACTCCTTTCTACCAGAAACACTTTGATCAAATGAGTATATTACAAATGAGGAGGTATGTATTTCAGGCTAAAATAGACCAAATGCAAAATAAAACGAAGAAATTTTAAAGAAAAACTTTACCCAACAATTACACTTCCATGTATGTACAAAACAAAACAAAACAAAACAAAACAAAACATATGCCCATACAAAGACTTGTTGTACAAAAATGTTTATGGGACTGCCCTTCCATGATCTTATATCCTTGTGGCACAAAGATTATTTTTCTATTATTTATGAGAATATTAATTGTGATTGTGTAAATTGATCTGAGATGTAAATAAATTGCTTCAGAAACACAGCATAATTATTGAATTTTGGTGGCTGGTGAAAGAACTCCTGTATGTCACCTGCAGCCAGGACACTGGCTTCTGATTGGATGAATTCAGCTGTTGGGCAAAGATTGAAATGTCAGTCTCTGATGCAATAAAGGCTCTTGCTGTGAAATGATACTGCCACCATTTTATACAGAACCTGACAGTTTTTTATTGTCCTAAGCAAATGTGCAACTACATCCAAGTCAATGACTGACACTCCTCCAGTACTCCAATAGCTGTCCCTAAATTGCCCTGTATGCATTTTACAATGGCAGTGTGAATAAAATGTGAGGTTCAAATATATTCTACCTTAATAGACCTAGCTCGTATAATTAGAAGAATGTGGCCTTTCCCTCAAGCTGTCCCATTTTTATTTCTGAGACTTTCCAAAGGAGTCCTTCAAATGTACCCCAAATAAGAACAGTCCCCACACAGAGCCTAGATTCTTCTTTTCCTGACCTATCCCATTGCCCATACAACTTTTCCAGAGTCTGCCAGGAAGACCTCACCATCTTCATCTGCCATCCTGAGAACAGCACTGTCTACACAGAGGCTGCTGTTTTTGGACACTCCCAGAGTTTGCAATCTTAGGCAACCAGAATCAGGGGAGGCTTCTTCCTGTCGGGGCTCACTTATCTCTGAGCTCTGTAGGCTTATTGCACTGAGAATTTCATAAAGTAAGCTCCTGACATTACCTCCTCTTTCACGGTGTTTCAAAACCAGTTCAAGGAACCTGGTTCTGGAAAGGTGCCATTCATCACATGACCCTCCTAAGCCCTTCACCCACGTTCACCTGGGGTAATGTCTGAATGGTGGCAGGTATGAGGGCAAGTGCAATAGCAACTTAGAATTACCACATTTGATATCTTAAATTTAAGAGGATAATATATATTTAAAAATAAGTATCAGTTTACTCACTAAATTCAGCTTTAGATTTAGCTTTAGAGATACCAGTATCTTATCTTCATCTCTCTCTGTTAATGAATAGCAGACCAATATCTGAGGGACAAGAAAAGGGGAACCAGTATTTACAGAGCAGTTACTACACACACTTGTCTTAAGTAGCATATAGCTATGTCTGAGAAGAGAAGAAAGTGTGAAGGTATTTTTTTAATGTAATATACAAGTAAAAGTTACTTTTTCAGAACTTAGTAGCCCCATGATATGAAGAGCTATAGAAACCACTCATGTTCTGAAAAGCAAATGGGGGTGGAGTGGGGAGGATAAAATAGAGAATTCGCTGAATCCAACATTTGCCAATAGTACCTTAATCTAACTCAGTGGTTCTCAAACCTGATAAGACTTGACACATGATTACTAGCCCTGATCCCTGGAGTTTATGACTCTGGAGGCCTGAGATGAGGCTAGAGAATTTGCATTTCTAAGTTCCTAAGTGATGCTGACAACGCTGAGAACTGCTGGTCTAACTAGTTTCATTTCCTCAGCTGTGGCTGATCTAACTTTGTCCTGATGTTGCAGGAAGTATAGCATGCACATAGTTACCAGATGCATCCTGGAACTAATATCCAAGTATATTTCTGATTTTGCAATTGTTTTTGCTTTTTTTATATAAAAGGAGAGAATAATTCTAATTTCAAAAGTATATTTTGTGCAAATTAATAATATCGAGGAAAAGCAGAAAAGTGATCTTGCAACACCTGAAAATACCTTTCTAATACAAAGTCTTAATCCACCGGCTTTGTTATCTGATCAAATGCAGAGCTTGCACTGCTTATATTTCTGTATTTGAAACCTGGCTACAAGATTAGCAGATTCATAAAATGGCTGACTAAAGTTTGCTTTGTTTCTTTATGTTTTCCATTTTCTTTTATACTTTTCAGCAAAAGATGTTCCTTAAATCTCAAATATATTCCCCCTGGGCTATCTGGTTAATAATTCTTATTCAGCTACAGTGTCTCTTAAAGAAATTGACTTTACCACCCACAGGAAGTTCTGCAGGATTCATCACCATAGAGAAGTGGTCGGCAAACTCATTAGTCAACAGAACCAAATATCAACAGTACAACGATTGAAATTTCTTTTAAGAGCCGAAAACTGACTTCTGTGCATGGGCCACGAAGTTTCAATTGCACTGTACGTGCATGCCCGCACATGGTATTTTGTGGAAGAGCCGCATGTGGCTCGAGAACTGCATTTTGCTGACCACTGTCATAGAGAATCTCAGTTCTCACACTTCTGGACATTTGAAGATCCCAATTACTAATTTTCTTAAAGACCTTCATTGTTTTCTAGTAAAAAGCACAAACACTATTTCACAAACATAGAATTTCAATCCAAAATCCATGTCAATGCTTGGTTTCTTGCATCATTCCTCTTGTTCTTTCGTTCTCTTCTCCAGGTATTTTCAAGAGTGATTCACCTGATATCATAAAGCAAATCTGAGCAATGATATGAACAACTTATTAGAGTCATGGGACAGTTGTCTCTCATGATTTCTCCTGTTGTACTTATTTTATTAACACCATTAATCAAGAAATATATTAGATCCTTAATATTCCAGAGATATTATCATAAAATCAGTGGCTGTTTTCACAAAGAAAAAAAAATCTGTCCATTGTGAATGTTAGAGAATTGCAACAATTATTAGGAATAAAGGTATGGTTTCAAAACAGCTGATTTCAGGGGTCAGAGTTCAGGAAATGCGAGAAAGATTGGCTGAGTGGTGTGTCTTGAGCTAGACTGTGCAAGTACATGGACATTGACAAGCATGTCCATGGCTGGGAGGAGAAGGGTGTGTTGAGGGGTAATGGCAGGTAGGGATGTCAGAACCTGTGTAGGGTGAGGAGGGCATCCTCGTGGGGAACGCAGTAGCAATGGGAGATTGGTCACATACAGGGCAATGGATCAAATAATACAGAAAGCTAATGGGAGCCAGGTTTCTCACTGTTGAGGAGGGAGTTACAAATATGCAGGGATGAGAGAGATAGAATAAACTTTGTGTTGCTGAATACAAATTGGAGAGGGGTATATGTGTGACCTTGTGATTTTTAATATAGATGGTTATGAAAATATAGATTTAAATATGAAGATAGCTAGGCAAATATTTCCTAGCTCTGTTCTCTGAAAGAACCCCAGAGCACCAATACCCCATACCAGAGAGAACAACTAGTCTTCAGACCTTGACTTCTAAATACTTTGCTCCACTGGTCCAGGGCTCTTGAAGTAATAGGTGATGTCAGGAATGGAGCAAGGAAAGTACATAAGCTTAGAAGAATTTATTGCTCCAGAAAGTAAGGAAGTGCTCAAAGAATAATAGAGATATATCAAAAGAATACAGAAGCCATTTTTAAGGGGTTTCCAATGGATAAATCTATGATAATTTGAGCACTGAAATAAATAATTTTAGTAATGGATTATAACCCTTGAATGAAATAGAAAACCTGTAAGTCCACACTGAATAAATATATAAATTGATTAAAAGTATGATGAGGAATGAGATATTTATATAGTTTTAAAGTACCACTCCATAAAATTCCTATTAACTACAAAAGGTATGGTACACAGCACCCACTTACCCCAGTTTAACTGCATTTTTAAAAAACAATCTTAGAATATTAGGTTATGGTTATATTAATAAGGTTGCAAGACAGGAAAAGAAACAGAAAAAAATTGAGAAATTGCAGAACTCTGATTTTCTTTAGCCTTTTATTTTTAAAGAGGAAGTTTGCCATTACTGGTTCCTTTTTCACTTTTTAGAAGCCTTCTATTATGCTGATCTCATGAGACTGCCAGTTATGGCTTGGGGTCATGCATAGTTATAAGGAACACCCTGTGGTGCTCTTCAAGTATTTGAAGGCAGTGCCATGCCTGTCTTTTTGAAATTCCACAGAGAGCATGCAGTACAGAGTTAAAGGCCTTCCTGCTGCCCAGCTCTGAAGTTCTAGGGCCATGAGCCTTTGCGTCTGCAGTTCTTTCTGGGGGAGTAGATAAGAGACAGTCCAGAGAACTGGTTTCCTTTGCTTACTCAGACTGATCTTCCTAGAAACAGTCTTCAAGTCACAAAACATCCCTCTTACTATGCAAGGGGGATATGTGGCCAGAGTATGCAAATTTAGTACAGACACAAATGGCACCAGGAGGGTCTTTCAAATAAGTGCTACTACTTACTAATGGTTGAGCTGCAACTACGTGCGATATTTGAACAATCCTCATATTTTATTTTTATAATATCACCAAGTCTGACTGAAATAAATGATAGATAATAAAATATGACTTTATTATGAGTGATTGGTAATTTGCTCACTGGTCTTCAAGGAGCAGGGTTAGAGACTACACTTGTGCCTTAGCCAGTCTGGCTCAGTGGATAGAACATTAGTCTGTGGACCAAAGGGTTCTGGGTTCAGTTCTAATTAAGGGCATGTACAGGAAGCAACCAATAGATTTGTTTCTCTCACATTGATGTTTCTGTCTTTCCCTCTCTATCACTCTTCCTAAAGATCAATAGAAAAAAATATCCTTGGGTGAAGATTTTTTGAAAAAAATGACCACTTGCTTGATCATTTACACGAAAACTCTAGGGTGAACTCTTATATAGAGAGGGTTCCTTTTTCTTTTCTGCTATATAAATCTCTAATCTCCACTTCAATCCCACACTGTTGAGAAAATGCTAGAATGAGAACTCAGATCTCAAAGATCTCCTTAGGATTCCCTTGCTTCTCAACTCAATAAAAGTAAGTACAACAGAGGAAGGAAGTAAACCAGTGGGCATGGGGCAGTTGACAAGGGCTGAGGCAGCTCAGGGCACAGAAAGAAGTCTTGCTGGAGGGAACCCAGAAACAGAGATGCAGCAGAGCATTGTGAATGCCTGGTGTGTAGCCACCGGAGAGAGTGGGCAGGAAAGGGGAACTGAAGGAAAAGGAGTGTACTATGAAAGTTGAGGGAAAAGAAAATTCAATCTTAAGGATTTGGAGTCAACAGGGCAAAGTACAAGTAATGCAGTACTGGAGACTATTAATAAAGTGAATCATACTCACTGATATGAGAAAATTGTTTTTCTTAAATGCTTTCTCTCACGCTTCTTAAAGCCTGCACCTCTGGTACTAAGATAACCAAATGGGCACCCTGAAGAAAGCACTCTGTTAGCACAATAGCTGGATATTACTCTTCATGGTCTGAAAGATCTGATGATGTGTTAGATATGTTGAGTGTACTGAAGCCCAAGCAAGAAGGGCCACTCTTCTGTGCCCTGTTCCTTAGAGGGTCTGGTATATCACAGACTTACACAAATACACTTATCAAAGAACACACAGAGGACTCTGTCACTTTGTGTGCTCAGTACCAGTACAGCACTCACAAATCCATAAACATCTGCTTCCACGACTCATACCACTCAGGCCCCAAGAAGGGATTCTCTACAAATCTGACTTCTAAACAAAAAGTACATGCTCCTGAACTCTGAGAGCTTTTGGCTTGTACCAATATTGAAATCAGAGACAAACACTGAGTTAGGTGGGGAGTGTTTGAGTGGCAGAAGTGCGTAGGTGAGAGAATAGGCACATTAACTTGTCAAATCCTTCCTCTCAGAGAATGTGAATGCAATAGATTCTTGCATAATGAAATGCAGTTTCCCAGACATCTATTTTCTTACTTCTCTTCATGTTTTGAATCTCAGTTCCAGAGGTCCTTATGAATTAGATCAGTTTTTTACTATTAAACATTGTTTATAAGAACATTTGTAACACTGAATATTTCATATTAGCCTTAAATTTATGTTAATGTAGGTTTAGATATAATGTAATTGATGTTTTAGCAATTAAATGAAAGTTGATCATGAGAAGTGCAAAAACATCATGAAAATACTTAAGGTTTTACAAATTTATAAAAATAAGCTAAAAAATTAAAAAATTTAGGTAATTAAACAATGTACACATTTATTTATTATAACTTGTGTTTTCTTTTAATTATGTTAGATAAATTTGATATTAAACATTTAACAAATCTGCTAAAAGACCCTGAAAAATAATTTTATTTTTAAATTTTAAATGTCATTTAAAGTTTATATGAAAATGTGTCTACATTTTATACAATTTAAATGTAATTGTTTGATCTTTTAGTTTTGCTTTTCTATTGCTACTGTGACAAATTACCACAGTTGAGTGGCTTAAAACAATAGAAATTCATGATCTTCCCAAGGCCAGAAATCCAGCCTGGCCACATTCGAGGACTGCACTCCTTTCTGGAGGCAATCAGGGAGAACCCATTCTTGCCTTTCCCAACTTCTAGAGGCTGCTTTCATCCCTTGATTCATGGTGTCTTTCCCTCCATCTTCAAAGACAGCGATACCAGGTTGTTTCTCACATTCCATCTTTCTGGCCTTACTTCATGGTCTCATTCTCTCTCTAACTATGGCTGAGAAAGGAACTCGGCTTTAAAGAAGTCAAATGATTAGGCGGCACCCAGCTGGATAATATGGGCTACTCTCCCCATCTGAAGAACTTTAACCTCAATCATATATGTAAAGTCCCTTTTGCCATGTAAAAGGGCCCAAGGTGGAGATTTTGGGGGGAGTAATTATTCTACCTCACAATCATTGAGAATGATTATAAGTCAAGATTATAATAGCAATACAATATGTGAATGTGAAGCTTAAAAAGAAAAAATGGAAAGTAGAGAGAGAGAAAAAAAACTGAAAATCTCTGAGGAAACAACGGCCTGTTTAAATATTTAAAAATTGAAGACAATGGGAGTGAACAGACATCTGTTGAGCATGAAACACTTAAAATCTCTGAACGGGGCATTACAAATTTTTTATATGATGGAGATTTAATTACTGATCAAAACAGTAAAAATAAGGAAGAGAATTATTCTCATCAAACCCATAAAACATGAAAAAGTCAGACAAAATTCCAACAACTTCACATTCTTAACTAAATGAAGACTAATTATCAATCCAAACAATGAGACTTCATGAGAGTCTTCATCTGCTCTCTTGCTGGAGATCAGGGATAAGTCGGCTTCACCTGTAGAGATAGCCTCTTCCCTTCTTCTCCTCCACCCACAGTTCCTGTGTCCTACCCTCTCCAGCATCAGAATTGGACTCAAATGAAAACAAAATGTAAAGGAGGGAGCGAGTTGAAAAAGGAGATGGGGGCAGGGGGCGGGGTAGAAGCGGAGATAAGAGTGAGGGTCTCAAGGATAATCATGCTCTTGGAAGGATAGTCACAGGTTATGTGAATCCCTAGAGTCAGAAGCAAGCTGAGACCAGAGAAGCCACACCCAATGGATGCTACTCTGTGTTAGTTAAGAAATAATGCCAGCCAGAAGTTCCCCTGCAAGGTTCTCCTTCATTCCATATAGGTGCTTGAACAGTGAATGGTAATATCGTTTGGTTTCAGCCTTTACCATCCCCTGTTCAAAAACAAAGGAAGAAATGATTGGTTTATACTGTTAATTTCCTACCATATTAAAATGGGGAAGCAAAAAGAGAAGCACAGTGAGGAGCCCAGACTTTTACTTAATCATCCCTGTACACAAAATGTTTGCTAATTCCTTATCAGGGAGTGAATGACAAAGCTAGCTCATATGTCTAAATATAAGTGTTTATGAATTTGGTTACTTATACGGGAAAATGAGGCATCCTCGGGCAAATCATTTTTTATTACAAATTCCAGATGAGAATCATAAAAGGACACTTATTATAGCAATAATAACTATATCTGGATGGAGCTCTAATCACCAGCTTTTCACACAATCAATGCCCAGAGAAAATAGTTCATCTTTTATTTAATTCACCATTAAAAGCAGCAGCTGGACTGCCTGTTCAAATCTCTTGATCATTTTCTACTGGATTGTTTTCCTTTTATTTCTATGTAAAAGCTCTTTATATATTCTGGATAAAAAGCTTTTATCAAATATGCATTTTACAAATATTTTCTCAGTCTGTGGTGTTTATCTTTTCATTTCCTTGATAGTATCTTTCAGAGAGCAGTTTGTAATTCTATGGAATTCAATTTATCAATAATTTTCTTTCATTGTTATGTGTGTGAGTGTGCATTTGTCCTAAGAAATCTTTGCTTAGTTCAAGTTTAATCAAACTAATTACATAGATTAGTTCCTATACTTTCTTCTATAAATTTTATAGTTTTAGGTTTTGACTTTAGGTCTTCTGATCCATTTAAGTACATATAAAGATGTTCACCATCATTAGTTATCAGGGAAATGCATATTAAAACCACAAGGAAATGCCATACGTATATATTAGAAAGGTTAAAATTAAGAAGGAAAAAAAAAACATTTAACCACATCAGATGAACAGCTCCTGGAATTCTCCTGCAGTTCTGGTGGAAATGCAAAATGGCACAACAGAATTGGAAAACACTTTGGAAGCAGCTACACTGACATGGAAATTTTAGTTGGAAAAACCTTAGGGACAAAAAGTATTTCACCCACCTAAGGAGCTTTCAGATTAAGAAAATGTGGGTCAAGGAGAAAATCGTCTGTATCTTCTTGCTATTATTATCTTGATGCTATCATAATTATCACCCTTACTTCTAGCTGTCTAGTGTGGATATTTTTCTCTCTATATTGCTTTTCTTATGACCCAATTATTATATATGTATATTCTCACTGTAAAAACAATACAATAATAATAATTCATGAAAGTCCTTTCTTCATCCCTACCCTAATTCCTATCTCCTCATGAAAATAATTCACTATTTTAGTTTGATAAATGTTCTTATAGCTCTTGTAGTTTTTAGCTGTAAGCATACATGTATGTATAGATAGGCAGATGTGTAATTTTTTAACATAAATGATCCTAAACTATAGGGTTTTTTTTATTTTTATGACTTGCTTTTTCAATAAAATTACATGTCTTAGAGAAATATATATATATATGTATATATATATATATACACACACATACATACACACACATACACAAATCTAGGGAAAAACTTGTTTATAACCTTGTATACTTCCTCTTTATATATACATATAGCTCATTATTCATAGAAGTTTCAGAGTATTCAAAATATAATTTACTAGAGGCCTGGTGCATGAAATTCATGCACCGGGGTGTATGTCCCTCACCTCACCTGCATCCTCTCCAATTTGGGACCCCTCAAGAGATGTCCAACTGCCCGTTTAGGCCCGATCCTACTTGGATCGGGCCTAAACGGGCAGTTGGAAATCCCTCTCAAAATCTGCACACCTACCTGCTGTCCTGATTGCTCCTAACCACTTCTGCCTGCCAGCCTGATCACCCCTTAGTCACTCCCCTGCCAGCCTGATTGATGCCTAACTGCTCCCCTGCCAGCCTGTTTGCCCCTAACTGCCCTCCCCTATAGGCCTGGTCACCCCAAACTGCCCTTCCCTGCAGGCCCAGTTGTCCCCGACTTTCCTCCTCTGCCAGCCTGGTCCCTCCCAACTGCCCTCCCCTACTGGCTATCTTGTGGTGGCCATCTTGTGTCCACATGGGGACAGTCATCTTTGATCACATGTGAGCAGCCATCTTGTGTGTTGGAGTGATGGTCAATTTGCATATTACTCTTTTATTAGATAAGATAGAGGCCTGGTACATGGGTGAGGACCAGCTGGTTTGCCCTGAAGGGTGTCCCAGATCAGGGTGGGGGTTCCCTTAGGGTGTGGGGAGGGCTGGGCAAGGGGCCTGTGATGATTTGCAGGCTCTCCACACCCCCCAGTGACCCAAGCAGAGGCCTGGTATCTGGGATTTATTCATCTTCTGTAATTGAAACTTTGTAGCCTTATGAAAGGCCAAAGCAGACTAGGGCTGCCGAAACTTGGCTTCCTCCATCACTGGGGACAACTCACTCCAGCTCCATGGCTGCCACCATTTTTGTTGGGATCTATTTATCTTCTATAATTGAAACTTTGTAGCCTTAAACAGAGGCCAAAGCAGGCCAGGGTAGGCAGAAAGCTTGGCTTCCTCCATTGCCAGGGAAACCCAAGCCTCCTGCTCTCTCTGTGGCTGCAGCCACCTTGGTTGGGTAATTTGCATACTCACTCCTGATTGGCTGTTGGGCATGACTTGTGTGTAGTGGAAATATGGTCAATTTGCATATTACTCTTTTATTAGGTAGGATTAACTCATTACCCAATAAATTTTTTTCTAATTTTTCATAATTAAAAGCTATACTTCAATTAACATGCATACACTTTTGAGAATCTTTATGAATATTTCTTTAGTATAGGTTCCCAGAAGTGCAATTGCAAAGAGGTGAAATTTTTCTTTTGATAAGTTATCTACACTAATAAAAGAGAAACATGCAAATTGACAGTCCCTTCACTACACCCACCAGCCAATCAGAGTGAGTATGAAAATTAACCCAACAAAGATGGCAGTTAATTTGCATATGTAGGTGAGGAGCAAAGACTAAAGACAGTATAGAAAGAAGCCAAGCATTGCAGAAGGCAGTGAAGCTGAGGAGAAGGGAGCAAGGCAGCGGAGATGGAAGGGAGGAAGGCCACAGAAAGCCATACTCTTGCAGGAATAGGCCTGAGGAAGCCTTATTCTTGCAGGAATTTTCCTGCCTCTCATAACTTTATAACATATCAAAAGGCTACTACAGTGTCCATTCACATAAATAGTATGAGTATATATTTTACTGTTTCCTTATTCTCACTTGTTATAATAAATACTTTTAATTAATGTCAATCTGAGGGATGAAAGACATCACATTGTGGTTTTAATTTGCATTTTCCCAATTCTAGTGAGGTTGAACAGTTATTCTTTGTTTTATGAATCACTGGCTTTTCTTCTGTGAATTGCTTGTTCATATCCTCAGGGTATTATGTCTTCTATATATATGTGGCAAATATTTTCTCCTCTGGACCAATGCTTATTATCCTTGTTTATGGTATCTTTCATCTTTCATTTTATCTTTATGTTTTTTTACTCTTTAATTATATACATCTTAATCACACCAAAGTTACTTTAATAAGCCAAGTTCTATATACATATACTGTATTTTTTTCATGTCTAAGACACCTCCATGTATAAGACACCCCCCATTTTTTCCAATCCAAAATTAGGAAATCACTATTTTAAACATAAAACAGAACATGTTTTTATTTAGTAGTTGCCATAGGTAATCCTACCTAATAAAAGAGTAATATGCAAATTGACCATACTTCCACTACACACAAGTCATGCCCAACAGCCAATCAGGAATGAGTATGCAAATTTCCCAACCAAGATGGCTACAGCCACAGAGAGAGCAGGAGGCTTGGGTTTCCCCGGCAATGGAGGAAGCCAAGCTTTCTGTCTACCCTAGCCTGTCTTGGCCTCTGCTTAAGGCTACAAAGTTTCAATTATAGAAGATAAACAAATCCTAACAAAAATGGTGGCAGCCATGGAGCTGGAGAGAGTAAGAGGCTTGAGTTGTCCCCGGCGATGAAGGAAGCCAAGTTTGGGCAGCCCTAGTCTGCTTTGGCCTTTCATAAGGCTACAAAGTTTCAATTACAGAAGATGAATAAATCCCAGATACCAGGGCCTCTGCTTGGGTCACTGGGGGGTGTGGAGAGCCTGCAAATCATCACAGGCCCCTTGCCCAGGCCGCCCAACACCCCAAGGGAACCCCCACCCTGATCTGGGACACCCTTCAGGGCAAACCAGCTGGTCCTCACCCATGTACCAGGCCTCTATCCTATCTAATAAAAGAGTAATATGCAAATTGACCATCACTCCCAACACACAAGATGGCTGCTCACATGTGATCAAAGATGACTGCCCCCATGTGGACACAAGATGGCCACTACAAGATGGCCAGCAGGGGAGGACAATTGGGACAAACCAGGCCTGCAAGGCAGGGCAGTTAGGAGCAATGAAGCCTTCAGGGAAGGGAAGTTTGGGGAGACCCAGACTTACAGAAGAGAATATTTGCGGGGGGGGGGGCTGTCCAGGCCTGCAGGGGAAGGCAGTTAGGGGCAAACAGGCTGGCAGAGGAGCAGTTAGGCATCAATTAGGCTGGCAGGGGAGTGGCTAAGGGATAATCAGGCTGGCAGGCAGAAGTGGTTAGGGGCAATCAGGATGTCAGGAAGGTGAGCAGTTGGGAACCAGCAGTCCTGGATTATAAGAGGGATTTCTGACTGCCTGTTTAGGCCCGATCCTACCTGGACATCCCTCAAGGGGTCCCAGATTGGAGAGGGTGCAGGTGGGCTGAAGGACACACACCCCGTGCACAAATTTCATGTACCAGGCCTCTAATGTTTACATACCAGTACTATGATATTATGCAGCATATCACTTTATTCAGCCTCTGTTGTATCACTGCTCTCTTCTTCATCACTATTAATTGAAGACATATCAATTTCTTCAACTTCTATTGTATCACTGCTGTCTTCTGAGTCACTGTCTATATATGTGAGATCATCCTCATAAACTGGTGGCATTTTCTGAGCTAACTTTGTTTGTGTTCTCACAGCCAACTCTTCTCTCCTCATGAAATTGAAGCACAATTTTGCCTTTTCTGTAAAATCAGCAATGTTCATTTTGCTTGCAAACATTCTTGCTGACATTGAATAAGCGCTGCTCCATAATCCAAGTCTTAAGCTTCTGCTCCAAGTTTGCCCATTTTGCTGATTTTCCTCTTAAGGCCTTCTTCTTTTTTGGCATCTTAAGGAGTTGTTCTCCACTGTCTGATCATACACTCAGAAAGACGAGGTCCAAATTGTCTCTCACAGCTCTATTTCCATGCTCTTTTGCATAACTGATTTCATTCAGTTTGAATTTTGCAGAGTAAATCACTTACCAGTATTTACCTTTTTTATTTTTTTGACATCTTTATGGACTCAGAACACTCTGGTCCCTGTTGCATATGCACACTCTCCATCTCCACCTCCATTTCCCTTCTACCTCCACCTCAGCTGATGTTAGTAACAATAAGGATCGTGATTGGAAGAAGCCTGTTTGACAAGGTATGGGCAATTATACACCTGCACAGCTCTCTCCAAGGCTGACTTCTGTGTATAACACACCCCTTGATTTTCAGTCTAACAATTTTAGAAAAAAATAGGATCTTATACATGGAAAAATATGGTATATTTTATTTGCATTCCTAATAGATCCCTGAGAAACATTAAAAATACAAACTAAAACTTTGTTTAGTCTTTTTTAGATGATAATCATTAAAGAATTCCACAAAATCATTTTAAAGAAATTTTTCAAGCTAATATCTGGTTTAAAGATGTTTCTTAACTCAAAGCAGGGGTTGGTTAACATATTCAGGAGCAATGGACTGGGTGAATGCAAGGCTATAGGAATTGGAAGAGACTCCAGTAAGAATCTATATAAATAGTTCCCAAAGATCATCAGTGCACACATCTGAAGACAAGCCAAGGAAACACCAGCTTTGGGCCTCTCAGACGAGATTCAAAGTATCAAAAGAGTTAAGCCCAAGATGGTGAGTGCTAATTTAGGAGTAGGCAATACTGACAAGACAGACAAGCCGGTGGACTGGCAGCCATCATCAGAGAGTGATGGGTTCAAGGCTACAGGTACTCATGATGGTGGAAAGAGTACTCCACCAGTGTTCTAGAATTGTATTCTATATCAGTGCATCCCAAACATTAATGTGCCTACCAATCAACTGGGAAACTTGTCAAAATGCAGATCCTAATTCAGTGGGTCTGAGGTGGAGCTTAAGATTCAACATTTCCCAACAAGATCCCAGATGATGGGAATATTGCTGGGCCCTGACCCACATTTGAGCAGCAGGAATCCCTAGGCACAGAGAAGCCCTACTTTTCAGAAAAGTAGCAAAATGGGATAGGAATTTGAAAAGTAATGTAACCTAGATGTCAGAGTATGAGACAACCATTGTCCTCCTGGGCTGTATTCTGGCTGGCTCCTAAAATTAGGGTAGGGCCCTAACTGGTTTGGCTCAGTGGATAGAGCATCGGCCTGTGGACTGAAGGGTCCCAGATTCAATTCTGGTCAAGGGCATGCACCTTAATTGAGGGCACATCCCCAGTGGGAAGTGTGTATGAGGCAGCTGATTGATGTTTCTCTCTCATCAATGTTTCTAACTCTCTATCCCTCTCCCTTCATCTCTGTAAAAAATCAATAAAATATTGAAAATAAAATAAAATAAAATTAGGGTAGGGCTGATCCAGTGTGCAGGGGTCCAGGCGGCTGAGACTAGAAAAAGAGTAGGACTCCATAGACAGGGAGATACGCAGGGACAGTGACATCTGCTGCTTTTGAATTTGAACATAAAGAGCAGTCAACTGCCACACAATAACTATGTTCTCAGCATTTTGAAGTCTTTCCACAGATTGCTACTTTCATTAACGGAGCCCTTTGCTGCTATTTCTACTTTTCTCTCCAGCCATCCACATTTTGGCTTTCCAAACCTCCATCAAAAGGTGGCTGAGGAAACAAATTGTACTGGAATGCAAACATGCTCATTTGTCTGAACAAGGAAGAAATTAAATGCAACGATTGTCAACCTTTTTTCCTTATGGTTCATTTAGGCAAACTAATAGACCTAAGATATACCTACAACGTGGGCTCCCAATTTTCAATATAGAAAGAACCCAGTGCTTTAATAACACAAATAGATCACAACTAAGTGCCTTTTATTGACATTGAGGGAAGATCAAAATCTACAGAAATTTGCATTATTTTCTTATGAAAATGATCACTTCACAACCCATCAAGAGGAAGCCCATAGCCTAGAGGAACCCATTGATCACATGCTCACATAATAAAGTAGAGGCTTCTGAACTTTGTTCTGAGAAGCCATGAAGTTCCTTGAAGGTTCCTCATGGTCTAGAAAAGTATTCACCTGGCAACCCTTGTTTTAATCAAAGCAGCTCCACTTTCATCAGGCTAATGCACCACATTGGCTTAAAGAATAGTCTCCAGGGCTAATGCAGAGTTTGAGAATCACTGAGTTAGAGTTAAATGTCTGTGTATGATCTTTGGACTTTACTTATTCACACTACACCAGCACCACCCACATATACAGATAATACAGAGTTTCTATTTAAGTTTACAGAGAAGATATTCTCAAATTACTTTATGAGATAAACTTGAGCTGCAAATTACTTGGATCTAAAACTAATACATAAATGCCAAGAGCATGTATTGGGCTTACTATATACACACACTGAAGCATCTTGAAAGGGAAGAGCCTTGGGCATTCCGAAAGGTTATGCATTCAAGTGTAACACTCCTGCCTCTGATCGTTATTTTTAAATACAATTTCATTACAGTGCATCCATAAATCAGCATCCAGTACTATGAAGGGTTTCTAGTAAGAACAAGATGCTATAGATATGGGACTAAATGAGACACTGTAGGTCATGACATGGACTTTCACACCTTATTTTCCATAGGAAGAAGACAATAATGCATCGCATAATATACTAGAGCCATAAGAATTACTGAATGCTTCCCAGACTTACTTATAATCAGCCACAATGTCAAACAAAGGAAGATTCTAATAGAAAAATGATCAAAGCACAGTAATTGCAAAAGTGAACTTGAAGGGTTTCCCTGCTTCTTCCTCTTTCTGCAGTAGAACAGCCTAAGCAATAGCTTTTTACAGAAAGCTAGTGCTTATGAGGTTTTTCTAAAGGTATCATTTTCCAATTAAAATTTATTTCACAAAGACCTACATCTTTGCCACCCTTCAGAGAGAACAGATGATTCAGCCCTTGATCCAATAGCAACAATAAGTGAAATTCTCACTCTCAGAATCAGCTGAACATTCGTGAGATAATTTTATTTTGGCTTTACCTGGTGATTACTTATTTCATACCTATCCCCCCAGTAGACTGAAAGTTTGATGTGAACTGGATCAAATCTGCCTTCACCATTGTAAACTCATTACCAACACAGTGCCTGGCATAGTCCTTACATGAATATTCTCTCAAAAAATGAGAGAATGGATATACTCATCAGGAGAACATCTGACCTCCAAGGCCAAGTTCAAGGTCTTAGTAGCTTCAACTGTAAGGGATCCTTTTGGTTCTCCATTATACATTTGCTTAACCTGTGATATGTGTGCATCCTCCTCACTGCCAAGGATTTTTTGTTTGTTTTTTATGACAGGACCCTTTTTTGTGTGCATGTATAAGCTTTGAAATCCCTAAATATAATAGAGCCTCAATGAATAGTATTAAACAAATAAATGAGATTATTAGGTTTTCTAAGATGTTACAGCTATTCTAAAGATATTTAACACATTATTTGAAAATAAAACTATAGTTAATTATGGAGTCCTATATAGAAGTGGTTGTACTTTTATTTTTATTATTGATAATTAGCATATGTTTATCAGTGTGCACAATTTGTAGTATGAGTCTGTTTTGCTTCCCTGCAGATAGAACACAAAAATTCTAAAAAACAAACTACCTCCCCAAAGCTACTGCATAACACAACTATTTTTAATCCTTGAGGTTTTTCAATAGCTAAGCAATGTGTGTGTGTTTTTTTAATGCAGTAACACTGTGATGCAGACATATTCATTGTTCATTCACAAAGCCATTCCTCAATATGATTACAATATGCCTCCCTGGATGTCATTAAAATTGAGGGTCTTCTTTTTCTAGGATGGGCTAGTTAACATTCTGCATGAAAGCAAGTAATATAAAAATATGATTTCTCAAGACCCCAGTTAGCCTTTTGATTCTGTACTTCAACCTTACCAATCCAAAGTCAACTTATGCTTCCTACAAAACACAAAATCTTTTGGGTAACTTATTTTGTTCCTAACATATGTTCCCAGGGGCTTATTAAATATTATTTTTGCAACTTATTTAGTGATAAAATAATGAGTCCTAGGTATATTCTTATCCTCTGCTTTGCCATATAAAAGATAGATTCGAACTATTTTAACCAAAACTCAATTCAAGGGCAAAAAAGCAGTCCTAAAAGTGTTAAAATTCAAATATGTAATAACTGCATGTACAGTATGTGCATTCTAGAAAGGGATTTTATTTTACAAGATAAATTGCACCTTGTTGAGGAATTCCAATATCATCTGGATATATTGATCACTGAAAAGCTCCCAATTTTACCAAGAGCTTCCAATTAAATCATGAACTGCATAGACAAGCACCCTGGAGGAACAACTTTCAAACCATATATATTTTCTTATTTCCTCCTGGAATCTACAAGAATGCTAGAGCATTAAAGCTGGTAAATGGATCATACTATAACTTTTCCAGCTTCGACTCCTTTTCATGTGTCCATATATTAAGCTTCACGGAAATAACAGATTTTATTCTTTACCTCATTGTGTTTTGATTACTTCCCTTGGGTCCTCCTTTGCCTCGTGAATTTTTATTTTATTGGTGGGAAAGGCCACATCTTTGCATCTTGGTATTTTAATTTCACATATGTCACAGAATTTATTTCAAGAGGCTATAAAGTCACCAATGATAATTTTTAACAATTAGATTATCAACTGTCATTTGGATACATAGTCAATTAATTAATCATTCATCTCTTATTGGAATTGGGTCATTTAAAAATTGTTGCTATTTTGAATAATGGCTAAATGAAAGTTTTTGTACATATAATTTTTTGTTGAGTTATGTCCTTGGGATACATCCCAGGAATGTAATTACTTTAAAAGGGAAGTACTAGGGAAGGTAATAACTCAACACATAATCCCACTAAGAGGGAAAATTTTTTAAGTGGCTAATCTTTTTAACCCAATAAAAAGTTTGTATTTACATTTAATGGTTATAGCTTCACCTAACTTTTATAGATCCTATTGGTAACTAGCTAGGTGGTTATTTAAATCTAATTTTACTGAGTTTTAAATTCCTTAATATTGGATAAGACTACATTGTGTGTTCCAGATCTTCAGACTTAGATACCAACCAACACAATAGAAAAGTGAATTAACATGAGGCCTATTATTATTATGTCTGAAAGGCTAATCCTCCTTCAAAGTGTCTTCATGTCTACAGTGACCAGAGACTAACCTTGATTAATTAATTAACTGCTGGGAGTACCATTGAAATGTTGGGATTATATGGCTGTGGATAGAGAATTAACAGGGAAAAAGTTCACTGTCAGAGCATAGGAAATACCCAGTTACCTGGTGTCTGCTCACATAAGGAAACAGGAGTCAAGATTTGTAAAAGAGGTGATTGCCTTAGGAGGGGTAACCTATTGGACTTCTTAATGACTAGAATCAAATGGGATCAAGAAAGAACCTTTCAGTAGGATGCAGATAGAATTCAGGTAACAACCTACTGGAATAATTAAGAATAAAAAATGAGAAAGTAATAGTGAAGATTAATATAAGTCTAAGAAAAATCAATATTAAAGAAGCCTTACAGAAAACTAATATTTATACCCAATTCAAGGACATCATACTAGAAGGCAAAATACTCTGGTCCTGGCTGCTCACTTCTTCCTATTTTTTTTATTCTTGGAGCGCCAGGTTCAATGTTAATGTTAAAATCTGAGGTACCTGGAAAACTAGAATAGTTTAAGATATTCAAGACCTAATAAAAACTTCTGTAGCTCTATATATCATGAAATATAACATAGAGACAGAGATCTAACCTTCCCCTAGCCAAACTTTCTTGAAGACCTTGTAATAGGAGTTGGAAAGTAATGTTAATAACAAAGAATATAACTTTAAGAACAGGGGAGAAAATAATATGTGCAATCATCTGGAAAAGCTTTGCATAAATTACTTTGGTTTAAGTTTAAGTTGAAATCTAGTTTGCTCCTGCATTGTCACCAGGCATCATAAAGTCAATAAAAAAGTGTTCAAAAAGTGTTCAAGCCAGCTATACTTCTGTCTTCTACTCCATGCTCTCCTGGGATCCTAAGTTCTTCTACCTTTGATACTAGCATTTCCTCATCCTATCTAATAAAGAGGGAATATGCTAATTGACCCTCACACCATAGCACTCACAACCAATAAGGAAGGAATATGCTAATTGACTGCCTCACCCTCAAAGATTGCGGTGCTTACAGCCACAAGATAGTGGTACCCAATCCCCTCAGCCCTACCAGGGCCCTTGTCTCTGGACTCCCCCGTCCTGTCAGCCCCCCAGCTACTCAGGGCCAGCCCAAAGTGCAGACAAGACTTGGATGGTGGCTGCCCAGGGCCAGCCCATGGTGCAGGAACCCAGGGCCAGCCTGAGACACAGGCAAGCCTCAGATGGCAGCTGCCCAGCTGCCCAGGGCCACCCGAGGCTCAGGTAACCAGGGATGGCCAAGGCTTGTGCTGTGGCAGTGGCAGCAGCAGAGGTGTGATGGGGCATCACCTTCCCCTGATCACTGGGTCACCTCTGGCCCCTGAGGGCTCCCAGACTGTGAGAGGGGACAGGCTGGGCTAAGAGACCCCCCCCTCCAGTGCATGAATTTTTATGCACTGGGTCTTTAGTCCTATATAATAAAGGCTAATATGCAAATTGTCCCCTCAGGAGTTCAACTGACTGGGAGTTTGCCCACTCACTATGATGTGCACTGACCACCAGGGGATGGCACGGAAGAAGGAAGGCCCTAGTCAATAGCCAGAAGGTCCCAATTGGCCCTGATTGCTGGCCAGGACTAGGGCCCTACCTGTGCACAAATTTCATGCACCGGGCCTCTAGTATATAATAATACACTGTTAATATTTTAATGTGATAACTTATCTCTTAAAGATATTGCAGAATCAATGACTTCAGGTTTAAGGATTAATTTACATGTTTTAGTCAGATTTTAGAGAGTTATACTCCCTGATTTCTTTAATAATACTGCCTGTCTTTTTATATATTAAAGAATCTTTCTCTATCAAAGACAATATGAAGTTCATCAAAAGAGAACTTGATTTCAAAATATCTGGACTGTCAAATGGCAGCTTTGGGAGTCCCATAGGAAGTGGCCAATATATACCTATTATTTAAAGTACTGATCATAAAATTCATAACACAAAATCAAATGGCCTCTATTTACTCTTTGGAATGACAAATTAAGTGCAGAACACCTTTCATACATCTCTCAAAGAACCTACTGAAGTAAGCTTGTACTTGCTTAAGCTGTGTCTCTTCAGTGGTTTTATTTTCTACTACCTTGAAGAAAATAAAACTGTTTAAAAGATTAACAGAGACTACATTTTACAATCCTTTGGCAGAGACAATACGCTGTATTTACCAATCTTCCTGGAAAATAAGGTTTACGCATATTGTTTTCAACACCAAGGACAATGCCTTGAGCACAAAATACATTTTACATTCAATAAAAACCTGTAGAATGATAAATTTGTTAATAGATGCTGGGGCTACCCTCAGGCAAACTAATGTGAGGAACCTTGTTTTTCACTGAAACAATTATTGCCTTGCTTTATTCCCTCTGGCATCCAAGGCTCTGTGTTCCTTTTCCTATCCCCTATGAAAATCTACTCTCAGGGGCAAGAAATATTTTCCCTACTCAACATACTAAAGAATAAAATTAGTGTTTATCAAACTATTTATGACAAAGAACACAATGAAGACCAGGACTTTTGCAAAATGCAATTAAAACAAATTACTAGAAAATAAAATTTTGAAATCAAAGATATAAAAATACAAGTCCCAATTTTTTATTATTGTCTTTAAAAGACTAAAAATTACATTTCAAGAAATAAAATAAAAACAAACATAATGTAGAAAAATATAAGGATCATAGCCCGGCCCAATCTGCTGATTACACTTTGCCAAACACTGGCATAAATTACTAAGGAGCAAAATCTTCCTCTTGTGGGCATTTCCATTTCCATTACACAAAATATGCAGGCTAAAGGAGAGATGCCTCTGTTTATACATATTTGAGAGATAGAGAATGTGATCAATTAATTAGTGGCAACTACAGGCTGAGGAAGGAGGTGGGGGGATTCCCAGGCCCCTCAGCCATCAGCATGCACAGGTCCAGGCCTGTGCTAGGGCATGAGCAGCATTCATAGGTCCAGAGAAAAATGTCAGCAGCCAAAGTTTGACATGTTCACACTTTAGTCACAGGAAACTCCCAAGCCTCTCATCTGATGCAATGTGGATCCTAACTTGTACCTTTGCTTTTATTGAACTAGCTGTGATATTAAGATTTGTTGTCCTGATGTGCATTCCAACCAGCAAAGTTAAGTCAGATTATGATTTATTCATATGTGGGATATAAAACAGAAACCAACAAACTAACAAACAAAACAAACAAACTCACAGACAGACAACAGAAGGTGGGTTACCCAAGAGAAAGGGGGTTGGGGGAGGATGAAGAGGGTAGAGGGGTTAATTATATGGTGACAAAGGGAAACTAGACTTTGAGTGGTAATCACATAGTGCAATATACTAGTATAGATGGCATAGAATTGTACACTTGAAACTTATGCAATGTTATCAACCAATGTCATCCCAATAAACTTAATAAAAAAGATTCTATTGTCCAATGTTATTAACATGTGAAGGTACCAAAGGTTTAAAATTTAGACATTTTTAAATGTAAAATTAAGCCAAATTAAGCAGCTTTGCTCAATAGCAGATATACTTGGGGAGAAAGAAAACTCAGATTAACATTACCAATAAGAAATAAAAACAAAACCTTGAAATTAAATAAATGGATCCATTTGGGGCCAATTGAGAAATTCTTAATAAAGATCACTTTAATGTGACAATTTTATGTGATGAGAAACGTCATGGACTTTGAGTTATTTTTTATTGGCAAAGTGCTAGAATTATAATTCTCACTTTGCCTTGAATTAAATTGATGAAAGGGCTAGAAACAGCACATATGAGTGCATCGTTCACAGAACTATGGAATAGGTGAGGTTTGTATTCTCCTCCTGCTTCCCCTCGTCATAGCACCTCTAACAGACTTTGGAACTCTCCTCATATCGTCCTGTACTTCAGATCCTCCATCTGATCTTGGACTCTCAAGGATTTCTATCGCTGTCCCATAGCCTTCCCTCCCTGCATCTTTAGAAGCCAGTTCTACCCCAATGATTTGGTTTGGGCTTGTAAAACTCTGTCTTTGCTGTTATGTAATCAAATTGGAGAGCCTCTCCTTTGTGGCCAGGTCTTGTGGCCAGGAGACCATGAGTCTTTGGCCAGTCTCTGGTAGGAAAGTAAGAAAGAGCAATGAATACAATTATTCCATTGATTTCAGCTATAAATACCACTTTGCCTGAGTTGTCTGAATGATGAGTATTCTGTGCAAATGCTGCTCTCTAGTGCAATAGAACTGCAAATAATGCACAACTATTTCTTATAATCCCATTCAACATGCCCCAAAGGTTCAAATCTAACAAAACACACATGACAGTTGGTTCATAATGTAAGTATAGGGAAGAGGAAAGAAATTTCAAGCATGAGGATGCTATAGAGGAAGTAAATATGCGGAATTTAAGAAATAGCATGCTAAGTTAAACAGGGGTCACTGATAAGGAAAGTATTACTAATCCATCAATAGGCAATTACTAACAGTTTACTCAGAAATAAAGTATGAAGACAGAGAAAGAATAAAATGTGGCCTCAAACTCCAAGAAGTTGTTTGTAATTTGGTCCAGATGAAAAGATATGAAATAAGAAAATACATATTTGAGAGATAGAGAATGTGATTCAGACTCTACAGCCATACTGTTTAACACAGTATTCACTAGTCACAAACACAATATCCATTAGCCACATTGAGCACTTGAAATATGGCTAGTTCATATTGGGATGTGCTGCAAGCATAAAATGTAAACCAGGTTTCTAAGACTATTTTTAATAAAAATATTTCACTAATAATTTTAAATTTATTTATCTTATGTAGAAATAAAAATATTTTGGCAATATTAGAATAAATACAATAAATTAGAATGTGTTTTATCTGTGTTTAGAAAATATAAACATATGCACACAGTTTGCATTTTATTTCTATTAGATAACATGGCTTTGAAAACTGTATTTCAGAGGAATAGGAGCTAGGTAGAGAATGGAAGAAATAGATCTTGAATAGTTCTTACTGAACTTGGAGAGAAAGAGACAATAAAAGGAAAAAAAATCTGGGAAATGTAGTGATGGAATGAAAGTGGGGAGAGAAGGGAAAAAATGGGACAGATGGAGCCGAAGATGCAGTTTGGGGGAGATTACCAAGAACAGCCTGACATGAAGGAAGGGAGAGGAATGCGGAGAGATTGAGTCTTTGAAGTCAGTGTGTGGGTTTCTTAGAAGTAAGGCAGCCCTTGAAAGGGTTTGAGTTAGGGCAATTACGTATGAAAGCTGAAGTTTATAAAGAAAATTTTAGTATTGAGGTACTTAAATCTCTCATCATATCAGAAAGTTCTTATATAATCATTAAATTCAGATTTGCAGATGATAATATATAACTGCACAGCTCAGCCACCCAATTCAGTAAGAAATAACAGCGCATTCTTACAAATCCAATTAACCTTGGTCTTTAGTTGATGTTTTTTGTGGGGGGTTTTTGTGTGTGTGTGTGTGTGTGTGTGTGTGTGTTTTGGTCATTTTCAAATGCTATTGAAGAGATGTGCTGTAATTTCTAATAGTGAGAAGAATAAGAGAATGAAAACTAAAGCACAGCGGGAAAAAAAAGCTTTCAGATGATGCTATCAGAGCTAACAGTCCCCCTTCGTTGTCTTTGGAAAAGATGCCTTTTCTTCAAAGCCCTCTGAAATGATGAGGGATGCATTGACAAACATCAATTCCTTCTTTTTTTAAATTAAATCTTTATTATTCAGATTATTACATTTGTTTCTCTTTTTTCCCCCTCCATAGCACCCCTCCACCCAACTCCCACTCTTCCCTCTGCCCTTACCTCCCTCCCATTGATCTCATCAACAAGTGTATGATTTTTTCCAGTCTCTCCCTGTACACCCCTCACCCCTCTCCCCCTGAGAATTATCAGTCCACTCCCTTTCTGTGCTCTTGATTCTATTATATTCACCAATTTATTTTGTTGATGAAATTTTTAATTCACTTAATTTTTAGATTCACTTGTTGATAGATATGTATTTGTTGTTCATAATTTTTTGACTTTTACCTTTTTCTTCTTCCTCTTCAAAAAGAGTACCTTTCAGCATTTCATATAATACTGGTTTGGAGTTGATGAACTCCTTTAGCTTTTTCCTCTCTGTGAAGGTCTTTATCTGCCCTTCAATTCTGAATGATAGCTTTGCTGGATAGATTATTCTTGGTTGTAGCTTCTTGCTATACATCACGTTGAATATTTCTTGCCACTCCCGTCTGGCCTGCATCATTTCTGTTGAGAAATCAGCTGACAGTCGTATGGGTGCTCCCTTGTAGATAATTAACTGTTTTTCTCTTACTGATTTTAATATTCTCTCTTGGTCTGTTGCCCTTGGTATTTTAATTATGATATGTCTTGGTGTAGTCCTCTTTGGATTCCTTTTATATGGGGTTCTGTGTGCTTTCTGGACTTGTAAGTCTATTTCTTTTACCAGATGTGGGAAGTTTTCAGTCATTATTTCTTTAAATAAGGTTTCAGTATCTTGCTCTCTCTCTTCTTCTGGCACCCCCACAATTCTGATGTTGCTACGCTTGAAGCTGTCCCAGAGGCTCCTTATATTATCTTCACATTTTTGGATTCTTTTTTCTTCTTGCTTTTCCAGTTGAGTGTTTTCTGCTTTTTTATATTTCAAATTTTTGACTTGATTCTTGCCTTTCTCTAGTCTGCTATTAGGACTCTGTATAATATTTTTATTTCAGTCAGTGTATGTTTAATTTCTAGTTGGTCCTTTTTCATCTCTAGTTGGACCTTTTCCATCTCTAGTTGGTCCTTTTTCATCTATAGTTGGTCCTTTTTCACCTCCTCTTGGCTCTTGCTAACTGTATCCATCTTTTCTAGGATATTCTTGAAAAACCTTATAAGCGTGGTTTTGAACTCTATATCCAGTCATTTGTTTTCCTCCATTTCTTTTGTTTGTGATCTCTTCCCTTGTCTCGGCATTTTCACTATGCTGGGAGAACTTCTGTGTTGGATTCAGCCTTATGATAGCAGACTTGCAAAACCGCAGAAGCCTCTCTGTTGAACTTGGGATGGTGGAGTCTCAGGACTTAAGGGACCACCTTGCCTTCCATTTGGTCCCGCCCACCATGGCCCCTGAGTCTCACGTGACTGGGTAATCGCTCTGTGCATGCGCACAGTGCCTCTAGACTGCTGCCTTTCCGGCTCCACTGCGCTCCAGGACCACACGAGTCTAGATCCCCAGGGTTTCACCCAAAACAGGGGCTTAGTGGAGTCAGAAGTGGTACAGTTGGGAGGGTCTGTCTCCTGTCCACTCGAGAAAGCCAGCAACACAACCAGCAGTCTGTCCTCTGCGCAGTGCTGTGCACGCCATCAAGCCTCTGATCTTTTGCGACTCCCCTAAATTTCCATGCAGCTCTCCCTTTTCACAGTCCAAACTCCCCCCCTATGAGTTTTGGCTGGATCTGGGGTTTAGTGTCGTAGGATAAGGGATTCAATGCCTTTGAGAGTCTCCGTTTCCCTCCTGCCAGAGAAAACCAGCCAGGTACTTTGGCACCTGCTCTCTCCACACGTGTGTCTCCGTACCTCAGCTTTTTGCAGCTCCTCTGGGTCTCCGTGAGCCTCTCTCTTTCCCTCTAGTTGTAGAATTTCCACTCAGCCAGCTTTCCTGTGGTTCTGGGTGATGTCCGTTCTGTCTTTTAGTTGTAGTTTTGAAATGTTATGCGAGGCAGAAGTGTAGGTGTTTACCTATGCTGCCATCTTGGATTCCCATCAATTCCTTCTAATTCATAATGTTTGCCAGTTTTTCTTCCTTTATCCCACCCTTTATGTTGGTTCAGAATGTGATTGTCACAATATCTGGGTGAGCAAGTTTGTGAAATGAGGCCATAAAGTAAGTGATTATTTATAAATTCATCTTTGTTACATTGTAAGGCTCCACAAAGCACCTTTCTCAGGGCTAAGTTTCATTTCATCTGATCCCATCAGCACCATATCTATATCCTGAGTGACTTCACAATGCCCTCTCTTTCAATAGCAATCAATCAGGTTATGGGTTTGTTAGTAATAAAAATTACCAAGGAGCAGTTTGCAGAAGATAAGACCAATACAGATTCTAAAAATAAGTAATAAGAGAAATAATGAGCATCTTCCTCACTTCTTGGGAGTGAGCAATTCCAAGCTCCCTGAAGCAACAATTAACCTATTGTATTCAACGATAATGGACAAATATTAGAAATGTCAATGTCAGCTTTTAGACTCTGTTGGCATCACACTGTCATTTAAAAGTTAAGTTCTCCCAAGTATTCTCTGTCAAGTTGCTTTCCACAGTATTCTTTCCCTGTTAGGAGAGACCCTTAAATAAGCAGAATAATTTTTTTTGCTCTTGTTTTAATGATTTGTTTACTGGTTCATTCCAGAGTGTGAGCTACAAAAGGGGAAAGTGTCATAAATAGACTTTTGTGTTCCATGATTTTTCACTACCTCACTATTGGTATCATTTCTCATTGCCAAAACTATTTGCAGAGCCTAGTAAATGAGCATTCAGCAAGCTGCTATGAAGACTTCAGCATTAACTAAAGCACAGACCTCACACATTTTTCCTTCACCCCAGCCTCCGTTAGGTATCTGCTAAACCTTTTATGACATATCACACAGCAAGGAAAGTGACAGGCCAGCAGCCCTAATTACACAGGCAGCTCTTCTCTCTCTCTAAACAAGAAGAATTAGTTGGACTGGAAGGGGGGTTTTGGGGGGGAGTTGCAAACAAAAATGAGAAAGACGTGACAGAATCAGAAGAGTCTGAGAGGGTTTCCTTTTAAGGAGACTGTTTTCAGTTGGAAAATAGACTTAATGCATATGATTTACTTGAAGAGACTTTAAAGGGCTCTTTTGAGGAAGAAGTCCATGCTGAACTGGAGCTATCTTGCAAGATATAGATTCTGGCAAGATAAGAGGGCTTGGTGAAGGAGAGGCATGTGCTAGGTATTGTCAAATATGCAGTACCAGCCTTCTTCCCTCCACACTTGGGGCAGACAGACAAAGCTTATTATTAAACAGATCCCAATAAAGCCTTCCCAATAAAGAGATCCAGGAACCACAACTGATAAATGGACATTTGCACTTGAAGTGAACTACATGTCACATTTGCTTGACTTTAGGCTTAAAAGTAAAAGACATTCCCCATTTTCCTTTTCAGTTTGATTCATCTAATTCCAATTAGATAAATAAAGGCAAAGCTTCAAAGGAGAGGAAAATGAACAATAAGTTAATGCACTTAGAACATGATTATAAAATAGTTATCAAATTCTTGTACTTAAAATGTGCCAAGTATTATAAATGTCATTCCTAAGCCCCATAATAACCCTTTGTTTTGGGCATTATCATATTCTCCTTTTTGTTGTTATTGTTCCCAAAACTGGGACTCAGAGAATTTATTTTCCCCAATTCACTGAAGAATGAAATTAAAGATACAAATATGTGGAAGCATATACCATGACAGAAACACCAATGAGAAAGGAATTGTGTTCATAGCAGCACAATTTATAATAGCTAAGATATGGAAACAGCCTAAGTGCCCATCAGCAGATGAGTGAATTAGAAAACTGTGGTACATCTACACAATGGAATACTATACTGCTCTTAAAAAGAAGGAATTCTTACCATTTGCAACATCATGGATGGAGCTGGAGAGCATTATGCTGAGCGAAAAAAGCCAGTCAGAGAAAGATTAATACCACATGATCTCACTCATTTGTGGAATATAATGAACAACATAAACTATGAACAAAAATAGAACCAGAGACATAGAAGCCTCAAACAGACTGTCCAACCTATGAGAGAAGGTGGGAGGTGAGGGGGTAAGAGATCAACAAAAGGACTTATATGTATGCATATGAGCATAACCAATGGACACACAGTAAGGGGTTGAGAGCATGTGCTAGGGGGTGGTAGCAGCCAGGGAGAGGTCAATAGGGGGGGAGGCAGGGGAAGGACACTCATGTAATACTTTAAACAATAAATATTTTAAATTTTTAAAAAAGGAAGAATTAACATCATTAAAATGTCCATACTATCCAAAGCATTTTACAGATTCAATGTAATTCTTATCAAGATACCAGTGGCATATTGCACAGAACTAACACAAATATTCCAAAAAGTTATAAACAACCATAGCAGTCTTAGGAAAGAAGAACAAAGTCGGAGGAATCATGTTACTTGGTATTAAACTGTACTACAAGGCCATCATAATCAAAACAGCCTGGCACTAGCATAAAAACAGATACATCGGTCAATGGAAAAGAATACAGAGCCCAGAAATAAACCCACACCTTTACAGTCAATCAATATTTGACAAAGGAGACAAAAATACACAATATACTACAGATAGTCTAGTCAATAAATGGTGTTGGGAAAATTAGACAGATACATGCGAAAAAAAATGAAATTAGGCCACCTTCTTACACCATACACATGAATAAGCTCAACATAGATTAAAGACTTAAGTGTTAGACTCAAAATCATAAAAATCCTAGAAGAAAACATAAACAGTAAAATGTCGGACATTTACTAGAGTAATATTTTTCTGATATATCTCTTTGGGCAAGGGAAACAAAAGGAAAAATAAACAAATGGAACTACGTCAAACTAAAAAGTTGTTGCACAGCAAAGGAAACAGCAACAAAATAAAAAGACACCCCACAGAATTGGGAGAACATATTCATCAACACATCTGATAAGGGCTTAATATCCAAAATTTATAAGGAACTTAAAAACTCAACACACAAAAAAAAACACAAACAAACAAATCCAACTTAAAAATGGGCAAAGGATCTAAATGGAGACTTCCCCAAAGAGAACATACAGATGGCCAATAGACTTATGAAGAGATGTTCAATGTCACTAATCATCAAAGAAATGCAAATTAAAAGCACAATGAAATATCACCTCATACCTGTCAAAATGGCTACCATCAATAAATCAACAAACAACAAGTGTTGGTGAAGATGTGGGAAAAAGGGAATCCTTGTGCACTGTTGGTGGGAATGCAGACTGGTGCAGCCTTGTGGGAAGCAGTATGGAGATAACTGAAAAAATTAAAAATGGAATTGTCTTATTTTTTTTCAGGCTTTTTTAATTAATTTTTATTAATTTTTTATACATATCTCCCCATTGCCCCCCCTCCCTCCCAGGCATACCCCGACCCCCCAGTGTCTGTGATCATTGGTTATGTTTATAAGCATGCATACAAGTCCTTTGATTGATCACTTATTTACCTCACCTAACTTTAATCTTTCTGCTATAATTTCACAGTCTGTTTGATGCTTTATGATTTTTGTCCTCCTGAGAATTATCAGTCTACTCCCTTTATGTGCTCCTGATTCTATTATATTCACCAGTTTATTCTGTTGATCAGATTTTTAATTCACTTAATTTTTAGATTCACTTGTTGACAGATGTGTATTTGTTGTTCATAATTTTTTGTCTTTTACCTTTTTCTTCTTCCTCTTCTAAAAGGGTACCTTTCAGCATTTCATATAATACTGGTTTGGAGTTGATGAACTCCTTTAGCTTTTTCTTCTCTGTGAAGGTCTTTATCTGCCCTTCAATTCTGAATGATAGCTTTGCTGGATAGATTATTCTTGGTTGTAGGTTCTTGTTGTTCATCACGTTGAATATTTCTTGCCACTCCCGTCTGGCCTGCATCGTTTCTGTTGAGAAATCAGCTGACAGTCGTATGGGTGCTCCCTTGTAGGTAATAAACTGTTTTTCTCTTGCTGCTTTTAATATTCTCTCTTTGTCTTTTGCTCTTGGCATTTTAATTATGATGTGTCTTGGTGTAGTCCTCTTTGGGTTCCTTTTCTTTGGGGTTCTGTGTGCTTCCTCGACTTGTAAGTCTATTTCTTTTACCAGATGTGGGAAGTTTTCAGTCATTATTTCTTTAAACAGGTTTTCAGTATCTTGCTCTCTCTCTTCTTCTGGCACCCCCACAATTCTGATGTTGGTACGCTTGAAGCTGTCCCAGAGGCTCCTTACATTATGTTCACATTTTTGGATTCTTTTCTCTTCTTGCTTTTCCAATTGAATGTTTTCTGCTTCTTTATATTTCAAATTTTTGACTTGATCCTTGCCTTTCTCTAGTCTGCTGTTAGTACTCTGCGTAATAGTATTCATTTCAGTCAGTGTATTTATTATCTTCTCTTGGGTCTCACTAAATTTATCCATCTTTTCTAGCATATTCTTGCAAAACCTTATAAGCGTGGTTTTGAACTCTATATCCAGTCGTTTTTTTTCCTCCATTTCTTTTGCTTGTAATCCCTTCCCTTGTCTCGGCATTTTCACTGTGCCGGGGAAACTTCTGTGCTGGATTCAGCCGAAGAAGCCTCTGCTGAGCTTGGGAGGGGTGGAGTCTCAGGGCTTAAGGGACCGCCTTGCCTTCCAGTCGGCCCCGCCCTCCACGGCCCCTGAGTCTCACGTGACTGGGTAATGGCTGGAGTGGTCCTTGTGCGCGCGCACCCGCAGCGCCTCCAACCGCTGCCTTTCCGGCTCCCCTGCGAACCAGGACCACACGAGTCTAGGTCCCCAGGGTTTCGCCCAAAACAGGGGCCCAGTGGACTCAGAAGTGGCACAGATCGGAGGGTCTGTCTCCCGCCCACTCGCGAAAGCCAGCGGCACAATCAGCAATCCGTCCTCCCCGTGGTGCCGTGCGCGACCAGACCTCCGATCCTTTGCAACTCCCCTAAATTTCCGTGCACTTCTCCCTTTTCACAGTCCAAACTCCCCCCGTATGAGTTTTGGCTGGATCTGGGGTTTAGTGTCCTAAGAGAAGGGGTTCAATGCCGTTGGGAGTCTCCGTTTCCCTCCCGCCAGAGAAAGCCAGCCAGGTACTCCGGCACCGCTCTCTCAGCGCGCTCGTCTCCGTACCTCAGCTTTTTGCAGCTCCTCTGGGTCTCCGTGAGCCCCTCTCTTTCCCTCTAGTTGTAGAACTTCCACTCAGCCAGCTTTCCTGTGGTTCTGGATGATGTCCGTTCTGTCTTTTAGTTGTAGTTTTGAAATTGTTGTGCGAGGCAGCAGTATAGGTGTTTACCTATGCCGCCATCTTGGATTCTTCCTCATGGAATTGTCTTATGACTCAGCAATTTCACTTCTAGAATACATCAGAAGAAACCCAAACACTAATTTGAAAGAATACATGCATCCCTATGTTCACTGCAGAATTATTTACAATAGCCAAGATCTGGAAAAAGCCCAAGTGCTCATTAGTTGATGAATGGATAAAACAGATATGGTACGAATTGCAACTGTTAAAAGAATTAAGCAGTAATCAAAAAAATCCAGGAGAGAGAACCAAGATGGCGGCATAAGTAAACACCTACACTGCTGCCTCACACAACAATTTCAAAACTACAACTAAAAGCAGAACGGACATTATCCAGAACCACAGGAAAGCTGGCTGAGTGGAAGTTCTACAACTAGAAGGAAAGAGAGGGGCTCACGGAGACCCAGAGGAGCTGCAAAAAGCTGAGGTGTGGAGATGCGCTCATTGGCAGAGAGGGTGCCAAAGTACCTGGATGGCTTTTTCTAGCGGGAGGGAAACGGAGACTCCCAACAGCATTGAACTCCTTATCCTCCGACACTAAACCCCACGTCCAGCTGAAACTCACATGAGCGGAGTTTGTACTGTGAAAAGGGAGAAGTGCATGGAAATTTGGGGGAGTCGTAGGAGGGCAGAAGTTGGGTGGCGCGCACAGCACTGCGCACAGAAGACTGGCTGCTGATTGTGCCACTGGCTTTCACGAGAGGGCGAGAGACAAAGCATCCCAACTGCATCACTTCTAACTCCACTAAGCCCCAGATTCAGGCGAAGTCCTGGGAACCCAGATTCATATGGTCCTGGAGTGCAGGGGAGCTGGAGAGGCAGCAGTCTGGAGGCACTGCGCACGCGCGCGCACAGGAACCGCTCCAGTGATTACCTAGTCACATGAGAATCGGGGGACCATGGAAGGTGGGCCAACTGGAAGGCAAGGAGGTCCATTAAGCCCTGAGACTCAACCCATCCTAAGCTCAACAGAGAGGCTTCTGCAATTTTCCAAGTCTGCTATCATAAGGCTGAATCCAACACAGAAGTTCTTCCGCCATAGTGAAAATGCCGAGACAAGGGAAGAGATTACAAACAAAAGAAATGGAGGAAAACAAATGACTGGATATAGAGTTCAAAACCACGCTTATAAGGTTTTTCAAGAATATCCTAGAAAAGATGGATAAAGTTAGTGAGCCCCAAGAGGAGATGAAAAAGAACCAACTAGAGATGGAAAAGGTCCAACTAGAAATTAAACATACACTGATTGAAATAAAAAAATATTATACAGAGACCTAACAGCAGACTAGAGGAAGGCAAGAATCAAGTCAAAAATTTGAAATATAAAGAATCAGAAAACATTCAACTGGAAAAGCAAGAAGAAAAAAGAATCCAAAAATGTGAAGATAATGTAAGGAGCCTCTGGGACAGCTCCAAGCATATCAACATCAGAATTGTGGGGGTGCCAGAAGAAGAGAGAGAGCAAGATACTAAAAACCTACCTAAAGAAATAATGACTGAAAACTTCCCACATCTGGTAAAAGAAATAGACTTACAAGTCCAGGAAGCACATAGAACCCCATATAAAAGGAACCCAAAGAGGACCACACCAAGACACATCATAATTAAAATACCAAGAGCAAAAGACAAAGAGAGAATATTAAAAGCAGCAAGAGAAAAACAGTTCATTACCTACAAGGGAGCACCCATATGACTGTCAGCTGATTTTTCAACAGAAACTATGCAGGCCAGATGGGAATGGCAAGAAATATTCAATGTGATGAATAGCAAGAACCTACAACCAAGAATACTCTATCCAGCAAAGCTATCATTCAAAATTGAAGGGCAGATAAAGAGCTTCACAGATAAGAAAAAGCTAAAGGAGTTCATCAACTCCAAACCAATATTATATGAAATGTTGAAAGGTACTCTTTTAGAAGAGGAAGAAGAAAAACATAAAAGCCAAAAAATTATGAACAACAAATATATATCTATCAGCAAGTGAATCTAAAAATTAAGTGAATTTAAAATTTGATCAACAGAATAAATTGGTGAATATAATAGAATCAAGAGCACAGAAAGGGAGTGGACTGATAATTCTCAGGGGGAGAGGGGTGAGGGGTATACAGGGAGAGACTGGACAAAAATCATACACCTATAGATGAAGTCAATGGGAGGGAGGTAAGGGTAGAGGGATGGTTGGGAGCCAGGTGGAAGGGAGCAATGGAGGGGAAAAAAGAGAAAGAAATGTAATAATCTGAATTATAAAGATTTAATTTAAAAAAATAGGTATGGTACATTTACACAATGGAATACTACTCAGCCATTAAAAAACAAGGAAATTTCACCCTTTGTAATAGCATGAATTTACCTTGAGAACATTATATTAAGGAAATAAGATAGTCAGAGAAAGATAAGTACCACATAATTTCACGCATATGTCAAATCTAATGAACAAACTAAATGAACAAGAAAAATAGAAACAGACTCATAGAGAGTAGGCAAAAAGCTCTTGGCAAGTGGTGGGGGATACAAGGGTCGTGGAGGGACTGAGCAAAAAAAAGAGAAAGAACTTATTAACATGGACAACTTTGTGATGATTATAGGAGGGAGTGGAAGTCGAAGAGGGGATATGGGAGATAAATGATGATGGAACAAATAAAATAGCCCTGGAAGAGGGTTACAAGTTCCATCCCTGATCTGATCGGCGAGCCTGAGGCAGGCGACAGACTGATGTATCTCCTGTGGTTGATGTTTCTCTCCCTTTCTCATTCTCCTTCCCTCTCTCTCTAAAACTATTTAAAAATAATTAAAAATTAAAAAGCAAAAGAAAAGGAGTGCCCTAGCCAGTGTCTCTCAGTGGTTAAGGTGTTGGCCCATGCACTGAAGGGTCCTGGGTTCGATTCCTGGTCAAGGAGACAAGGTCATGTATCTGGGTTGCAGATTCCATCACTGGACCTGGTTGGGACCCATGTCGGAGGGAATCAATCAAAGTGTCTCTCTTACATAAATGTTTCCCTCTCTCTCTTTCCTTATTTTTCTCACTCCCTCCCTCTCTCCCTTACTCCCTTCCACTCTGTCTAAAAAGTCAATAGAGAAAATCTCCTTGGGTGGGGATTAACAAACAAAAAAGAAATATGCACTTATTTAATACATTTCCTTTACTTATGGAAAGTGATAATGGTTTCCTTTTTATAGAAGGGATATAAAATCTTCCTTAAAAATAAACTACATTTCAAATACATTGATTTTAAGAAAGTAATAGCTGGAAGACATGGCAAATGAGTAAAATACATCCATTTATTAGTAAGTCAAAGTGAAACAGCTTGAAATAAGTGATATCTCTCCTGGCCACTCCTTAAAGCTCACACAAAAGAGGTAGTACTCAAACTCAGACATACAATGTGAAGAAATGGCTTCCTAAACTAGGCATATGCTTCCTCTTCTAAGCTCTTGAGAAATTCCCTCTGTGTAAATCAAGATCTCACAGGCCACGGAGGGAGTTTTCTATGCTCTGTTCACTGAGATTGCAGTTGGGAAATGAAGAAGAATCTGTCTTGCACTGTGTTCCCTCAAGGTCAGGACCTGTGCTTCTCACAGTCACAATTAGCTAACTTACACAATTAGACCATGCAAATGAGGTAAAGGAGAAACCCAGGAGCCAGTGTCCTTCCGAACACATTTTACAGGAATAGTTCCCAAAACCTGAAGCAATGGTGAGGCTATTAAGGTGGTAGAAAGGAAGGGGGCATAATGGGACAAATGTTTGAGGGCAAGTGGAGTTTTGATTGAATTCATGAAACCAGGAGATGCACCAATGTCCTCATTATCCCCTAAAGGGTAGCTTGCTCCTACCTCTAGTGACCATGGGTGAACAGTAATGTGCATTTCCAGAGTGACCTGATTTTTACTTTATTTTTAGAGGACACTCTATTAACATCAAACTAGCTTTAGCCAATGTCATCTGCTGATATCCTCCTCAATGGCACTAATATAACTCCTGAATTCTAACATGCACATCCCCACACACACATTTTAATATTTCTGAAATTGGACTGTACTTTACACCTGAATGTACATGAAATGTGGTCTTTCTTTTTCCTTCTTCATTGCATTCACACCTGATTTTCCCTTAAAATTGAGTAATTATAATGCTCACATGTGTTCATGAGAATTAGGTTCAGTTATAATTTTAGAAGTATGTCCACAAATATAAGCCTCTCAACATATTATTGGCTTTGAACTCATTTCTTTTTTAACTATTAAAAAAAACTAACACAGTTTGTTAGGGAAAAAATGCATTTGAACAAGAAACCAAGCTGATAGAAACAAACAAAAATAATCAAAAGAATGCTACTATCTCCCAAAGGTTAGAGTCATCTTACTATCAAGAGAGAAAGACTAGATCAAGGAAAACCAAATAGTTCACAAATTGAATATTCCAATGCTCATTTATCTTTATTTTTAATAATTCCATTTGTATGCATGTGTTAGATCACAAGGAAATGATGTTACTCTTCATGCTGACTTCTCATATAAGTTACAAATATGCTTTTATAATGATTTATGGGATTAGCTACTTCTCTTTCCGACAGAGTTACCTACAAAGAAACTGTTATTCTACTTCTGAGATGGGATGTCATGAAAGGAATGGTTTCTAGATGCTTTGATTAAAAAAAGATACAGAATATATGCAACATAAAATTCCAAAGCAGGCAAAACTAATCCTGGTAGCAGTCAAGTTGGCTACTTTTGGTGAGAAGGGATGGGGGAGTGATAGAGAAGGGACTCCAAGGTCATTCCTGGGGAGGGAGAGGCTAGAAGTGTTCTTTTCAAGTGCTGGGGGATGCGATCTCACAGTGGATGGTGATCTCACAGGTATATTAACTTTTGGAAATTCACTGTGCTGTATACCTATGAACTGTGCATTCTTCTGTATTTGTGCTCTATTCTTCAATTTAAAAAGAATTTTACAAAATAAATGAAACAGATATATATAAAATACGAGAGGAATGCAGGATCAGGCCGACATCCCTTGAGAGTTCCCAGATTGCGAGACCAGACTGAGGGACCCCATTGGTGCACTATCAGGGCCAGGGAGAGACATAAGAGGTTGGCCAGCCAGGGAGGGACCGTGGGAGGGCTCAGGGTGTGTCTGGCCCATCTCTCTCAGTCTTGATCAGGCAGACCCTAGCACAGTGGTTCTCAACCTTCCTAATGCCACGACCCTTTAATACAGCTCCTCATGTGGTGGTGACTCCCAACCATAAAATTATTTCCGTTGCTACTTCATAACTGTAATTTTGCTACTGTTATGAACTGTAATGTAAATATCTGATATGCAGGATGTATTTTCGTTGTTACAAATTGAACATAATTAAAGCATAGTGATTAATCACAAAAACAATATGTAATTATATATTGTAAAATATTTATTTCTAATTACAAATAAATGAAATTTTGTCTTGAATCGTGGTGTAGCATGGGTAACAGTCTTCATATGACAACAGTAAACTACATCGCTACACTTTGCTACACCGAGGAGTGGTCTGTTGGTTCCTAAAACCATGGGAAATAGGTGTTTTCTGCTGGTCTTAGGCGACCCCTGTGAAAGGGTCGTTCGACCCCCAAAGGGGTCTCGACCCACAGGTTGAGAACCACTGCCCTAGCAGCAAGCTAACCTACTGGTCAGAACATCTGCCCCCTGGTGGTCAGTGCACATCATAGCAAACAGTTGAGTAGACTTAGCATATCATTAGCATATTACACTTTGATTAGTTGAAAGGCTGACCAGTCAACTGGACACTTACCATATTAGGCTTTTATTATATAGGGTTATTTGTTGACCAAAATGGGATAATTTATTCTGCCTCAGGTAAACTGTCCTACTGGCTTTAATATTACATTGACTAGGCGGTAAATGTTGACCCAAAGAACATTAATCTTAATGTTCTCTCAAGCCATTATCTATTTTCTAGCATTATCAGAATAGAACATCTCTCTATATAAATGACAATCTTTGGTCATTCTCAAAGAATAGCATGAAGCATGAAAATCAGAATTATTGATCTTGTGTTGTATAATGATGTTTCTATTGATGTGAAATACTATAGTTTCTATAGAATTTTGGCTTTCTGTTCTAATACACATAACCAATCCTGGAAAACACCTAGAAATTACTTCCTTAAGTAAGCAGGTTCCAACAGGATAGTTTAGGGGTAGGGATGCTGGATTCCTCCATCTCAGGTTACCCAGGTTACTGAGGTCCAGCAGACGCTCAATAAGTACCACCCTCTTTCTGCTCCCACACAAAGCAGGGAAGATGCAGAGGATGAGGCTTTGAGCAGGGGCAATAGAAAGACATGGAGCAGCAGAGGACTTAATGTCTCTGGGAACCAGTCAAAATGGGAGACTAAAAACATTTGTTTGATATTCTGGCACCCGTCAATATATGTGGAGACGTACAATTGCCTGAGATGCCAAACTTGCTTGCTTCACACTGAAGTTGGGTGGTGTCTGTTGAAGATGAGAACACAGACATGTAGCCTCCACATCTCTTCCCACTTCCAGAGTAAGTAGATTCATGTAACTGGATAAAGCCTGGTACTCCCCAAGAAGGCTCTGTACTCCTACTGAATAAATCTCACCTGTACTCCCCTACCCCAGGCACATTCATGTCCAAATCCCTGGAAACTATGAACATTACTTTTTTTAGAAGAGGTCTTTGCGGATGTGATTAAGTTAAGGATCTTGATATGAGATTATTCTGGATGATAAGTTCAATGAAAAAGGTCCTTATTTTATATAATAAAACCCTAATATGCAAATTGACCAAATGGCAGAACAACTACCAGAATGACCATTCGCTATGATATATACTGACCACCAGGGGGAAGACACTCAGCGCAGGAGCTGTCCCCTGGTAGACAGTGGGTTCCCACAGAGGGAAGGCTGCTCAGCCAGAAGCTGGGTTCACAATTGGCGAGTGTAGTGGCCGTGGTGGGAGCCTCTCCTGCCTCTGCTGCAGACAGGCAGGAAGGAGCAAGGAGTCCCAGACTGTGAGAGGGATGTCTTACTGCTGGCTTAAGCCCAATTCCCCGGGGGAGGGAACATCCTCCAAGGGGTCCAAGACTGTGAGAGGACACAGGCTGGGCTGAGGGACTCTCCCTGCCAGTGCACATTTTCGAGCACCAGGCCTCTAGTAAGAAATAAAAGAAGATAAAGTGTGAGAGTTCGGTGGCAGAGGTTGGAGATGTGGTCACAAGCTAAGGAAGCCAGGAAATACTCACAGTAGTTGGAAGAGGAAAGACAGGATTCTTCCCTTGAGCTTCACAAGCATATCAAACTCACGGCCAGTGGGCTACATGCCGCTGGCCACAAGTTTGACATGCTTTAGGGACTGCAGGCCTGATCACATCTTGTTTTGAGGCTTCTGGCCTCCAGAACTGAGAGAGAACTGATTTCTTTTCATTCTCAGCCACCTAATTTGTGATAATTTATTACAGTAGCTCTGCAAAACTAATACAACTCCTTAGTATGCCTTGAAAGACACTGCTTGCTCATCAAGAAACGCACAGTGCTCCCTGATTGAAATATACTTACCTTTTGATAATTATAGGCATTTTATTTTGTTCCTGTGTGGCAAGTGGCAATGTATCTCCCCAGAGGAACACAAGAAGACGAAAGAGTGTGCTAGGGACATGTAATTGTCTCAGCTCCTCCCTGCACACACCTCTTTGACAGAGAGGGTGAGGACTCACTTGAACATTCTATTCTCTAAACTACTTCACTAAATGAATAATCACACAAATCTGATGGTTCCAAATCCTCTAAAATAGGTTTCTGACTTCTGAAATAAGCCAAATTGCTATCAAGACATGGTAACATTGAAAAGTAATATCTTTAAATTCAATTCCACTGAAAATGTAACTAATTACTAGGAATTATGGTGCCTCCTTTGCCTTATTTATCTCAGCTACACTGCCAGTCTGCCCCCTTTCTTTGCTCACTCAGTTCCCTCTAGTCCCGATTACTCATAGAAACTTCTACATTTGCTGGGTACATGGAAGGGTTCAGCCTTTCTCTCCTTTGTACCTGTATGACTAGACCCATGTCTCTTCCATCCCTTCTTCAACACTATCTGAGGCTAGCTCATCTCCCTGACTCTACTCCAAAACAGAATTATTTTGGAAATACAAACCAAAATCACAATAAAATATCCCCTCACACGCAGCAGGGTGTCTACTGTGCAACACACACACACACACACACACACACACACACACAGAAAATAACACATGTTGACAAAAAAGGTAGAGAAATTGGAAACCTTGTGCACTATTGGTGGGAATGTAAAACGATACAGCCTCAGTAGAAAATAGTAGGTAATTCCTCAAAAACAACTGAAAACAGAATTACCTATGATTCAGAAATTCCTTTCCTGGATATATATGCAAGAGAAGTGAAAGCAAGGTCTCTAAGGATATTTGTACACCTATGTTCACTGCAGTGTTATTCACAATAGCCAATAGGTGGAAGCAACCCTGTATTATTGATGGATAAGTGGATAACTAAAATTTGGCTTACTCCTACAATGGAATATTATTTAGCCTTAAAAAACTCACAAATTCTTCCCAGCTGGTGTGGCTCAATGGTTGAATGTCAACCTATGAACCAAGAGTCATGATTCTATTCCTGGTCAGGGCACATGCTCAGGTTGTGGGCTCAATCCCAAGTAAGGGGGTATGCTGGAAGCAGCTGATCAATTATATCTCTCATCATTGATGTTTCTGTCTCTCTTCCTCTCCCTTCCTCTCTGAAACTGATAAAAATATATAAAATAAAATTCTGACACACGCTACAACATGTATGAACCTTGAAGACATTATGCTAAGTAAAATAAGCCAGTCATAAATTTACAAATACTATATAATTTCATTTATATGAGGTATTTATAGCAATCAAAAAGAAACAGAAAGTAGAAAGGAGGCTGCCAGAGGCTGGGAAGAGGGGGAAATGGGCAGTTGTTTAATGGCTTTATAGCTTCAGTTTTGCAGGATACAAAAATAATTATACAAAATACTGAACTGTACCCTCAAAAATGGTTAAGATGGTAAAAATTTGTTATGTGTATTTTACCACAATTTCAAATAAAAATTAAAAGAGATGTAAAATATTTCAAATATTCAGAAAAGTAGAGAGAATAATACAACCACCTAACCACTTTTAAAACCGCACCTTCACCCGTTGCATCCTATTCCCCTCGCTTTCCCAAAGTTGGTATGTATCTAGATCATGCATAATTTTCATTCTTTTATTCTCCTTCAAACCTACCTCCAAACAATATGTAGTATTACCCTGATATATCTCAAAAACATAATCTTGAAGTGGGAAAAGCAACTTGCAAATGGATGCTATGGCTGTAAATTTTAAAGGCACACCAACAATCCCACAGTAACTCCAAGCAGAAGGGACTGTCCACATCTATAGTCTAGATTCACAAAAACATCCTATTCTCAGATTTAAGTTCCTAAAACATCTGAAATAACCTACCTGCTTCTTGAGGAGCCGTGTCTGTTTCATTCAAGATCCTACTTCTGTTTTTTTTTGGCTTCTTGGTCATATTGCTCACTGGATTTCCCTCCTGTTAGGCCTGGCTAAGACCTCTGCCCTCCTCACCACTGTGAGTCACCTCCTGGCTGTGTTTCACTGCCACAGGGGCCTTCATTCCTGGTCTACCATAGCCCAAAGGGGAGGGAAGGATCCAGAGACTTTGAGCATTAACAAATAATTTTGAAAATATTCGGTTTTGTTTAAGGTTTATGCTAAAACAGTACATAAGTAAGCTTTATACATTATGAAAATACATGAACAATTCAAGCATGAAAGAATCAAAACACTGAAACAAAGATGCAAAGCTGAGAATTTGAGTCCTTTATATATCAAGAAACTCTTTAAAAAAATTCTAATAAGTACCATTCTTTGAACTTAAATTCTGAAAACTGAATTATATGGAATGAGAATTTTACATGTAATTTCTTTTGTACATCTTTCCACTTCAAACATCATAAAGCAAGTTATCTGGTTAATATTAACATTATTTTACTTTTTATATTCATCCTCAAGTTAGTGTGTGACTGGGATCACCCACTCATGATGATGGAAAAATTATTTCACTTTTGTGAAATAAGATTAGATCTTCAATTTTAATGAAGGTAATAAATTAAGTTTTGGAGGAGACTGTAGTGCCCTTTGTATAGGGCGTTTTTGTTTTACAAGTTAAGTCTAGGAATGCAATAGTATTGGTGAGCAAAAGCAATTGTAGTTTTGCTTGTATCTAACTACCACTTTTCTATCAGTCACTCTTATTTCCCTTGCATGTATCTCAGAAAATGTAGCTCACTGTTTTCTGAAAACATAAAGTGCCAGAAGCCAGTTCCAGCACATCATAATTGCAAGAGTTTCATCAAAAGATTGATGGAACTTGGGGACTCAACAAGGGCTGAGTCACATATGTTATTGCCTGTTGGGAATGGCTAAAGGCATTTCCTCAAACCTGAAAGGGATGCATAAATTGATCGCTTTCTGCCAGACAGCTCAGGGCATCTTAATCTACATATTATTGCCTCCTCCTGGCCAAACACCTGAATAGCTGCAAGTAACTTCATCAATCTTAACAATGGATTCTGTACCTAGCCCTATCCTTTGATGTGTATATCTCCACCTTGCCTTAGGACAAATTGTGTTAATAAAAAGCAAGGGGTCCTGAGACAAGAAGAACTTAGTTCCTTTAGCTAAGTCTTTTTCTGACTCTCCATGATGCCTTTCAAAATTATGTTTCATCTCTGGACTCTTGGTTAATTTATACATAGCCCCTTCTCCAGATTGCTGAACCCTTCTAGATGCCAGATCAAGACCACTGGAATTAATAAAAACCTTTGACTTTGAATACTTGGATTAAAATCTGATCCAACACTTTCTAATAATGAGTCTTCATTTGGCTTCTCATAGTTAAAATGAGGCCCATAAAACCTGACATGTGTGGATGCCTTGAAAACTTCATTTTAAATTATCTTAAGCAAGAAATACATGACTTTATGAAACATTTGGAGAATGTGACTGTATAAGTGGGAAAGCCCCAAGTTAGCTATTGATTTGGAAGGCCCCAGGTTTAACCCAGCTGATTCTGATACTTGGCATGCATGAATCCTGATGTATGTTAAATATACTCTTTCCTCATTCACACTTTGGTAGAAGAGCCATTAAATGAAGAGAAAACTTAATACAAACTCAAAGCCCATAATGTCTGTCTCCCCCATTCACCTCAGCTCAAATAGCCTTTGGTACATAAAAATCTAGATTAGCAAACAGGCTGCTAAGAGGTGAGTCAAGAAGTGGTTTCTATTGGGTGTCCCATGCCCTCAGACTGCTGTTTCAGAAATTAGGTGGTGATGTTGCTATGTTCAAGTGAATATTGATTTGTACACACTACATGTTTAATATACCTCAAATTTCAGTCCCTGAAATTAGCATATATAAAAAGTAACCATGCATAGCTCTTTATCCTCCCTTACTGCTGTTTCTTTTTTTTACATTAAATCTTTATTATTCAGATTATTACATTTGTTTCTCTTTTTTCCCCTCCATAGCTCCCCTCCACCCAACTCCCACCCTTTCCTCTGCCCTTACCTCCCTCCAATTGACCTCATCCATAGGTGTATGATTTTTGTTCAGTCTCTCCCTGTACACCCCTCACCCCTTTCCCCACGAGAATTATCAGTCCACTCCCTTTCTGTGCTCCTGATTCTATTATATTTGCCAGTTTATTTTGTTGATGACATTTTTAATTCACTTAATTTTTAGATTCACTTGTTGATAGATATGTATTTGTTGTTCATAATTTTTTGGCTTTTACCTTTTTCTTCTTCCTCTTCTAAAAAAATACCTTTCAGCATTTCATATAATACTGGTTTGGAGTTGATGAACTCCTTTAGCTTTTTCTTATCTGTGAAGCTCTTTTTCTGCCCTTCAATTCTGAATGATAGCTTTGCTGGATAGATTATTCTTTTTTCTTTTTATTAATTTTTTATACATATCTCCCCATTGCCCCCCCTCCCACCCAGGCATACCCCAACCCCCCAGCGTCTATGTTCATTGGTTATGATTATATGCATAGATACAAGTCCTTTGATTGATCTCTTATCTACCTCACCTAACTTTAATCTTCCTGCTGTAATTTCACAGTCTGTTTGAAGCTTTACTGTCTCTGTATCTATCCTTTTGTTCATCAGTTTATAATGTTCTTTATTATCCCCCAATGAGTGCAATCATGTGATGTTTCTCCTTCATTGACTGGCTTATTTCGCTAAGCATAAGGCTCTCCAGTTCCAACCAGGTTGCTGCAAATGGTAAGAATTCCTTCTTTTTAATGGCTGCATAGAATTCCATTGTGTAGATGTACCACAGTTTTCTGATCCACTCATCTGCTGACGGGCACCTAGGCTGTTTCCAAATTGTGGCTATTGTAAATTGTGCTGCTATGAACATAGGGGTGATTATTCTTGGTTGTAGGTTCTTGCTATTCATCACGTTGAATATTTCTTGTCACTCCTGTATGGCCTGCATCGTTTCTGTTGAGAAATCAGCTGACAGTCATATGGGTGCTCCCTTGTAGGTAATGAACTGTTTTTCTCTTGCTGCTTTTAATATTCTCTCTTTGTCTTTTGCTCTTGGTATTTTAATTATGATGTGTCTTGGTGTAGTCCTCTTTGGATTCCTTTTATATCGGGTTCTGTGTGCTTCCTGGACTTGTAAGTCTTTCTCTTTTAACAGATGTGGGAAGTTTTCAGTCATTATTTCTTCAAATAGGTTTTCAGTATCTTGCTCTCTCTCTTCTTCTGGCACCCCTACAATTCTGATGTTAGTATGCTTGAAACTGTCCTAGAGGCTCCTTACATTATCTTCACACTTTTGGATTCTTTTCTCTTCTTGCTTTTCCAGTTGAGTGTTTTCTGATTCTTTATATTTCAAATTTTTGACTTGATTCTTGCCTTCCTCTAGTCTGCTGTTAGGTCTCTGTATAATATTTTTTATTTCAGTCAGTGTATGTTTAATTTCTAGTTGGTCCTTTTTCATCTCTAGTTGGACCTTTTCCATCTCTAGTTGGATCTTTCGCATCTCTAGTTGGTCCTTTTTCATCTCCTCTTGGCTCTAGCTAACTTTATCCAACTTTTCTAGGATATTCTTGAACTCTATATCCAGTCATTTGTTTTCCTCCATTTCTTTTGTTTGTGATCCCTTCCCTTGTCTTGGTATTTTCACTATGCTGGGAGAACTTCTGTGTTGGATTCAGCCTTATGATAGCAGACTTGCAAACTGCAGAAGCCTCCCTGTTGAGCTTGGGATGGGTGGAGTCTCAGGGCTTAAGGGACCGCCTTGCTTTCCAGTCGGCCCCGCCCGCTACATCCCCTAAGTCTCATGTGACTGGGTAATCGCTGGAGCGGTCCTTGTGTGCTCCCACAGTGCCTCTAGACTGCTGCTTTTATGGTTCCCCTGCACTCCGGGACCACACGAGTCTAGGTCCCCAGGGTTTCACCCAAAACAGGGGCTTAGTGGAGTCAGAAGTAGCACAGTAGGGAGGGTCGGTCTCCCGCCCACTCACGAAAGCCAGCAGTACAATCAGCAATCTGTCCTCAGTGCAGTGCTGTGTGTGCCACCAGCCCTCTGATCCTCTGCGACTCCCCTAAATTTCTGTGCACTTCTCCCTTTTCACAGTCCAAACTCCCCCGTATGAGTTTCAGCTGGATCTGGGGTTTAGTGTCATAGGATAAGGGGTTCAATGCCTTTGAGAGTCTCCATTTTCCTCCTACCAGAGGAAACGAGCCAGATACTTTGGCACCCGCTCTCTCCACGCGCGAGTCTCCATACCTCAGCTTTTTGCAGCTCCTCTGGGTCTCCGTGAGCCCCTCTCTTTCCCTCTAGTTGTAGAATTTCCACTCAGCCAGCTTTCTGTGGTTCTGGGTGATGTCCATTCTGTCTTTTAGTTGTAATTTTGAAATTGTTGTACAAGGCAGCAGTGTAGGAATTTAGCTATGCCACCATCTTGGATTCTCTCCACTGCTGATAGTTGCTTAAAGAGAAAAATTAAATTTTTACATTTTACTGACATAGAAGGTAGATACAGATAGTTGAGTAAAAAATATATAATACTGGCTGCAGAGTATGAGACTTTTTGTCTAAGACAGGAAGGTGATATAAGTACATATTTATATTTGCTAGCATTTCTATAAAGAGGTGCTAGAGAAACACAAAAATTGAATAGAAGAAACTGGTTTCCTGCAAAGGGTAAGAGATATAGAGTGGATGAGGACTGGGGGAGCTGGACTTCCCAGTATATTTATTTTAATATCATTTTGATTTTTTTTAACATGTGAATGTGTAACCTATTCATAAAATTAAACTTAAGATGTATGTATTAATTACCTGCTATGTAGAAAACCCTGTGTTCAGTACTACAGTACTAATACTTTTAAAACAGTCACAATGAATATTTTCAGCATCTATATGCTAGACATGGTATTTTGCATTGACTGGTGGGGATCGGGGAGGAAGAGAACTCCTCATTTATGTATAAGTTGTATTAAAGTAAAGTTTCCACCTTTGACTTGTACCTCTCTCCCTCCGGGCATAGCAGGTATATGATCTTAGGAAAGATTGAACACATGAATAAAAAGATTAATTTCAATAGTGCAGAATAGTACTAAATAAGTACTGAAGAAAAAGTGCTCTAGCTCAAAAGAGGAAAAGTTCCATTGAACTAATCCAGAAAAGCCTCAGAGGAAATAAAATGTAAAATGGGTCATAAGTATAATATAATTTTTTTTCACAAAAGGTTCTTCTATAGAACTTTTTCTGTAGAAAAATATTTTTTTTACAACTGCTCTGATTTTATTGATATTCTAGAGAGTTGAGGTGAAATATAAGAAGGAATTGCCCCATCATTTCTATATTATTTCTATCCATTTTTATTCAATTATCAAAAAGTGAATAACCTTGCAAAATCAGTCTTTCCTGGTCATCTTAGTACTTCATTAAAACAAAAATACTACATGGAAGTAACATTTGGATTGAAACTCATAATTTTAAGCAGTCTCATTTCTTTATTTTATTTCTAATTTAAAATTGTAATAATCTCAAGAACTTTTCTCTTTGACAGCTTTTGCAGACACTTCTCTGCATGGCTTGGCCAGAATCAGAATTATAAATTTCCATTCCTAGTCTACACTTACAAAAAAGGCTTCATTTTGTAAATGCTCTTAAGGCCCAGCGATGAAGAGGGAGCAAATCCCTAAAGGAATCATTTGTCACAACTCGAGGGACTGGAACCACTCCTCTAACACCTGAATGGCCTCTTGCACAGCCAGCCCTTCCTTGACTCTTTACCCACAGAAACGATTGCCACTGTCATCTTGAAGCAGCTATACCTGCCAAAAAGTTCTTAATGCTGACCTGGAAAATCTCATACCTTCAACCCAGAGGTTCTACTGCTAGCCTCGGAGCCCACAAACAAGACAAAGTTAGCCCACCAGAGTGAAAGTAGTCACTCCAGAAGAATCATTCTGCCTTACAGTAGCTTGGAGTTAGGATGTGGGATGGGGAGAAGAAGGGGAGTGAATTAACGTCTTCTTGATGTTGTTACTTTGGTTTTAAACACACCTTTATAATTTTTACACTTAAAATAGGTATCATTATTTAGATTAATTGCAAAATATGTTATTACAACAAATAGTAAATGTACTATTTAAGCATCTAATTGACGAGATTCACATAAAAAGTAACATTTTCAACAGCATCTTAAACATGTAAAATGATTAGCTGAATAATAATTGTCTGCTAAGGATGCACTAGAGTATTTCAATAGCCCCCTTTATTATAGAATCAAGGTGTTCAAAGAAATAGCATTTAGTGCTGTTGTGATAAAGAGATAAGCCAATCTTCTTCCACTAAAGTTATAGCTGCACAGAAATGAGGTGTTTGAACACTTTCCCTGGAGAAAAAGAAAACTATTTTAAATAAAGTGCTGCCACCTAAGTTAGTAATACCCCAAGCAAATTTCATGGCTATGTAAGGAAAGAATTAGCCTACTCATTTGGGAGGTTAGTTGTTTTTGGAATGCAGAAAGTGACAATGTAGTTGGGAATGGATTGGCTTTGGGGCTTGTTCTGCTTTATAAATAATAATGAACCTTTCCCAACATGAAGTAATGTGAAATTAAAAAAAAAAAAAGCTGTCCCTAGAGTATAAAATTACCTCTTAACTCACTTTGCATTTCTCAACTCCGAGCACATTTTCTGAGAGTTCTACTTAGAGAACAAAAACTGCTGTATGATAATTAATTTCAATAAGCACTTGGCCAACTGAGCTGGACAGTATACAAGCTGCCCTCGACAAGTGAGATTCTGAACTGCACTTTTTATTTCACAATGACATTACTTAAAAGCATCTGAACTACAACTTTACTTGTTCTTTTTATTCTTTATTTGGATTTTTTTTCTTTTATTTCTCCTTGAATACACAAGCAGTTTGTAACAACTGTTAAGAAATGCAGGAGATAATTGGATCTTGGTGTACCTAAACTAGAAAGGTATTAGGTATTTGCTATTCATCAAAGGAACCAAATGTTTTCTTTTCTTTTTTCCCAGTGTTCAGAAAAGAAATGTGCACATCTTCTGAGGTATAATGTGCAGTTCATTAGTAGAAAAAGGGCTGTAGAGTTAGATCCTTATGTCATTTCCCATGGCAGTGTTCTCATTCTTTTCTCTAAGTACTATTTGGTAAAAACAGATGATAGTCTTGAGATGTGATCAGCAATGTTCAAGCACTATTTCTCTTTTATATCCCTGCCGATGGAACATGGGCAAGCAAATAACAAGCCATTTTAGAGCAGAAAGATAAATTCTGAAAGAACTCATACTATGATTTTATAATAATAACTTACCTTTCATCTATGCACTTATTTCAGCGATTTTCAACTGGTGAGCTGCAAGAATTTTTAAAACATGCAATACCTGACTATTTAGGGGCACTAACCTCTTTCCCTTACACTGTCAAATAAAAAAATGACAACAGCCAACATAACCAGCCATCTGGTATGAATAATCTAAAATTACAACAATTTTTTTAGTCAGATAGGCAAAAAATATAGTTTGTATGTGCTGCAGAATTTTAGTAGTTAATGTGTGCCATGAGATGAAAACAGTTGAAAAATTGCTGATCTAGTTTACTGTGCTATACTAATTTATGCATGTTTCTGTTTATAATTTATATGAAAAATTATAAAAATCTTTATTATGGCATAAGTAATTCTGTAATTCTGTAAAAAATAAATAGCTCTCTATGTATTTTAAGATGAAAAACAATGACATGACAATTCATTCCTTTTTATATTTCTGAAAACAGATTTACTGTCTATGACTCAGTTGCTTGATCTCAGAGTTCTAATTAACTTTTATGATAAAAACTTGTCAAATTCCATTACTTCTATAAAGGCGATACTATCTTATCTTTCATAATCAAATTTTAAACCCATGATTAATGCCATGGGTACAACAACAGATTAAAAATAATGCATCTGCATTTCTTATCCTTTTATCTTGGCAGTATATGAAATGCTTATTTTTAACTATCTAGAAATTCTGATGCTTAAGTGGCCTGTTGTTTGTGTCACCTAAAAATACAATGACATTCAAATTAAACTCTTCCTTATTATGCCACTTAGATCATGTGCTATATTTGTAGCTTAGTAAAATCCTATAGACAAATCTATGCCCTGATTAAATAAATTGTTATTTTTGTTTTTGATGGGAACTTGGGTTAAATTGCATTCAACATGTATTGAGAGCTAACATAAGCAAGGTACTATGCTTACAGGCAATAGGCAGACAAGGGTGACAGAGACAAGGTGCTTATCCTCAGGAAGCAGTCTAGTGAGCAGATAAGACATACTAGCCTTATGTTGATAAAGCAGAAGTTCTTACCTGTTCACTAGTGCAAAAAGGTGTTGGTTACAGAGCTGGCCCAAAAAAGGTACAACCTTGAACAAGTCTCTTTGCCCTCTTAGTATCTTTATTTATAAATGAGGAAAAGACTTATTCAACAAACACAAATTGAGCATCTACCATCATAGGAGACAACCTTAATGAGCAATTACCATGTGGCAGTTATCAGGGTAAACATTTCACATTGATCGTCTCCTTTAATCCTCAAAGCAACCTCATTTACAAGAGGAGGAAATTGAGGCTCAGAGATGTTAAGTAATTTCCCCAAGATTACAAAGTGGTTGAGCGGGATTCAAGCCTAGTTGATTCAGGCCCAGAAGCTGATGTTTTTAAATCCTACAATGTGTTGTTGCAATCACCTCTAATAGCTTCTAACTTCAATATTATATGAACAATGTTTGCCCCCAAAATGTAAAATATAAATACAAAGAGTTTGGGTTTTACATTAATAATGGAGATTAAGGTTGCATAATAGAATAACACATTGCTTCCACTTAGGGAAATCTAGGAAGACTTCCTAAATGAGGCAACACATAGTTGAAAATTACAAAGGAAGAGTAAAAGTATTCTAGGCCCAGAGAACTAAGTGAGTGGTTACAGAGCAGTAAACACTCATGGATCTGCAAGGAACACTGGGAAAGGACAGTAAGAATGAAGTCTTGAAAAGTCAGCCACAATTAGATTGTGGGGGTAAAAGCTGAGCACCCTAGACACCATAGGAAATGGGAAGCTACTGAAAGTTGAAGCATATTAGAGTGAAATGATTAGGGGTTTTGTTTGTTTGTTTGTTTGGGGATTATATCTTTGTTTTGTTGGGGGTTTTTTTATTGTTGTTGTTTTTAATTACTTACAAATATTAAGAACAGTTGTTAAGGTTGCCAAATACAAGATGAAAATACAAAACTAGTATGACTAAACTAGTGACAAATCTACACTAATAAGAAACATACAAATTACTGTCACTCTGCTACACTACCAGCCAGAGTGAGTATGCAAATTAACCTGAAAAGATGGCGGCAGCCCCACCCATTCCCCTCTTCCCCCACCCGTACTGCTCCAGGCCTGTGGGGGTAGGAGAAGTTGGGCCCCAGCATCTGAGGCTGGCTGTGGCCTGGGAGAGGAAGAAGCAAGGTGCCTGCCTCCTGATCCCAGACCACAGCCAGCTAGAGAAGTCACCCATACTGCAACTCATGGAAGATGGAGAAGCCGCCTGCCTGCAGTCCAGGCAACAGTACCTGTGGCTGGCTACAGTCTGGTAGATGGAGAAGCCACTCACCCTCTAGTCCCAGGCACCGGTACCTGTGTTTGGCTGTGGCCCAGGAAATGGAGAAGCCTCCCACCCCACAGTCCTGGGTGCTAGCACTCTGGTCAGTCAGAGGCATCCAGGCAGGCTGCAGCCCAGGGAAAGCCACCTGCCCATTATCCCCTGCTGCTGTAGCCTATGGCTGACCAGAGGGAGGGAAGCCCGGATCCCGGGTGCCTGTGGTCAGCTGGAGGAGGGAATCCTGGGTGCCAGATGTAGGGCCAAGGCAGAGGTGGTTAGAGGCAATCAAGCCAGCAGGGGAGCAGTTAGGGACAATCAGGCTAGCAGGCAGAAGAAGTTAGGGGCAATCAGGCAGGCAGGTGAGCAGTTAGGAGCCAGCAGTTCTGGATTGTGAGAGGGATGTCTGACTGCCCGATTATCCCTTGAGGGATCCCAGATTGGAGAGGGTGAAGGCCAGGCTGAAAGACACCCTTCCCCCCAAACCCCACCATCCTCCCCCAACCTGTGTAAGAATTTCAGGCACTGGACCACTAGTAATTTAAAATGTCATTTTTAGATGACCCAATTTTCAATAGCAACACAATTAAAATATAACTTGGGTAAATATCACAAAAGATGTGAATTGTCTCTTCTGAGAAAATTATAAAACCTAATTAATAAATATAACAGAATTCGTAAGTAGAAAGATATATCATGTTCAAAAATGGAAAAACAATAAATTGATCTATAAATACAATGCAACTCCAAGGAAAATGTCACAAAGGTTATTTGTGGAATTTTACAGCCCAGTCAATCCATAATGTTTACATGAAGGAGAATGGACCAAGTTTGTCAAGTAAATTTTGACGAAGAAAAAGGGTTAATATCAAAAACCTGCCCCAGATGTCAAAACATTTTAAAACAAAGTGACCTGAGAATGGCCCCAGAGACATTAGAGTGGTTTTATATTTCTTTGTTGGGTTACAGAAATCCTGTGGAGAAGGGAGATCGAAAGATGACAAAGAAAGATGAGCTCCTCCACAGTGCCTCAGATACTTTGAATCAGAGTGACCCTGATCCTTAAACAGAGGACCCAAACTCTTAAGACAAAAAGTAGTATTTTCAAATGAAGCATTTGCATCACCGGAGCCTAGCCTAAGGATAGTAATTCCTAGTCACTGGGAGTAAATTTCAATCAGCTATTAGGCATTGCTAATCATCTGATATGTGCTAATCACAAAGGAGCCAGAAGGTGAAATTGTTATTATGTATACTGTTCTGGATCTCAAAAATAGCCTTTGACAAAGTTGAGAAGCAGATGTCACACATGAAATAACTAAAGAACTAACTACAAAGCAGCATATTAGTAAGTAGAATAAAGAAAAAAAAATACTGAGAGTTGCCAGTATAGCAGTATCAAACCATAGGCAGAAATATTCTGAAGTGGGTCTGGGTAGTCTATGGCTACAGAGGGGAGTCATTGTCATTGAGAGCACTGCCTGCATTTGTCCACCATGACTCAGGCACCAAAACCATCAATGTGCACTGTTGACTGCGCATAAATTCCATCAAATTATGACCAACTTGTCAAAATACAACTTCAAAATCTGTCTTTCTCTGTAAGAAATTCACTAATGACCCATCTATGATAGGCTTGTCTTCCTATTTCTTGTTCTCTTTTTTGTTGTGTTTAATGATGCTGCAAAGAGCTAGAAATGTATCCCCCCACCCCCCACCCCCACTGGGAGTCTTTATTTTGGGCCTTAGATCACTCACAAGTGTTGCTTTTGAGCACCAACAGGGGTGGAGTAAAGGTTTAATTCTTGGTGGGGGTGTTGATTCCTTTCTTTGAGAAATTTATTGGCTTACTGTTTAGACAATCCAGGAGGATCTGAAAAGAAAATATATTGTATTCTAATGATGTTCTCTTTCAGGGCTATTGCCTATTTTGTACATCTTTAGAAATATAGACTGTTAGCTTTCTAGACCATTTTATATCACACTAGCTCACAGAACTAACTTTTATATCCAGGAACCAAGATTTCAACGAGAAGTACTTAGTTGGGTGCTGTTCATCCATATTCCAAAAGGTAATGTACCATATTGCAGGTATACTGATAAGTCTGCAATGATTAAGGCAACTATTTAAAATCTCATTACTTACATTAGACTCTCTGGTTTATACAGGAAGAGTTATAATTCATGTCTAACCTCAGATCACTCACATGCCAGTGCATTTGAATATAATTTGCTGTAATCTTGGTAAATGGGAGGTAATCAATAAGTCCTCAGCTCCAGCTCTTAAGCAGCACATAATGATTTCTAAAATACATTAATAAAGAGTGATGGCTTCCCGACAATAACTGACACTAGTAATGTAGCAAGAAGGTTCCCTGAGTTCTGATATTATATTTATTGGAATTATAAGTAGGTACATAGTTTAGAAAAGGTTTGTACGTCATTGGTACTGCTTCTGTTATTCATGTGTAGTTACTAAAGTTGATATTAGAGTCACCATTTCTTGAGTGTGCTGTTGTAAAGTCGTAGCTTGCTTGAGCCCCACAGCAACCCTGTGAGAAATTACTCTGCTTGCCTTCTGCAGCTGAGGAAACTGAGATATGGAGAAGTAATGCCCAAAGTGTCATAGAAGACAATGCTTACACCGGCTCTGATTCCAGAGCCCAAGCTCTTAACCATCTGCCGCCCCCCCCCCCCTAGTTGTAGAGCCTTTTTGTATGGTTACTCACTAATTATATGTAGAAAAGTGGATAGCCCCCAAATTTTTAAATAAATAGGGTATCGTCTGCTTGGAAATGGAGGACTGGGGCTCTTGCCTGAAACTGTATTTCAATAGCAAAACCTATTTTAATTTAGATGGTGCAGTTATTTGCAGTGGTTTATTTTGGCTGATTAACACTTTGGAGAGGAGAAGAGGTAAAGCTCTCTAAAGTCATCTTTTGGAACTGCCAATATGGATCATGTTACTAAATATTAGGAACATTTTCTCTTTGGTTCCCTGGAGAAGGGATATATACTAGGCTTTATCCTCCTTTTACATATTTGAGGTTGCATGTACTATGGACAAACGATACTAAGTCATAATCACTTTTTCCCCTCATGAATTTTTTGATCTGGTCCATTGAAAGACATACAAGGTACACAATCCTATACAACCCTATATAATAAGAGAGGGATATGCTAATTAATGACCAGATCAGGGATCTGCAGGAGGGTGGCTCAGCGAACTACAAGCTGGCAGGGAAAAGTTACAAGAGGAGACAGGGCAGCAAGCTACGAGGGGGGTGTCCCAGAATTTATCTAAGGACGTAAGCACAGGTGGCCAAGAGTATCCTCTGCCAACAGAATGGACTTATACGGATGACTCAAGGCACTTATTAAATATTGGCCAAGCATAAATTACACAGGAGACAGACAGGCAATGCACGAATCACACGCGGTTTATTTACCAGAGTCCTGGTGGTTTCCAGACCTCGGCAGGCCACGCGGAGATCCACGCTGACAGACACACACACTGGACATTGGATGTTGCAGCTGAAGCTCGGCGTCTTGTAGAGGCCTCGGCTTGTGGCTCACGGTTCGGACCCAGGGTCCACGGCAGAGCTCAGAGTTCAGGCAGGATGCAGGAAAGGGAGCGGAGAGCGACTGTCTGTGGAGGAGCAGACAAGTGGCTCTAATCTCCTTCGGAGCTTGCTCTCTTTTATGTGCTCAAGCAGACATCTTCAGTGTGTCTTCAGTGTGTCTTATCAGCGGGTCCCAGGTGTTCTGCTATCTGGTCTTTACATGTGGGGTACAAACTTTTATATCTCTTACATGCACATCTCTTTTAAGGGCGTTCACACTTCATTCCACTCTCTAATATGTCACATCCAATTTCTTATTTTATACTTGTATTCTATCCTTATTATTATTACTATAACAGGGGGGAAGGAAAGGGGAGTTACAGGAGGGTGGCAGAGAGCTACTGGCACAGGGATTCATGTCCAGGGCTACTAGTACCTAAGTAATTGTTCATTTAGATGTGGGAGGAAATAGTCACATTAACAAAGCTTTCGGCATACAAAGCTTTCTTTATAGATCTTACTTCTCACGGTCATGCAGAAATCTTAGGCGTTGGTGTTTGGTCATTTCTTAAGAAGCATAGTTATTCTGGGTTGATATTGCACAAAACTGGAAGTCTGTGGAAGACACAAGGAAATTGGTTTGCCTTTAGGTGAAGCTGTGAAAGAGAAAAAAACATTCTTGGTGCTGAAGTCAACTGAGACTCCATTGGAGCCCCAATCTTATTCTGAAGTGGGAGGTCAGCATAGCCCCCACTAGGTCCATCTGAGAAAATCGTCATCAACTCAGTTCTAGCTGGTGTGGGCAGGACTCCAGTGGCTCTGGAATTGCACAAGCTGGCCCGAATCAGCCAGCTCGGTGGCTGTGGGTAAATAATTTAATCTCTCTGGACCCCAGTTCTGCCCTTTGTAAAATAGGGATGACACTCTACCCTAGATATGTCCAGAGAATTAAGCATAATTCTTCATGTCGATTGAGGAGCACAGCACCAAATACAGTAGGAGCCAGATAAATGGCAGCTACTTGGTGTTATGATATAAGCACTGGGAAGTGAGTAAGGGGTGTGTTTCTAGGTGTGAAGGAGTCGTTTGTATTTTTATTCCTCAGTGAATGATAAGAATGCGCTGAATGATTTTTAAAGACGAAAACTGTAATGTGCCCCTCATCTGTGGAGAAAAACCTGCAAACACAGTTGCAGACCAAAGACTGATTTAACTTGAGGCTTACAAAAATACTGCAACACATCAAACAGAATGGTAAAGCACGTTTTCAAAGGTTTAAAAAAAATGACTAGCAAAAATGACTTTTAAAGGTGTGAAAAGCATGCTTGAGAAAACGTTTACATGTAAAGCAGACAAAACTGTGGCGACTACGTCTTGCGGGAAAAGAAAATGACCGAACTGGACTTGGGGTGAAATTACAGTCCTTATTATGTCAAAGGTTAAAAATAAAGACATTCATTCATCAAATACTTGTTGAGCAACCACACCCGCCCAGCTCACACACTCCAACGCACAGCACCAGCCCCGCGGGGCTTCCTCGGGTCCCGGCGGCTTTCCCAGGCTGGTGTCTGAGGCCCCATGTCTACAGGCGCGCCGCCCAGCCAGGGCACCGCGCAGGTCCAGCGCCCTGGTCCTCAAGCTCACTAGTGCCCGTCACGGCCAGGGGAAGCGCCCAGAGGGAGCCTACGGTGTCCCGCGAGGAACTGGAGGCGCTTCACACGGCAACTTGACCGCCCGCAGAAAAGATGGCGCCCGGGGCGTCAGGTGTCCCTGCTGCGCGGTCCTCCCGTCGGGGGCGGCGCCTACAGAGAGCAGGTGTGAGTTTCAGAAGGGAGGATTCCGCTTTTCCCGCCCTTCCCCTCCTCCCCTCGCTTGCCCAGCCTTTGCTGAGGGTGAACGAGGATTCCGTGAAGTTCAACCAGAAGAACTCCAGGCGGGACACAGCCCACCGACTCCGGGCCGAGCCGCGCGCGCCGCCCCGCCGCGCTCGGGGGCGGGCGCTACAGGGGGCGTGCCCGGGGCGGGGCGGGGCGGGGC